>JAANDH010000393.1:251072-451431 GCA_011799765.1 Nymphaea thermarum
CAACGCCTAATGCATAATTGGGCAAGAGGAGGATCGATTTTAGGACTTAGGATTTAATTCTTGCGCATTTTGCTTTTGCACTTTGAATTTTGCGCCAATTGCTTTTGTTTAGATCTGATATTCAGATCTGGATCAAGTGTCGGATCCAATTTTAATCCAGAACTATAAATATTTAGAATTCCTTTGTTTTCGTATGCTTGAATGAGAATTGAATCTTAGTTTTCGAAAGTAGTCTCTCTCCTCTCTCGAGCTCAAGCTCCTTCTCCCCCGCGCGCCTCTTCCCTCCCGCGTGTCTCTTCTCTCCCTCTCTCGAGTTTCACATTTGGGGATTTCGCCCCTCTTGCTGGAAATCAGAGTTCTCTTCTCAAACCCGAGGGCTTTTCTTCTCCCTTCCTCGATTTCTTCTCTCTTCTCATCTTACTCGCCCAAAGGACCGACGACTTGGAACTCTCTTGGTGCTCCGGCGTGAAGAAAGCTTCAAGTTCCACGGATTTTTCCCCAACTTCAACTAGGCTGCCAAGGTGCAATCCCCCTTGAACCACGAAGGAGGATTTGAGGCCAAACAGCCCCCGGGAAGGCTTTTGAATCCTTAGGCAACTAAGGAGGAAAAGTAGAGACTGCTCGGTTAGATCTTTGGAGGTAAGTACGCACGATTTTTTGGTATAATTGCGCAATTCGTATCCTTGATTTGTTTTGAGTTTTTCCTCGAGAAGTTGCTGGATTAATTGCTGTTCTAGCCGTGAAAACCAGAATCTTTCTCGGTCTAAACTCTCATCAAATCAACTCATACGGTGCCCAAGTATCCCCCTAGATCTTACGTACATTACTACCAAGTTTTGTTAAATTCCGCCGGCGAAATTTTGCTTAATTCTTCAGTTCTTGTATTCGGTATATTGCTGGAAAACTCGCCAGAAAATCAGAAAAAGAAAAGTGAAATAGGGCGAGAAAAAGAAGAAAAGAAAAGCAAATAATACGCCCAAAAGGAAAGGATAAACTAGCCTAAAAGGGCCATCCACGGAAAAGCTAAAAACACGGTGTAACGTGGGTGAAGTCTGACGGCTAGAAGAAGAAAACCGGCGAGGGAAAAGCATATTCCGATTTACATTTGAATTATTCCGGCATACATTTGGGTATTTCGGCCACTCCTACACTTTTTCCGGTAAACCTTTGTCAAATTTCCGACGTGGTCCGTCCTAGGGCAGAAGCTTGTTCAAGCCCTTTCGTGGAGCCCTTAGTGGCGAATGCACTTTGGAAGATTGGTTTGAAGAAGGGGAAATTCCGGTGAACATTTGGGGATTTTCCAAACTCCGGCGTACATTTGGGGATTTCCGGCCAGCCCTCCTAGGTGCGAGGTAAGTTGATCTCTCCCTTGATCTTCTCGCCACCTCATCTTCACATTTGTCCATGTGGCAGCCTTGGAGAGAGTGAGAAGTCCAGCTCGAGCCACCTCATCCACATTTGGTGGGACACCTCACCATTTGGTGAGACATTTGTGGAAGACTTCGCCACCTAGCTAGGTTGACCTCCACGTCCTTAGGAGTTAGAAGCCTCTCATCCTTATCCCTTCCTCCATTAGCTCGTCCTCCTAGTTCCCCAAGCCGCCACCTAGAGTCCTTCATTTGGCCCAGCCGTGATTAGGAGCCACCTCACCCACATTTTCCTATTATCTCTCGCATTTGGTCCAATCCCCTTAGCCGACATTTCCTTATTATCCTTACCCCTTAGCCACCTCGCCCAAGCTTCTAGGAACTCGCCTTAGCTAGCCCCAACCGTTCCAATCATTAGCCTACCTACCTTTTTACCTAATCCACCTGGTCCCACGTCACATTAGGCACATTTGCCTTAGCCTCTCACTCACACCTTAGCGCTAAACCTAGCCTACCTATTTTCTAGGACTTAGCCGTTTAGCCTCCTCTCTTAGTCAACCCCCGTCCTAGTTTGACCTTTGAACCTACCCTAGCCTAGTCAACCTAGATCCGAGCCTACTTCCTATACCTAGCCCTGACCCATAGGCTACATTTGGGTCTGAACCCACTTAACCCAAACCTAGTCCAAGGCTCGCACTGGTTGGTTCTAGCCTTAGTCCTCAAGGGAGTCCGCGGGTTAGTCTACCGCACCCTTGACCTCTAGAACCGGCGAGACTCATTACCGGCGGCCACCAGCCAGCTCCGGCCGCCCTTGCCGCCACTCCGGCCAGCATTCTGGCGGACTTCCCGACGTGTCCCGTCCACCTCCGGCGTGCCCATTGGAAGCTCCTAGACGATCACCGGTGAGGAGTCCTCAACCGGCGCAAGCCTTGGGCGCTTCTACTATTTCCGGCGGCCACTTCCGATCAGCTCCGACCAGCTCCGGCCAACTCCGGCGACCGCTGCTACTTTTCCGGCGACATTTCCCGGCGAAGACCAGCAAGGTCCCTCATCCATCCGGTGCCCAAGGAAGAAGTTCTAGCAACAATCCGGCGAAGAACTAGCTTATCCGGCAAGCTTCTTTCAACGAGTCTTTCTTTCAATTTTATAGTTAGATTTTGAGATTTCAATCCTTGTTTCTAGAATAGATTGTTTACTTTCGCATTTGGGATTTAGTTTGTTTAGTTTTAATTCTTAGTTTGATTCGCTTCCGCACTCGTTAGATTAGTTTGATTTTGTTTTTAAGTCGGGGGTGCTTGTCCGACTTTGGGTAGTTAGATTGTATTGTTTGCTTAGGATTGCCTTAGGTGTAACTTCGAGGGGATCTTGGGGGTAGGCACGGCCAACGGCGTGGCTAAGTTGATCGGCGCTAGGCGAGACCCTACCAGATACATATCATAAAGGTAAAAAAAACTAGACGGTATGTGTTCGATACACGATACGCGTGCGTATCACCCGTATCGTGCAATACGGGTGATACTCCCCCATATCATACGATACGAGGGTAAAGTGAAAAAGGAGCCCGACGACCCCTTTTTTGCATCTTCTTTTATAACCTACGCTCATCTCCTTCTCTTTTCTTGTTTCTAAATGCTGCAAAAGACGTGTGGGGGAGAGATTTTCTCAATTAGCATCAAGATTTGCTGGTGAAGAAGCTTTATTTCTCGTTGTGGGGAGTTTCAGGATGGTGGGAAGCTTGAAGAAAGAGGGTTTTTTGGTTTCTAACACCAAGAAGGTAAGAAATAACTCATTTTTTCCATTGAATCATTCACTTCTCTTATTTCCTACATTTATTTGAATGATTTTACTTGTTTTGTGAAGATATAATGTCAGATCCTGCAAGGCAGTGGTGCACAAGGGTGAATCCCACAAATAGGTTAAAAGTTTAGTGTAATTATTGTAAGCAAATCATATCAGGAGGGTTCTCTCGCTTTAAAAACCATATAGCTGGTACTCCCAAGAAAACCCATTGCCAGTGTATGTAATGCACTAGTGTTTGGAGCTTCTTAATGTAGTGAAAGCAAATAGGATTGAAAAGGAACTGCAAGATGCAGAGGGAGGATTTGAGGACCCATATGAAGATGAAGAAGGTGAAGGTGAAGATGTCGAACTTGAAGAAGATGATGTTGGTGTCAGTTTGAGAACAAATAAAGAGAAAAACATCATGCATGGAGGTGATCCTTCATCAGCTACAATCAGAAAGAAGAGGTGCAAGTGCAAGTTCAGATTCACGAGGACGTGGCAGGAGTCATGGTCGTACTGGTGGTGGTAGAATACCTATACGAGGTCAAGTAATTTGTCTGGTTCAATCAAAATTTTTTTTCCCAATTATACTGTTGTTGGGCCGCCCGGGCCATGGCCCGGTTCAATATAATATGAAGTTGAGATAAAGGTAAACATTTGTTATACAAAATAGCAAATTCTAATATATATTTTAATTTCTAACAATTTGTTAAATTTTTCTCTTGATAGGCAACTAGCTATGAGGAAACATCACACTCAATACGATCCTATCAACATTGACTATTTTGATATATTAGATTCTTGGGTTGAAGAAGAATCATATGCAATACTTGATGAAGACGATCTTGATTTTTTGAACCTTGAAGGAGCAGTAGAGATTATTGAAGAAGGAGAGGCTTGGGGAGCAATGAAATGTTGGTGACATTCCATTTGCAACAGAGATTATAGAAGAAACACTTAATGAAGAAAATGAAGAAGATGATGATGATGATGCAAATGACAATTGACGAGACTTTTTGTTGAACCATGAAAACTATGTCTATATGTTTTGACTTATAAACTTATGAATTGTGATATAATCAAATACACTTCGACTGTATAGTATGTCATTTTGATTTTTGAATGTCCGATTTCTTATTTTGGAACGTGTTGTTCATATTCATACTTCATAGTGCATACTTCATATACATGAATGATGAATGTTCCTTCAAATACAATTTTTCTTGATTTTTGCATGTTTTTTCATATTTTTAGCATTTTTTTATTTTTTAATATTTTTTACAAATTAAAAAATTAATTTTTATGATACGTTACAATACAGCATATAGGTCGGCCTGACCGATACGTGATACGATAAACTAGTGATAACATTGGTACAAACCACTATTCTTGCTAAGTAAATAATCCAAAACTATTATAGAAGCGACATAATTAGAACCAAGATCACAGTCAAGGCCATTTTGCAGTTAGGACCTCCGAAACATCGTTCCTGTTATCTCCAAATTAGATCATTTTTATGTCTTCTAATTTAGCCTTCCAACTTAGTAGATGACTCCCATCACCAGGTGGTTAAATCTCGTTATTATAAGGAAATAAAACAAATAACTTCTCATCCACTTTCCCTTTCAATCTGACCAGGTTCCAAAATTCTTGACTTTGGGTGAGAACAGATCTTGAGAACTCATCCAACACTTTTTGAAATGAGTAGTAGATCCTTCGTATTCTAAGGAGAACACCCTCAATATGTGTGATGTAACTCTACAATAGAAATTAAAAAAAAAACATCTTCAGCTAAATCTTACGGATTAACAAAATCAAGCATATGACTAAAAAGAATTAGAGCATCAACTTGTGAACATATTGTTTCATTGTACAAAGACCTTTCTATCAAATGCCCAACTGCTAGTGTGTCTAAATTGTTGTACAGGGCCGCAGTATGATAGAATTTTCATGATGATGAATTCTGATCAAAGATTTTAAACCAGCCATGGATAAACAGAGAGCAAACATGCACTTGAATGAACCAGCCTAGGCATGATACCACTTGAACAGGTATATATAAGGCAAAGAATTGAAACTTCACCATTTGAAAAGTTTGTACAGAAACTTTGTCATCAAATTCCTAACTTTTCGTATGCATTAGCAGTTCTACAGGCCAGCAACATACATGAATTCATCATGAACTGTGATCAGATATTATATAGACCAACCATGAATAAACCAGAGAACAAACAAGATTCTGATTAAAGCACAGAGAACAACTAACAAGACAGACGTATTGTTGGAATGTTGAAGGAGAAAAGAAGACAGAAATTTAACGTGGTTCGGCCACTGGCCTACATCCACGAGAGAAGAAACTCTCACTCACTATATTCCTTTCATCAAATACATAAGCCTTATATAAGATATAAGGTATGGCCCCAACGTGTAAAGATAAACACGCTAACAACTAATTTCCAGATTGGATGACTCATCCATAACAGGGCAAGAAAAACAAAGAAGGAAAGTTAGATAAGGGAAATCTAGATAAGGCAAGATCCCCTTCAACAACTTGCTATAATATTGGTAGACGTTGGTGAAGATATCCTTAGGAAAGTTGTGAGGGGGAGTTCACCCCGCATTTCTAAGGTCGTCGGGGTGAACTGAAACTAAAGTAATTTGACGAACTAGCACTCAGGGAACCATTCTGGTAGTCGGTTAACTAACGTCGAGAACTGTATCCCCCATGATATATCTTTCTTTTGCACTTTTTCCCTTACATAATGGCAGTCAATTTCCAAATGCTTTGTTCTTTCATGAAATACTGAATTTGCAGCAATGTGAATGGCAGCCTGATTGTCACAAAACATAGGAATAGGATAATCAACCTTGAAGCCAAGTTCTTGAATGAAATTCTTTACCCAAATGAGTTCGCTAGCAGCAGTGGCCATAGATCTGTATTCAGCTTCTGCGCTTGACCTTGAAACAGTGTTTTGTTTCTTACTTTTCCATGAAACTAAATTACCTCCAAAAAATACACAATAGCCTGTCATAGATTTTCTATCCACTCCACCTGCCCAGTCTGCGTCAGAATAACCATTGATGTCAATGTTTCCATGTATTTTATACCACAATCCCTGACCGGCAGTTTTCTTTAGATATCTCAAAACTCGATCCACCATTTTAACGTGTCCGGGTTTCAGAGCATGCATATGTTGACTGATCAAGCTTACAACATAGGTAATATCGGGTCTGGTCACTGTAAGATAAATAAGTTTTCCGACCAATCTTTGATACCTACTTACATCCTCAATGACTTCACTTTCAGGATCCTCTAGCTTGCAGTAAGGATCAATAGGAGTGTCAATAGGCTTGGACTCGAGTTTTCCAGTCTCCTTGAGCAGATCGAGGATATACTTGCGTTGAGACAGATAAATACCTTTCTTTGATCTAGAGATTTCAATGCCCAAGAAGTATTTAAGTCTTCCCAAATCTTTGATCTCAAAGGCTTTGTGAAGAAATTTTTTCGTCTTGAGCATGATATCTAAATCATTTCCAGTGATGATGATGTCGTCAACATATATGAGAACAATTACCACATTTTCTCCAGTTCTCCTGATGAAGACAGAATTGTCTGTATGGCAGCGGGTAAAATGTTTAATTGCAAGAGCTTCACTCAATTTTTGATGCCATGCTCTGGGTGACTGTTTCAGCCCATAGATAGATTTTCTCAGTCGACAGACCAACCGTGAGTTGTTTTCTTGAGGATGACCCGGAGGGAGTTGCATGAACACTTCTTCCTTTAGATCGCCTTGTAGGAAGGCATTTTTGACGTCAAGCTGAAATAAAGGCCAACCAAAATTACATGCCATAGAAAGTAAAATTCGTATGGTATTCATTTTCGCTACTGGTGCGAAGGTTTCCTCATAGTCTAGCCCTTGAGTCTGTGTGTATCCCTTAGCGACTAGCCTGGCCTTGTGTCTTTCTATGGAACCATCACTGTTGTATTTGGTTTTGTATATCCACTTACAACCAACAACTCTCTTGTTCTCAGGTAAAATTGTAATATCCCAAGTGTGATTTTTCAGTAGAGCATTCAGTTCTTCATTCATCGCTTCAACCCAAATAGATTGTTGTTTTGCTTCTTGATAAGAGGTGGGGTCATGGTGGCTAGCGATAGAGCTTAAGAATGCAACATGTCTCTTGGAAAGATGTTGGTAATGAAGATACTTATTCATAGGGTACTCACTGGCAGCAACCATAACATACTCATCAAGATACTTGGGGCGTTGTGTTGTTCTTCCAGATCTTCTAAAAATGCTTTCTTCTTGAACCTGACTTAGTTCAGGTTGTGAGATGTTTTCCTCAAGGTGTTCAACAGGTTGAATCTGCTGATCATTTGAATGACGAGTAGAAATCACAACATCAAATTCCTTGTGGTCGTCTATACAAGGTTGAACAAGTTTGTGTGAAGCTTCCTCCCCCTGCCCAACATAATCAATAGGGTGAAAGAAGGGAGTTTGTTCATGAAACACCACATCACGAGAAATGGTCAAACGACTATTATTAACATCATAGCACTTGTACCCCTTTTTTGATGATGAGTAACCTAGAAAAACACACTTAGTAGCTCTAGGACTTAATTTGTCACCCTCCAAATTTTTTACGTATACTGTGCACCCAAAAACACGCATGTGAGAGATGTTTAATTTTCTTTGCACTAACACTTCAAGAGGTGCCTTACCATGTAGCCCCTTTGAGGGAGAGCGATTTATGATATAACATGCCGTAAGTACAGCATCACTCCAAAAACGCTTGGGCATATTCATTTGAAACAAGAGAGATCTTGTTACCTCTAGAATGTGTCTGTTTTTNCGTTCGGAGACACCATTTTGCTGGGGCGTTTTAACACAAGAATACTGATGAATAATACCATGTTCCTTCTCAAAGATATCAAACTGGTGATTTTTAAATTCTGTCCCATTGTCAGACCGAAAAACTTTAACATGTGCTCCATACTGGACTTCAATCATCTTGTAGAATTCCTTGAACTTGAAAAACACCTCATCTTTGGACTTTAATAAATAAATCCAAGTGAAACGGGAAAAGTCATCAATGAATAACACATAATATTTGAAATTGGAATAAGAATCCATAGGCGCAGGGCCCCACACATCAGAGTGAATTAACTCAAAAGGAATACTAGTCTTGCTTTCAGAGTGAGAAAAAGGTAATCTTGTCATTTTTGCCAGTTTGCATATCTCACAAAGATCGGAATCAAATTGCAGACTAGGAAATAAAATTTTTAGAGGTCTACTCGAAATATGACCGAGGCGTTGGTGCCACATTGAGCCATCGTCTTGCACCTTTGCGGAGAGAGCTTGCATTTTATCTTCTAAAATGTAGAGGCCACTGTCCATGTGACCTTCACCAATCTTCTTCTTCGTCACTATGTCCTGGAGTATCACATTAGAAGGTGAAAAAATGACTTCACAATTCAGGTCTCTAGTGATTTTGGAGACAGATAGTAAATTAGAGGATAGATCAGGCATGTATAGGACCTTGGAAGTGTCAGAGGAATCAAAGAACCATAATTTCAACATTTATGTGCGACCCATTGGCTATAGTAACAGTAGTGCACTTTTGTGGAGGAGCAATATCATGTAAAACAGAGCTATTCATGGTCATATGTTCGCTGGCCCCTGAATCGACAATCCACCGGTTAGGGAGGAGCATACCTTTGTTTTCTGCTGCAGAGTTTAACTGGGCTGAGGCAGCAACAGCAGATTGAGTTCCTTTGACACTTTGAAGCAGTTCATTGATTTTTCCTAGAATTATAGGAAGATCCAGAGTGTCTGGTTTTTCATTTGTTGAGGCGATTTTGGCACTTGGCGCATCATCCTTAGGTTTGTCAACCCTCTTCCTATCATTAGGTCTCCCATAAATATCCCAGCAACGGTCACGAGTGTGACCATCCTTTTTGCAGTAAGTGCAAAATCGTTTGGGTCTGGTTCTGCCTTTAAGATCTTGAGTACTGAAGTTGTTTGCGATGAAGGCAGTCCTTTCGTTTTGTTCTGCTTCACTAGTTCCAGTCAAGGAATTCATCACAAGTTTTCTAGATTCATCACTTAAGAGAAGAGAACATACCGTAGATAGAGGCAAAGGAATATGAGACATAAGAATCTGCTTCCTTGTCGATTCATACTCGGGTCCGAGACTGGCCAGAAGTTCAAATATTTTTTGCTGTTCACGGATCTTTTCTTTTGAGCTCAATCTTTCAGACATGGCCATAAGATAGTCCAACTCGTCCCATTTTCCCTGTAGTTCACCCAAATGCTCGCTAAGAGATTGATTTTTCTTTTTTGTGTTGCGGATGCTTTGGGACAGGTGGAACATGCGAGCAAGTTGGTTTTTTTCGCCATATAGATCCTTGGCCTTCTCCCACATTTGAGACGCAGTTTCAGCAAAATAGAATCCTTGCGCAATCTTGGGCTCCATGGAATTGAGGAGCCAAGACATGACAAGATGATTATTGGATCTCCATTCCTTGTAGGATGGGTCGTTCTCGTTGGGCTTGGGAAGATCACCGTTGACATAGTCCAGCTTCGATTTGCCACTGAGATAGAACATAGCCGACTTGGACCAAGCCAAGTAATTTGAGCCATTTAGCAAAACAGAGGTAATTCTGTTGCCTGGATTTGAGTGTTCCTGAACCACAATTTTCTCCATCATCTGGGCCATGGAGAAATGCCTGACAGCCAGGGAGAAGAAGAAATACACCTAATGCTCTGATACCATGTTGGAATGTTGAAGGAGAAAAGAAGACAGAAATTTAACGTGGTTCGGCCACTGGCCTACATCCACGAGAGAAGAAACTCTCACTCACTATATTCCTTTCAACAAATACATAAGCCTTATATAAGATATAAGGTATGGCCCCAACGTGTAAAGATAAACACGCTAACAACTAATTTCCAGATTGGATGACTCATCCATAACAGGGCAAGAAAAACGAGGAAGGAAAGTTAGATAAGGGAAATCTAGATAAGGCAAGATCCCCTTCAACAACTTGCTATAATATTGGTAGACGTTGGTGAAAATATCCTTTCCTTTCAACACGTATGACAACCACTTGGATTAACCAGCCTGCGCATTAAGTCTTACCTGGATTGGCAGGAGAACCCGGGATGCAAGGTTGCTGGTATTTGAAGAAGCAGAGGCATTTCTTCTTACAGCTAGCCTAGAAAATTCTCTTACCATATCACCATCAGAGAATTGCTCATGACATTTGAACCAACTCTGAAAGCAACACAATTCCACTGCAAATAGTTTTCTCGTGCAGTTCAAATGGAGATAGTATGCCTTTTCCTTTTGAGGCATGCAAGCATTTGATGAGCAAAGCAATAAGTTCATCAAAATGGGGTGATTGAAAGTTGCTAAACATGATATCAAATGGTTAAAGGGCCATGTAAAAAAAACCATACACTAGGTCAGGCCTCTTCAAGTACTGGTTTTCAGTTTTTGAATGGCTGAAATATGATACTTTGCATTGTTGAATAAACAGCCTAGACTAGAAGGTAAGTTGAAGCACAACCTACACGGCAAGATTTGTACACAATTCAAATTAGAGAAGCCCCTCCTCTCCTCTGTGTGAGAGAGAGGGAGATGATTAATTTGATTTTACTTCAAAAAGTTAAGTGATTCAATTGAATTACCATTTGCTTGTCGGATTAACGCTCATAATTGCACCATTTTTCTTAGAACAAAAACACAGTATTCTTGAAACATGTATCCTAAAGAACATGCTTTTAAGAACACGGTCTTCTTATCAAATATATTTTAGAAATTTGCTTGACGGTCTAATGAATGTTCACATTAGGTGAAAATTCTTTATCTTGTGTAATAAATTAGTAAGCGCCCCATCTTATTTAGCAAAAAATTTATTACATAAAAATTAGTGGTGGAAAGGGCCGACATTTATTTTAGGTAACATACATAAGAATAACTCATTTCCCCCCTCATATGTAAAATTCGTCCACTGTTTTGAATAAACGATGTGGACTTCAGACGCTGTTTCTTAGAAACAGTCCGTTGAGGTCGGACTTGGGTGATGGAGTTTGGAGTGTTGAGACCTGCAGTGATCAGATTACTGCCGATCTCAGCTCGATTCCCGACCAGCGTGCCTAAAATTTTCCAATAGGTATTGTCTCCTATTTGTCTCTTACTAAAACAAGGTTAGGCTTTGTAAGTGTAACGACTCTTAAGTTTGGGCTCCTGGTCTGTCGGATCCCAACCCGCCCTTAACAATTTTGGTTTCAGTTCAAAAAAAAAGTTAGGAACCAAAACAACCAACCACTTGAACAACTTCTTTTATAAGCTCTTGAAGATCTATCACAATCTTCAATACAAGATCAAACTTTTCGATTACAATCCACATTGCTTAAGGCACATGCGCCAGAGCGGAACTGTGCTGAACTAGTGGCCGATCCGTGAGTAAGTCAGGTTGATATACCGACAGCCTCACCGACTGCCATGGAAATTGGGTATATGCTCTTCTTTTTTTGGTGGATCCCAACTCACTTTTTAACATATTTGGTTTCATGCCTAAGAAATTAAGAAATAGACACAATCAACTACTTAACTAATCAATTTTTTAAGCTGTTGAAGATCTCTCATAATTTTCAATACGACTAAACTTCTTATAATAAGGTATTAGAGACCTATATTAATATATCTCTTTTATTTTGAAATGATTTAGACATCCCCAATTTTCATTAATAAAAGTAGGGAGACCAATCCGGAAATTATTTAAACATAGCCGGTACCAATCCCCTATCCAATAAATTAATAGTAATATATCTAAAGATTTCCTTTTAACATTTTAAACTTTAAAACAAAAGTGTTTTAGCCAATGCAAATTGATTCTTTTGATCTTTTTTCAATACGAAGCATCGTCATCCAGCTCGCCATCTCGTAATCACATAATGTTATATAATAGGTTCTCCATTGATTTTATTCACGTGAACCACATCGAATTGGACGCCATTGGCGACAAGATAATAAAATGGGAGGGTTTCGTTTCTTTCTCCCCCGTTTTAGTTTTTTATTTTTCTTCCCCCTTTGGGTCAACTGTAGCCATGAGAGCGAAGTTGACAAAATCAAAGCATTCTTCACTTTTCAACGCTTTGAAACAACTAAAAAAGTGACTGATTTCTTTGTTGGCATTTAATTCTAGCTAAGAGTGCGTGAGCCAAAAACTCTTCCCGATTTTTAAAAGTTTCTGACAGGAAATTTTGTTGAGTATGAATAGGGTTGCGTAGGGAGCGACGAAAATAAAAACCAGTTTGACTTGTCTCTAGTTTAAATTAATGTTGATATATTAAACGAGTCGAGTTTGAGTTGTACGAAATGGATTAATTTAAAATCCCCTTGACTTGACTGCATAAATTGTGTCCTGAATGAGAGATTGTTTGTCGTTAAGTTTTTTTAGAGGATATTTAGATGCAGAATATATGCATTTTTTCTTTCGGATTTTCTATTAAATGGACATTTATAGTTGAAATAGTAAAAAAAAAAAATTAAATGAGTTAAAAGAGTTTACCAGTTAAATGGGTTAAAAGAAATTTGACATGTTATGTTGACATAAACAAGTTTAACTAGTTTAGTGAGTCAAGCTTGAGCTGGATCCTGTGGCCGAGCTCAAGCATATCTTATGGAGCTTACTTGAGTTCATGTGAGTTCAAGCTCGAGTTGTTTGAACCTTGAGTTCATGTGAGTTCAAGCTCGAGTTGTTTGAACCGAGTCGAGCTCAAACTAGAATTTTTTGAATTGAGTCGAGCTCGAGCTGGCTCGACTCCCGTGCAGTACTTTAATCAAGATGTCACAAGTGGAAAATTTGTAAAAGGTGTTCCTTTCCCCAATGCATTTAGTCCAAGCTCTCACCTTGAGATAATAAATGTCCTCGTGGATATCAGCGGATCTTTGGTAGATCTGTTTGGAGATGTATTCGAAGTCAAAGATAGAAAGTAAAAAACAATATCAAATTTTGTTTCATCTGTAAATGATCAAACTTATTAAGAGAAACAGTGCATCACATCTCAATCATACTGCTAGCTGGACGTAAGTTTGCTTACTGGATCCGATTACTTGAAGTTGAATTTGCATTAAAATATTAGATCACGCCTAAACCATTGACTTCCTTAACGAAATGACATGCATATGCGTTATTATAAATAATATAATGTTATTATATTTGAGTGCGTGGTTCTTCATTTTCTCCATGCTATTAAGGGATCAGATCATTTGATTAAAGCAAGATGGCTTTAAGCGACGAATTGAACGCCCTCAAGGGCCTATTTGAGCGCAAAAAGTACAAGATCAAAGAAGAATTTGCCGATAACTCCTACCAAACCCCATATGGTGACCAGAATTAGGAAGGTTGTAGGCAATCTATAAGGTATTATATTCAATCCACCACTCGAAGGGCAAGAAACATGAATACATATATATGTAATACACTCAGTGTTCACGAATCCATAATTAATTTCCACAAAATCTGGTCATGAATAATGGAAAAACAAGAAACTTTGGCATAACTATAGCATTAATCTTCATTACATAGTCCATTATTAACAAACAGGTGCAATCCCCATAATACCAAAACCTCGGACCTTGATTAGTTCATGCATTCTGATCATGAATATGTAAGAATATTGTTTGAAAACATTAAATATTGGTATATTATGTGCTTTCACATAATTCCAATGTTTTTCAATGTTTGTTAAACAATAATATATATCACATAGATTGTTTTCCTGTGTCTAGAGTCTCTACAGTCTTTTGCTTTTGCTATGTAATTCTTTGCTTATATAAATTCTTGGTGTAAGCTTGTGTTGGAGTATCCTCCCAAAATGACCCCAAGTGCAATATTGAGATTCTTTGTTTTGGATGGTTGACATGAGAATTCTGTAGGTGGCTTCGACCATCCTATGTAAGTAAAATGTAAAAACTTACTTGCTTTCCCTCGTGATGTATTAATCTTTCTGAAGTGAATATATTGCGAGTTTTCTTTCCACACTCTATGTACTTTGTGTTCAAAAAATTCTCCAAAAGCGTTCAAGTGATCTGCGTTCACTTGAACGAGGCAAAGACTTGCAGCTTACTAGCGAGAGTTTGCAATGCCGCGCGGTCCGGATTAGCCGACCCGTGACATAGATAGTATCCATAGTAATTACCATATATATAAACGGTTCCAGTTAACCAAACAAAAATTACACGAGTAAATCAATACATATTTATTGCTTACATAATACTGACGTTTGAAATTCTGAGACTAGGCATGTGGAACGTGATAACGAAGACTTCTCGATTCCTCGGCGTACATAAGCCAGAGCAATTCGTCTCAAAGTGGGGCACGTCGCGGATTTCCGCTCTCGTGGAACATTGAATTTGAGAAGGAACGATTGCCAAGTTTACCGGCTGCCCTCACCTACCATCTCTCTCTCTCTCTTGCCCATCTCTTCCCGTCGTCTTAATTTTCCCGGCGTTTTCGGTCTCTCCGTTGTCTTTCCCGACGTTTCTTGCTTCCATGGAGTGAAGGCGACAAGGGCCGCGCCGTCAGGTGAGCGAGAATACCCGTCCATACTGTTTCGGTTTGATTTTCTTGGCCTAAGAGTTGAGAGAGTCTGCATGGTTTGAGAATATTACTGTTCATCTTTGTCCGAACGTCCTGTTCATGTTTCTGCTACATCTGTTTCTCTCCATAACGTATTAGCAAGTTGGTAATATGGATTATGGACCAGAGACTATGATGGAATGGCAAAACCTCTTATTGAAAATTTTGGTTTCCATTATTTTTTTATATTTATGTTTTGGATTACCAGCATCAATGGTATCGTCATGTTTAGGAACCAGAAAGTGCACCCTTGATCTGTTAAAGCACATGAAGACCTTGCAGATCTAAACGAGATCACGATTTTTACGAGAGATTAAGATTCCTGTAACATACCCCATTATTTCCTTCGTCGGTTTAGAAATATATAGTTACAGCAGCTTTAAGATCTTGATAAAAGCAGCTTTTGTATTGTGAGATGTCATCTCCACCGACTGCCAAATCTGATCTTCCTGCACAGATCGATTGCTGTTATCTCCACCGACTTTCTAGCAGGATCTGTTTGTTTGGATTGATAACGTGTAGAACTTCACCGACTTTAGATTGTTGAATTTTCAATCTTGGTAGTTCCATTTATATCTAAACATAAATCAACTTAGGAGTACATTTATTGGTTTTGAACCACAAAATATAACTTTCATTTGCAAGTTTATAAAAGTGAAAAGTGTAATTGACCAATTATTTTAAGCAGTTATATTGCAGGGGATTGAATTTTCAAATTTTGGTAGTTCCATTTATATCTAAACATAAATAAACTTAGGAGTACATTTATTGGTTTTGAACCACAAAATATAACTTTTATTTGCAAGTTTATAAAAGTGAAAAGTGTAATTGACCAATTATTTTAAGTAGTTATATTGCAGGGGGTCTAGCTTAAGCCATCGAATCCATTTGTTGCATAATTAGACTTCTGCAAGAAGAGCAACAAGTTTATGAGGAAACAGTAGATTTTAATTAGCTGCCATTATTAGTTGAGATTATTTTGATTTGCAAAAAATCTGGTCTTCAATTTTCAGAATTTTCAGTTAGGTTGCAGATTCTTTGTTGATTAATTTCATAATTATAACAGTTGATCGTTGAATAGATGCACGTCTTCCAGACTCCCGTGAGTGCTGCCTGTTATTAGTTTCATTCGGTCTTTTGGGGGCATCAACTTCAACTATCAGGTACGCCCCGTATAAATATATATATCTTGCTCCCTCTACAACTTAATGAACTTTAATTATTTTATGTAATTAGTCGTATTGTGGAATGTGATACAAAGAAGAGCTCTAGATTTTAGGTTGTCCTTCCAAATTTTAACCTATCGATGTTTGCAATCATGTTCAAGAAACCGACTTGTTGTTCTTTTGGATGCTTATACGAGATTTTATCAACTTAAAAGAATTTGAGAAGTTTTACGTTTTGGTGTTTTATAATCCATACATGTATTAGTTCTATTTACATGTAAACAAAAGATACTACTTCTGCAACCGGCCATCCTTTGCGCAGTCGGCTGCTTTGAGAAAGTCCTTCACTTTCATTCCTCACATTCATAGGAGAAATATTTGCATTCTTCATCCTATGCATCTGGGCTATGCAATTTCCGTTGTTCGCTTGAATACTAATGAGTTCCTCAGTGTTCACTTCCATATGAATGAACTTGTTGCATTGATCTAGTATCCACGTTTCTCCTTCTTCCGATTCATTAGCCACCCCTCTTGCCACTGGAAAGCAGAGACGACCATCTTTGCTCCTGACTAGACCTGCTACCTTGCCTTGACTCGCATTATACCACGACCCAATATTAACCTGAGTTTTTGAGTTGTTGCTCCCATCGGAATGTTGTTTTCCAACCAGTTGGATATCCCTTCAGCAGTGTCTTCCCAGGCCCTCCTTCTGAAACTTTGTTCCAAGAGCGAGTTCCAGAACTCAGCATTAGACAAGGGAGTGGCAGGCTTGTCAGAATGCTTTGAGCTGTTACAGACTTTCCATACGAACTAGATTAACACACGAATACTATGTTTCCAGCACTTTGCAAGCATCTTGTTTTTGAATGACTGTTTATTACACCAACATGCAATTGCCTCCCTAACGGTACAGAAAAATTCTTTCTCTGCTTACCAAACCTGTGCCATATGCTATAAATTATAATGCTAGTCTACAATGGAGCAACCTCTGGGCATTTGAAAATCAAGTGGTTTAAAACTTCAACCCTCTTCCTGCAAAGAGAGCATCGAGATGCAAGATTCAATCCCATTCTCTGCGTCTGGCAGTCGGTTGTCAATCTCCCTTCAGCTGCAATATAGACAGACCAGACAGTCCTTGGGAGGACCTTTGAGTTTCATACACATTCCCTCCAATCCTTTATCTGACCTTTGATCCTAATCTTATCCCATGTGCTCCATCTGCAGGTTGAACTCTGGTTGTCCTGTGACCACTTTAGCAGGTTTCGACGCCCCTCTTGAAGAGAGGGAATGGAGTCTGCAATTCCTAGAGTTGCTAGGAACCCCTGAACAGCCAGCCCCTCTTCATGAACATTCTCTTCGAGTCTAGCTTGATTGGTGAACATTCCCTTAAGCAGAATGGTGCCCTGCCATCCATCCGTCCAGAATTTAACTCCCTCTCCCGACCCAACGACCCGTTCAACTTTGTTCTCAATCTTAGACCATGCTTTTGTAATCTTCCTCCAGGTGATTGAATCCTGTTTACCTGGCTGGCTTACATCCCCATATGCTCTTCTGATCTGAATTTTTCTTTTTCACGATTATAAAAGAAGCATAGGTTGGACAGGCAGGCCGAGATATTTGGTGGGGAAACTGAATCAAACTTTTGGTGCTTTACCAACATATCATATCTTTGCAAGACTTTTCTCTTCTTCACGTGATGGGAGGAAAAAAAAAAGACGGGGAAAAGCTATTATTGGCCTTTATAGGGTGGCTTGAGTTTGTCCAGGCAAATTTTCCTAGCCGCGGAAAACTGCCTATACGGACACGCACAAATTACTTATTCATATGTTAATGTCATTTTAATATTCGAAGGATTTAAACTTTTTTAGTGCCTTTCAATTAAAAATTACTGCTAGTGAGCCTTTTCTTTTTTTTTTTTTTTTTTTCAAAATTTCCCCCTTCCCCCCTTCTCGGTCTATCAAATACAACTGTTAGTGGGGCCTACCTTAAATATGTCAACACGGTCTCTCGTGGTACTCAAGTAACGCGGAGGTGTCGCAGTCACGTGTAGGAGTCTGAGGGCCGTTAGATGTCATGTATGACGTCATACCGGCACGGTAACCGTCCACCCGAACAATCTCCTTTCACAGTGAGGATGAGATGGCAGTGCAATTCCGTTATAATTCCTTTGGTAAGGACGCGTCATTGTCAATATTTGAACAAAAGCTTTTTCGACTTTAAGGGACGACTTGCAATCGATGAATTAGGCAGGTATATATATATATATATTATATATAATTAGTTCCGAACTTCTAGAAATATAACAACCTGTGATGAATCAATTCTTGCTTGTTAGGAAAGGGGAGGTGAGGAACTCAAAGGAAGCAAAAAGGAAGAGATGGCGATGGAAGGAAGGGTGGCATGAAAATAAAAAACTCTTTCACTTATCTTTTTTTTTTTTACCTTTCCAATCTATTAGATTTGAAAGAGAATAAATTTACACTAGACAATCCCTCCCTTTTCGTTTTCTTTTTTTTTTTACAGACAAACACCTTTTACCCATTTTTCTTATATCTAATTAGCCAACCAAATAAAGGAGGGATTGCTCAATCCCTCCCTCCCTTTCCTTCCTATTAAACAAGCTGTTAAGATCGACGTTGTGTAGCCACCTACTTATGAACAAAGTCTTGATTTTTGCTCATCGTTTCAGCTTGGTTTTTTGTTTTGTTTGAAAACACCATCTAAACATGGTTTTTGGTTTTGTTTGAAAACACCATCTAAACATGACTGCAAAAGAAATCACGAGCTCACTTACAAGATTTGCGTTTACAATGTTTGAAGAGTCATGTTTTTCTTCGGAATCTAACGTTTTACATGTTAAAGAATATAAAGCTTTCTAAAGGGAAGGCATCAATTCTTTAAAGAGGGAGGGCATCAATTCTTTAATTTCTACACTTTTTAAACATTTTGAGTGGCTGTTTTTCGGGTGAGCATGTTCGAATGAAGGTCAAGGCTTCATCTTCCTCCATTCCCCTCTTGTGGTGCTTGAGGGTGATTCTTTTTAGAGTTTTAGAAGACAAAAAAAAAAAGCTTGAAAAGAACATATGGTAATGAGTTAGGGAACGACAAAGTCTGGTTGTCTATTCTGTTTGTGCATCTGTTCATTTCTTCTTCTTGTTTCTAGTTTCTGTTTTGAATAATTACATTTTGGGTGGAGGAGGAGATGGTGGAGCAGTTTGGACGGTTTAGGTGCACCGCTGGTTAGTGGTTGAGGCCGTGACTGTATAGAATTACACTAAAGCAGCGCCTAGTTATACATGTACTGACTGTATTTATTTGAATGTTGTGCATACTGCAATTTGCAATCTATAAGAATAACACTTTGAGATATCAAATTGAAAACGCGCCATCAACATACCATTGAGGCTGTTTGGCTAAGCAGAGATTGAGTAGCATATGAGCACGTTGGTCGTCCCGCCAAACACCTGCGTGTTCGAACTCTCTCACGCTGCATATTTGTCAAGTTTGTGATAAATTTTTTCTAAAAAAAACAGCCCAACATACTATTGAACTTTTATTACTTAATTTAAATTGGGAGGTTGACTTCCATTGTATATTCTACAGAGCTCTGCCTGATTGCAGATGGGCAGTGGGCGTCAGCCTATTATTTTCTCCGCTTGAATAAGAAAACATATTTCTGCAACACGGTTGACTTCCGGCTGCTTTTAATATTTTAGCAGTAGTTTCCCGAATTCTGCGGCGAAAGAGAATAAGGGCGAAGTTGTTGGCCCTTAAAATGATTTACTTTTAGGCTGGACAGGCGGACCGGGGGATCGAAAAACGTCGGCGGTCTGCCTTCCAGAACGACGAAGACCAACCAGTGGGACGGGGAAAATGAAATGAAGACGAAGCTGCCTTTTTCAAAGACGTGTCAGAATCGGTGCCATGAGCAAAGTGTGAGTCAAACAAAGCGCGAGCCGTGAAGCGCATCCTTTCCATCTCTCTTTTATGACGTGTTGTTGGGCTACACGCTGGTCCTATGTAAAGGAAGGCAGCCCATGCAGCGCCCGGTATTTCCGCTCCCTAACGTGGCTCTCTTCCCTACGATGGCACAGAAAGAGAGGTGAACGGAGAAGCAGTCCAAAACCGGATTGCCCTGCCGCATCTCCGGCAGGGGCAACAACCTGTTGGTGGGTCTCCGAGTACGCTTATTTGATTGCGTTTGCGTAAAGAAATAGGTAGATGAATGAATGAGCAGATCAATACGTCGATGGTTCTGATTGTTCCATTCCTCTCTCTTGTTTCTTATTTTTCTTTTCGCTGTTGCATTGGTTTTGTTGCCTCAGGGGTGGTGGCTCTGTTCTGGTCGTCATTGAGCCGTCGTCGTTGATCAAGAAGCTACGCGCCCTTGATGTTGCCCTCCACCGCAGTCGCCGGCGCTTCGTCGCCTACCCCGTACTCTCTCTCTCTCTCTCTCTCTCTCTCTCTCTCTCTCTCTCTCTCTCTCTCTCTCTCTCTCCTGCTTTTCTCATTTTCCTTGAGAATGTTAAATGTTGAATCAGGACTCCGAGTTATTCTGACGGAAATCTTGTAAGCTTGCAACTTATCGTTGCTGTCTTTTCGTTCTATGTGCCTTTTTCTTTGCGTTCTCTGTCCTGTTTTTATTTTTTTATTTATTTTTTCAGTCGTGGTGGCTTGTTTCAAGCTTATTTGCCTCTTTTACTACTTTTTTCGCTATGTGAATGAGAGAGGTTTCTTTGTCTACTTCCAAGTTCCAAATAACCAAAGATCTTTTTCTCTTTTTTTTTCAGGAACTGTATTTTCCTTGTATAAATTGACCATTTTCTTTCTGCACCTCCAGTAGACTAAGATTTTATTTCTTTTGCAGAAGTTGGTTTTTGGTTTCCTATCTTTCGTATTATTCGGATGTGTATCAGTTGCTGATCCAGATTTTTGCTTTCTCTAGTCCACACTGCTAGATTGGGAATTACATGTAATTTCCTGATATTTTCGGGATTCTGTTTGACGTTGTTTGCATATCGAAGTGCAAATGCCTTCTCTAATCCACACTAATAGAATAGGGATAACGAGTATTTTGCAGATAATTCTGGGATTCAGCTTCATCTCGTTTTTACATTGAAATGCAAGTGCAAGTATAGATTCACTAAATCTGAAGGACCAACGAAGTTGAAGGGATATAATTCAGTGAAGTATGTTAAAGCAATCATTCTTGTAGGTTGCCCACAGGAGCTTCTTTCAGATGGCTGCCAACCTGTGTATGTGTGACACCAGAGCGCTGGAAGGTTGGAAGCACCTTCTACTCTCTGGTAAGCTGGGTAGACCTCAAGGGTTTTACTACCACAGAACAGAGAATGTGCAGTCAGTAATTTAGGTGGAGAGTGGGTTCTTGTGTTTTCTTGGACCATCCAAATGATTGTTCTTGTCCCAATTGTTTGTGGTTGCTTCTCTTACTGATCTCTTGATCAGTTCTTTTCCTTCTTTGACCTTAGAACCTATGTTGTTAAGGTTTCGCCTAGGTGATGCCTAGGTGTGTCCTCTGTGATGCCTAGGGATGGAATAGGCAGCAGTCCACACCCATCACCTAAGTCCATCACTTAGGTGATGGGTGTGGTGCTGGCGCCTAAGCTGGACTAGGCGCCAGCACGCCTAGTCCATGGGAAGGTATGTGCCTGTGATTTTATTGTGTATAGTATATACTATGTACAATCTGTTATAATGTATAATATATGTTCAATCTGAAATAATGTATATTATGTATTGTATATTAATGTGTTATATACGTATATTTGTACAATCTGAAGCAAGCTTTAAAGTGGTTCCATCTGCAGTTGAATCTGTTACAATGTATATTATATGCACTGATTTGTACAATCTGTTATATGTACAATCTGTTATAATTTATATTACATGTTATATGTACAATCTGTTGTAAACTTGTAGTGTATATTATATGTACTGATTTGATATGATTTTTGTTTGAAATGATTCAAATGAAATAGTCTATAAGGACTATAACTGAATTAGTCTATAAGAAATGCAAGCATTGTTTCCAATATGTAAACAAGAATGAGTCTTCTTTTATGTAAGCAGTTTTCCAACATGTAAACAAGCTGGAAATGTACTGTTAATCTGTCATGTAAACAAGAACAGAATAGTTTTTCATGTTTCACTTTTTGGCTTTACTTACCAATTGTAATCATTCAATTATAACAGAACAGAACGGTTTTTCAAGTTTTACTTGGAATAGAAGCTTACAGTTCAGTCAGTAAGTACATAATTATTACGTAATGGCTAACATTAAAAAAAAAAAATCAGTCGCCTTTTTTTGCCTAGGCGTGCCTAGTCCTCCCTAGGCGCTGCCTGGGTGCCTTGACTACATAGCTTGGAACTTTTTGGACTGTCACAGTTTTGCTATTCCACATTTTTCACAATTGGGGGGTTTGCATGGTCTTCACACTGCAAGCTTGTCTAATGTCTAAGAATTTTGTGATTCAATCCCTCCTTTTTTGGGTGTCAGAAATCCATTTACTTTCTTGCTTGATTGTATTGCTTGTATGTATTGGGGTTATTGTGTTCATTTTTCCTTGCAATAGATGAACATGTACAAAGTACAAAGAAGGAAACGATTGCTATCCATTTTTATCTTTTCTATTTTAAGAGAGCTAACATTTTATTAGGTCAAGAGAGTTACTGTCCTCGACTCCTCATGGTTAGTTCATCATCTTGTTCCAGTGATAGTTCCATGCATTTTAAGTTTCTGAAGCAATAAGCTTATCTGCCTTGTGATTGTGATCATTATCTTCTTTATAGTGCCTGGGTTTGGCTTCTCGTTTTGTGTTAAAACGTTGTGTTGTCCAAGTGAGTGGAGAGATAGGATTTGGGGTACCACTGAAATTGGATGGGGCAAGCCTTTTATCCATGATAATAATGATTATGGTAAAAGGGCAGGCCTTTTGGTGATATATTGTAATATATATAAAAACGTAATGATTTGGTGAATTTTATGCTTTCCTTGGTGCAAATTTCTCTGTTCATATGAAAATGGCATGGTTAATGGATAATGTGCTAATGAAGTTTCTAATAGAATTTGCTCCTGGTAGGTTTCTCAATGGAATGGGAAGGACAAACTCTCGTTGTGAATTTGAAATGGAGCTTAGAAATGGGTCTTCAGGAGCTGATGCAACACTGAATGGCATAAAATCTCGACTTTTTCGTTCTTTGAGTGGTGGATGTAATATTTCCTTTGGTCAGAGGAGCTGGAGAAGAAGCTCATTTCGCATTCCTCGTGGCATAAACAACCACGTTGATGGAGATGATGAGGTCAAGGTAGAACTATCACACAGTTCTTCAGATGCTAACTTGAAGCTGAATGGAGAAAACACTCATCCATTAAACTCCTTCAGTCGGTGCACTTCAAACCGCAAAACAAGCAGGAGAAGAAGCTCTAGCAGCATGCCTGAAACCAACTACCAGCTTGATGTAGATACCCTGGGTTCTAGCGAGCACCGTATTATGGTTGATGGTTCACTATTCAATGATGGAAACCCAAGATATGGTTCTATTTCATTGAGAATGGATGGTGATAAGTCGCGTAGGGATACAGGGAAGGTTGCACCTGATGATGTGCTTATATTAACTAGTGGATCTTGCTTCCAAGAAGGTCTACAGTCAAGCATGCAATCACCTGATTCACCACTAGATTCGGATGTTGTGGCTATTCCTATTTTTCCTTGCAACAACAATGATAAAAATTTCAAGCCACAGACAATGGTAAAATGCTTCTCTTTTTGTGCTTTTGCAAAAGTAAACTGCCGTAGCTAGTGTGCATGAATCCCCTTTGGCTCTCATTATAGTATTTCATTCCTTGCCTGTCAATACTGAACTTTTTTACTGCCTATACTTTATCCCAAAATGGAAGTTTCTATAGTATTTAACACATATCTTGTGTTCATCCTAACTATTTGAGTCTCAAGATGATATTGCAAGCAATTTTCTTTGATAAGAACAACTATAAGTTCCTGTAATGACAAAAGATATTGTGACCAGAACGGTTTGAACACAATTTATTGCTATTGGAAGGATTACTGGTTTTGCTAGAAACTTCAATTATGAGGTTACAGGATTGAAGAACACCAAATGATATTCTGCTTAGACATTGTAGAAGTTTGGTGTCATGCAAGCAGTCTCCAACTAGATATTCATTGGCTGATTGGGTTTCAAGAATGTCATAAACCCAGCTCGTTGGTGTAGCTGTTGCCAACATAGCTATAGCTGTTAACGTTCAACTTTGTGGAAGCATTTCTCATGGAAAACAAAAAAGGATCACAGATGGAATTCTCATGAAAAAGAAAAGGAAAACAGAAGGAGTTGGCACAGCCCTACCCCTTGGTTCTACTAAAAAATTTCTTGAACACACAGTCTCCAAAATGTGCCAACAGCGAAGTAATTGTTCCAAATGTCACACTAATAGGACACCAATGATGTTAGGAAATAAATAATCTATGCCAACTGTTTCAGCCTTTATGAAATGTATAGACCATAAAAGGATTCCCCAAAATTGTTTCAATTCTCATAAAATCATTCTGAAAACTTCGAGGAAGTTAGACTTTCTTTCTTCTTTACTAAAACAAATTCAAGTTACTCATTTTGGATGAAATCCACATGCTATCTTCAGATCTTGTAAAATGCAGCTACAGTAATCCCTTAACTTCAACAAATTCTGAAATACCAGTCCAGGCATGAATAGAATGCTGAGATTAACCTGGATCCACATGCTCCATCATGGTGTTTTTGTTTGCAGAAGCTACGGCGTTCTCCTTACATGTTGTAATTAATTTTGATACTCCTTCATGCTGCAACATGGCTTTGATAGCATAATCATATAAGGAGAAAGTTACGAGACCAAAGAAGAAGAACTCCATTAGTTTCTCTATTAGCACTCAAGGCTTTATGTTCATGGTATTCAACTTGCTTAGAAGCACGGGGATGACTATAAAGCATTGTCATGATCATCACAATATTTTAAAAAATAACATGATACTAATGAAAAAAACAAGAAAAATAGTAAAAAAAGACACTTTATATAAAAATTTGAAAATAAATTTATTGTGTTTTTATTTTGCCATTTTTTTGTTTTTCATCTTTTTTTACTTGAATGTCATCATGAATTTGAATTTAAACTTAAATGAAATTATGTCCATTAAAACATTATTTTTATCATTTTATCTAGTTTTTTTTTATATCTTATAATCTTATTAGTTTCTCACTTGCTTTCTTTTAACTAATTTTTAGATTTTTTCTTGTTTCCTGAAATTTTTCCAAGAAAACAACTTTGTAAAAAAGTACCCGAGAAAAACCTTGCTGTTAAAAATCCGATAATTATACTTTTGACAACACTATCTAGCAGAAAACGAAAAAAAAAAAAAAAGATTATTATTGGCTGGAAATCAAAACCTCAAGGACTGTATTCACTTTAGAGTTTAGATGTTAAACTTCATAATATCAGACATTTTTACAACCTGTATATTGCACATCATAATAGCAAGTATTTCCTTTGTGCAGTTACTATGGCTTTAACAATTATCATTTTTTTTAGGCTTATCATATCATTCTTCTTTGCCTTTGTTCCAGTAGTATTCCCAGGAACCTATGTCACGTAGGTGTGAGGTGCGGGTGCCGGAGTGGCACATCCCAAAAAATTTAGGTGTGGCGGTGCAGCGAGAATATTTATTTGTTATTATATATATATATATACACACACACACACACACACACACACACACACACACACACACACACACACACATATATAAGAATTAAGAAATTTAGAGTATCCACTATAGTCTATACACTCTACACTACACACTTTATTGATAAATTATATATGAATACTATATATTACATAATTATAAGTTATAATGTATTGTGTATATGAATGTAACATATTAAGCATGAACATGCTTACAAAGTACAAACATTAAACAAGTAAACAAAAAACACAAAACTATGACAGAACACATAAATGGAAAAAAATGCTAAACCCTCCTTTAATGTTAAAAATTTTTAAAATAAAAATATAAAAAATGACGAAAATAGGCTTGACGCGGTTTGACGGCACCCGATTCGAGTCGAACACGAGTTGGGCGCGTGTCCAAAATGGACAAAAATGCTGACCGCACCCGACTCCTCTTGACTTGTGTTGGGTGCAAATTTGAGCCGCACCCACACCCGAGTTGTGTCAACACGGGTGCGGCAGTCACTTTGCAGCGTCCATGTGACTTAGCCAGGAACCCATGAAGCCTTCGGTTGTGGGGGCTTGTTCAGTTACACGTTTGTCAATATTTTATTTCCTCCCATTATGTCCATCTATCATCTATGTTATCCTTAAAACAATATCTGCCTTATACTCTTGGATTTAGATTGCACAATTACGTCTTAGTAATTTATTATGCTACAATGTTGTATAACAGGTTATGCAGCAATCCAGTTCAAAGGTGCCCAAGTATATACTACTCACTTACCTTGCTGTTTTTGGAATCTTGGGGGTAAGAGGTTCTGTTTAAATTATTTTATTTTCATGGAAAAGTAATATTAAACATTGCATTACATAACTCTATATGAAGTTATGAACATCTCTTTTTTGGTAAAAATATCACCAAGACATATTTTAAGTGTGTGAATATAAGTGGCGTCCTTTTTGTGGTGTTCTTTATACTGTAATTAAAATATTTTTTCATTCTTTACGTGTTTGCTTTGGTAACAAAGAGAAGATGGCATTTCAGGGTCCTTTCCATTGTCTTGATGTGAACCCTGTACTAAAAGGCTGCCAAACAAACTAGCTAAACTTATTGTGAGATCACATTATTCTATTAGCATAATAACTTGAATTGATACTAGGAGATAAAACCTGATCATTCTTTACTTCTTTAGTTCTTTATATATGAAATTCAGTCCATACTTAATTTCCTCTAGCTAATACCATAACATTTCTATTACTGCACATGTACTCACTAGTATTCATGCAAAATAAGAGAAGATGGCATTTCAGGATCCTTTCCATTATCTTAATCTGAGCCTGATACTAAAGGCTGCCAAGCAAAGTGGCTAAACATATTGTGAGATCACATTATTTTACTAACACAATAACTTGAAGTCATACTAGGAGACTTTATATATGAAATTTTGCCCATACGGCCATACCTAATTTCCTCCAGCTAATGCCGTAAAATTTCTGTTACTGCACATGTACTCATTAGTATCCATAATATGTATATGCAGCATATCTGTGTGGATGTGTTCATGTGTTTGGCACCACGTTACGGTAGCAGCCACCCATATTGGGTCTTTGTTGTCTGAGTTCTCTTGCTTGTTCGGTTTTGTTTTAGTTTCATGTTGTTTGTGTTTCTTTGCTGCCTTCAAGAATAGGATGGAAGGAGCGGGTCATTAGATGGACCTTGATTCTATAAGAGGAACCTGGAATAACCCACCCGTGAGGAACTACAAGTATACTGCCTCATCGGAAATTAATCCTAAGCAAGAAATGAAACTCTGTTCTTCCCTTAATCGAAGCTGGGCTTCGCGAGGGTGTGTGGGTCGACTCTGTTGAAAGCTTCCATCATGTCTTCTATTTACACGAGCATAGAATATTATGTGGCGGATGTGTGTACATGTGTGTGTGTGTGCCCATGGAGAGAAAGTGTGTGAGAGAGAGCTAAGGCAATGCACAATAATATATGTTATAGCTTATGTGTGATGCAGTCATTAATATTTTTGCAACACCTTGAATCATGAAGCAGCAAAAAGTAATAAGAGCAACAATACTACTGATGTTCTTGGCTTTTGGAGCTTCTCTTCCATGTAGGCTCTTGTACAGCCTTTTGCAATGTCAAATTCAGCCGCTTATTGCTTTATAAATTATAAATTTGGATTGAAGTAGGTTTAATTCCAAACATGTTGCCCTTCCTTGACAAGCATAGTAAGGAAGACTTATCCTACGAACAACCAAACCTTACCACTCCACGCTCACTAAAGGGGAAAATTTCTATGCATCCTGGTACATGGCCCACACCATATATGGATGCAGCAGATCCAAGGAGATCAATTTTTGTGGAGCTTACAAATATAACTTGTATATTGTGGGAGTCCAAATGGAGAATATCTGACAGTCAACATGACTTGCTGGAAGTAACGGAAAAAAGAAAAAGTACCAAGCTATCAAGTCAAAATTGTTCAAAATCCAGTTATTTGGGATTCAACTTGGAGTAGGTTGACCAGTGACTTTCAAGGTCAATTAGATGACTTGGCTGGGTAATGTAAACTTGATTGTTTTTTAGACAAGTTATAACCTTCATGCATTCTCATTGGGTTTCATGAAATTGCTGCCACGAAATCAACTTTATATACAGGAAAGGTTGCATTTCTGTATGTCATCAATGGATAGATAAACACTTCCAGCATCACATTTTTGGTTTTTTGTGATTTGCTCGAAATCAGCCTATTGTACTTGCAGCTGTAATTCAATTCTTTGATACAGACAATATGTATGGCTTTTCTAATCATTTATCAGAAAGAACTTAATGAAACAAAATCGGACCCCTTACTACTCATTTGAAATTGGAATTTTCCTTGATATGTAATCTTGCTTTTTTCCTTCTTTGGCTTCCCTCCTATAATCCTTTCCTTTTCCAATTCTTTACTTCTCTCTTAATCATGGGCAAGCTGGAAATTTTGACTGCTTGGATCCTGATCAATCTTAAGTAACAGGAAACATGGGCATGTCAGTTTGAATGCCTTACCGACCGTGGTTGACACAATATGTACCGGTGCAGGAACTAGCATGGGCCGTGGCTCATATTTACTGCAAGTTGGACCTGGAAAAAATATATGTGTTTTCATCTTTCATTTGGTCAAAGAAGGGCAAATTTTTTAGTCCCTAGGAAACTTTATGTATTCTTTCCAGAGTAAATGATTGCTTGCAAATTTGAAGATGTGTTTATGTGTGTGTGTGTACGAAGCCTTAGCCTGTACCCACATTTTTTCAAATTATCATGATACAACTAGGTGACATTACTCTAAGACTTACTGAAAAAGATGTTTGCCTTTGTCTGGCAAGATTTAATCACTCTATTTTTCTTTTTGGTTTCTTTATGTGTAAATCATTATGGAGTAGCCAGAATGATGTGCAGCCATGCAGGCTTGTAATTTGCAATCAAATCTCGGATTTCCATAGGAAGCTTTTGTTCGTGAAATTATCTTTCATGACTGACACATTAGAACTCCTATTGAGACTTCACTTATTACATGCTTGTCTTTTCTGCTTTTTTTTTTGTCCATTCCTCATCCATTACATGTTTTTTTTTTTTCTATTTGCAGGTTTTACTAAGATACCGTTTTCAAGAACTCTTTGGGCCTGAAATTGTGAAACTTACAGATGTCAAGTCTGTACTCTACACAGACCTTCCAGCAAATATACTTGGATCCTTTCTGATGGGTTGGTTTGGTTATGTGTTCAAGGCAAAGATAGCTGAAGTTTCAGAACCCTTAGCAGTTGGGCTGAGTACTGGTCTTTTGGGAAGCCTCACAACATTCAGTGGTTGGATCCAGAAGATGGTCAACCTAGCAACTGAAGGACAATGGATTTTGTGCATTTCTGGTATTATCTTAAGTAAGTAAACTTCGTCTTTTATCTTCTGCACTACAAAAAAATTACTCGGTTCTACCTAATCTGGTCCTTCCTGTGCTTGTGTCCCATGGAAAGCAGAAACAGTGATTTTGGAACCAATATTACAAAAACGTGGATGCTGTATAAAAGTGAGAGACCACTACATTTTCCTCCAGGGGAAAGGGGCTTTTCCCTTAACTTGAGCTGGAAAGAAAATCGTTTTACAGACTCTCCTTTTCTTTCACATGATGTGGAAGTGAGTACAGTCTGACCAAAGCTCTTTCCAGTTAATGTGGAAGGGGTTTCACTTGGAAAATAAAATGTCCCATAAGCTGGAATACTTCCTATCAACAAATACTCCATACTTCCCCAGAGCCGACATTGATATTGGGAAAGCAAGTGGCTGTACTCATTAGTTGTCAATATAGGTCGCACTTATATGTACATGTGCATCTCTGTTTCATGTCTCTCAAAATTTACAATCTAAATAAGTAGAATATATAGATGCATCCTAAAAATGCAAATTTTTATCAACACTTTCATAGCCATCTTATTTAGAAGTATCAAATAGTAAACCAAAATTGGAAAATGAAAAGCCATTATACTTACTGATATTTGAAGGACAACCAATTGGTGGACAGCTGAACAAATTACCGGGAGAAATGAAGTTAGACACATAATGTTAGCCTTGGCAGAACATACCTGCATTTGTTTAGGAAGTGCTTCGTATCTGTCATGTATCAGTTGCTGTTACATTTTTGCTTCATAATGTTGCTGGTGTTTATTAGCGTTCTTGTGTTGGTGTTTTAACAGGCATAGTAGCTACAACTGGGGCCTTCATAATTGGGATATGTTCAGCTGAGCCAACAGGGTGGATCTTGAAATGGATAACAGGACCAGTCCTTGCCAAGCGAAAAAGACTTCATATAGCTCTTTATTGGATTATTGTAATAGCACTATGTGTTGTCCTACTTTGTTTGAAATTCAAGCCAAACGAGAGGCCCAAGGTATTGTTAGCATGCTTGTTTGGACCACCAGGTGTCTGGTTACGTTGGTTTCTGGGTAAAAGGCTGAATGACAAAACCTTCAAGTCAAAGCAGTACATAATGTGGTTACCGTATGGCACTCTAGCTGCCAATGTAGGTGCAGTGGGAATCATGGCTGCCGTATCTACATTAGATTTTGTGGTAAGTCAGTGTAAAATACACTCTTGAAGTCCTGCAGTTCTGTTGAAGATTTGCAATTTTATTGAAAGATGTTACACAGCATAACAGATTTATTTGTTTGCAGGTGAAGACAAAGTTTTTGGATACACTACTTAAGGCAATACAGCTCGGTTTCTTGGGATGTTTGAGCACTGTGTCTACTTTTGTTCTAGAGATATTCAGTTTATTTGAAGGTAGTGATCTGGTGGATCATCAATGTGATCATTCTGGTGATCATCAATGGAGGGCCATCGCTTATGCTTTGTTGAGTGTTTGCTTATCCTTTGTTTTGGAGATTTTGTTGTACTCCATACCCGTATGGACCAAAGGATATGCCAACTAGCAGTATGCAAGTCCATTCTAGTTCTTTGGAGATTTTGTTGTACTCTACATCTGTATGGACCAAAAGATATGTCAACCAGCAGTATGCAAGTCCATTCTAGTTCATAAAGGTCCATGTCATCAGACATATCTGATTATAGAACAAGCTCCATGACGTTTGCTGCTTCAAAATGCAATGCGCGAATCAACATGAGAGTTGAATAACTCAAATAACTAATAAGGACTTTGATTCTCTTAAGTCACTGAGCAGTGAGCACTGATCTTCTGCTGAAACTGATGAGAAATTCTTATGAAGAAACTTTTGTAGAGGACATGATATCTGCCATTGGAATGAAAATAATACAAGTTTTTGGATGCTGTGAGTCAAGTTGAAGACCGTTAGATGAAAGTTATTGGAATTTTTATCAGATGGCTGAAAATCCTAAAGCAAAAAATGGTAGCCATTTATCCTTCCATCAAAATTCAGTCAACTTGTTTCATCAGTACTTTGATGGGGCATGCTTTAATCAGTTTTGTTGCTGTGGCTATTCAATGGTACACTTTACGGGGAATGGGGGTGAAAAATTTGTCGCACATTCTTTGACTTCAGCTGTAAAACAACCTTATAAATAAATGAATACGATTCTTTTTTATTTGAGTGACCACTGTGATGTGCAGGTATCTGTTTTGCTATTGAAGGTGGGATTTCCATAGAAAGTTTGTTTTCTTCAGATGTCGTTCATAGCGGGCGATCAAGAACCTTGTCTAGTGTTCATTTATTATGGGCTTTTCTTTATTATGTTTAGGTATCTGCAATAACTGTTTAGGCACTTCAAAACCTTCAAATCACAAGCTTTTGCTTTGTACAGACCTGCGAGTACGTATAGTTGAAACCTTTCTGATTTGGTTTACAATGTGTTCAATGCAAATGCATATGAATTTCCAAGATCTGTAGCAATGGAGTTGAGTACTGGTTTCTTGTGAAGCCTTACGCCATTCAGCAGTTGAACAAAGAAGATGGTCAACCTAGCATTTAGCAATAGGACAATGGGCCTAAGTAAGTAATTTGTGTCACACAAAAACATGAATTATTGTTTAAAAATGTGGGGCCACCGCCTCTTCCTTCAGGAAAATGGGCCTTTCCCTTGGAAATAAAACCTCTTTATTTACTGTTTCCCTGCCACAACACATGGGAGTCTTGACTGGCTGGTACAATATGATGTCGTATATTTGACATTTCGTTTGTATACTGCATGCGCATCTGAGTGCTCCATCAAAATTTACAATCTGAAGCAAAATAATTGCAAATTCTTTGACGAGGATCACACGGTAAACCGAAACTGAAAAAAGAATCAAGGGAAAAAGGAGCGGGGGGACAATAAACAAACTAGAGACAATAAAGTCATGCAGTGTTGGCCATAGCCAGTACATTTCTGTCATGGTCTAGTGCTTGATATTTCCCATGTCGCGGTTACTTTGAACATATTCTAAGTGGTCTGTGAGAGATCTTTTTAACTCTTTTGTGACTAATTTATTGTTTATGCTACATAAGTTTAATGAATGCCCCATGGCATTGATATGCAAGTTGAAACATAATAGAGACGTCATCCGAACACAACAAATGCAGAGGGACGGAGGGAAGGATGGGGGCTTCGCTCTCATGTTGGGTGGTAGCACGAAATACTCTTCATACTCAACCGATTTCTACATCTTTTCTCTGTCATATCAGTCACAGTTGGACCAATAGTTTCCATATACAACATGGCCATGGGAGTAAGCAGCATCGTGAAGAAGTAGCATTGCGTTTGGGATTGGACTAGTATTTTACTGGATTATTGGCATACCTCTATTCATTGTCCTACTTATATTGAAATTCAAGCTAAATGAAAGGCCCAAGATATTTTGAGTTAGATGGAGCTCTCAAAATTCGTGTCAGTTGGCCGGAAAGCTGAAAGCAAGACAAGAATTAGCCACTTCCGCTAAAATTTACTGAAGAATAGAAAGCTGGAGCTTCTTATTCTTCTTTTCTGATGAGTGGTAAACCTTCACGAAGTTGTGATACATGATTTTTTTTTTTTTTGCAGGGTAGACTTGATCATCCTAATGCAAACCACATACTTCTCCCCTGAACTAATTATTCATTACAGTTTTAACTTGTTCTTCCGCGAGATAATTGTTGCCCATTAGTTATCAGACTTTTCTCATTCATTAAACTTACCCGCCTTTTCATTTTGTCGTTCATCCCATGTCATAATCTCAACAATGATATTCAACTGAAAAGGAACTGACGGTGCTCATGAACAATAGAACAGAAAACAATCAACTGGTTGGAATCAAAGCTGAAGTAAGCAGAAAGACTGCTCACAGACCAAACAAACGATCCACATTTTCTCAACAAACCAACTTTCTACAGATTATAAGTTGAACGGCAAGCATAAAACTAATTTTACATGGTATTTATAAGCAAAGATGGTAGTACAAGCCCGTTCCTGATCCAAGAATGATGAACCTTATTATAAACAAGGCTGAAAAGAAGAATGAGGAAATTGTGGGCTTCACTTTATCCTGTTGCAGGATCTCCATAACAAAATTCAGAAACCATTACACAAACCCTAAGTTTCTTTCTTATCCTTTTGACGCGATTCCCAGCTCTTCGTAAACCATTTTTCGCTCATACAATCAAAAGGAGGCCCAATAAATAATAAATTAAATAGAGACAACATCCAACCTCTGAATAATTCGGAAAAACAAAAGAATCTATATACAGAATTGACAATCCCCCAAAAAACCCCAAAAACAGAGCGAAAAGAAGAAGAAAACAAGTTTTCTTTTCTTCTTCCATGATCATCATGGTTCGCCTCACACTTCTGCTTCTTCGATTCTTTACCTCTCACGATCATGATGGCACAAAGCCAACCACCCAAGCAGCTACCAACCACCTCTCTCTTTCTTTTTCCCTTCAGTGGAATCCTCCCCTGTGACCTCTAGATTGGTATACTTCCAATCTACCTTTGGCATCCGGCAGCAATTCCTCCACATTAGGGTCCTGAACCATATTCCCCTGCTTCGACGCCCATTCGAGCACGGTGAGCGCCTCGGCGTTGGCCAGTGCGGGGCTGTCCGGCACGCTGAAGGCGATGCAGCAGAGAAGCACCAGCGCAGGGATTTGAACGATCTGCTCGCCGAAGTACACTAACTGGACCAAATGCTTCACCCCGCCCGCCTCAATTATGGCCTTCGAGTGATCAACATAGAGGTAATTCTCCTTTCCGGCGAACTTGGTGAGAGCAATGGCCGCCTCCCTCATCACCACCCCTTCCCTCTCGTCTAGAAGCCGGACAAGGGGTGGGATCAGGCGAGTCTCCCTTGCCGGGAACGTCCTCGCGAGGCACCCGATCGCCTTGATGCAGGAAGCCAGCAGCCGCGTGTCCGCGGCCTCTGCCATCACCACCCTCAGCACCTGGTCCACGACCGCCTTTGCAGCTGGCGAGTTCGGCTTGAACGCCGAGCGCCGCAGCTCGGCATCCTTCTCAGCCACCGCGGCGATCTCCATGAGCGCCATGGCCGAGTTGTACTGCACCTCCTCGGGGCCCTTCTCCAGCAGAACCGCGAAGCAGAGTAGCGCCTTCGATTCCGTGATGCTGCGGCAGATCTGGACATTACCCCTCGCGAGCTTCCACAGCGCCAGCGCCGCCATCGCCTTCATGTTCGCCTTCGTCTCGGGGTCCTCGTATTCCCTCCCCTTGATGCTCGTACCGGCGAGAGACATCTTGGTGGCGTTTCCGTGGTGCTTATTGTGGCCATTATCGGCATGTTGTTGCTGTTGTTGTTGTTGTTGTTGGTGGTGGTGGTGGTTCTTCATGGTGGAGTTGACGACGGACTGCATCTGGCTAGGATTGGGGTGAGTCAATTGGTGGTTCTTATTGGCCATGCTGGATTTAACGACAGAGTGCATAGTCATGGTGTTGGTGTTGGGGTTTGCCGGCGCCGTCGCCGTCACTGCCGTTCCGGGAGCAGCCGGCGGCCTATTGTGGCCTGGTATGACGTATTTGCTGTGCTCCTGAACGGTCTCGAAGGCGAGGTGGCTTACGAGGAGACGAATGGTGTTGCTCTGTGCGAAGTCGTCCTGGCACTTGGGGTAGTTGGATGCGAGCTCGGAGACGGCCCAGGCGACGATGGCCTGAACCTTCATCGGCCCTTCCTTGAGAACCTTGGCGAAGGCGGAGCAGACACCAGCCCTGATCATCTGTTCGACGCTCTCGGGGTCACGGCCGAGGAAGCCGATTGCCCGCGCGGCGTTCTCCTGGCCCTCAACGAGACCCTCCTTGACGAGGCGGAGCAGGGGCGGGATTCCGCCTTCCTCGATGATGAGCTTTCCGTATCGGTCGTTGTCGCGGGCGAGGGAGACGAGCGAGGCCGCGGAGTCGGCCTTGTCCTCGAGGGAGCCCGTATGGAGGCTGGCGATCTGCTCCCAGATGAGGCCGAGGATGGGCTCGTTGGCCGCAATGGGCGGGAGACCCAGGTACTCCCCTCGGTCGTCGCCGACGGCCGAGACTCGCAGCAGCCAGGAGACGTCGCCGATCGAGTTCTCGAGCTGCGACGCCGTCTTCTTGAAGGCCGCCGTGGGGATGATGGTGAACACCCTCCTCACCACCCCCGCCGCCCTGCACTTCACCACCAGCGCCAGCGCCTTCTCCAGCACCTGCTCCGTGTCGTCAATGATCCGCCGCGTCGGGCGCTCGTACAGATCCGACGACGCCCTCGCCGCCTGCCGCAGCAGGTCCGCCAGCCTCTCCGTCTTCGACTTGATCTCCGCGCACTCCTGCCGGAACGTCTGCTGTATCGGCAGGTCCGCCGCTTTCGTCACCTGGTCCGCCAGCTGTATCGGCTTCGTCAGCCGCTGCTTCAGCGAGTCCCCCATCTCTACCGCCGTCCACCCACCTCCTCCCTCCCAACGTCCTTCCTTCCTCCGCTCCTCCACCAACAACCCTGCCCCTCCTTCTCTGCTTCTTCTCCGGCCTACCACTTTTTCCTTCTCTTTCACTTTCCGGCCGTCTCACCTCCCTCCCCCTCTCTCTCTCTGAGAGGAGGTTGGTTGGTGATCGTCGTGGTGGCGATGGCGATGGCGATGGACTGCGCGCGCGCGAGAGAGAGAGAGAGAAGGAGAGAGAGAGAGAATTGAGGAGAATGGTGGACGGAGGAGGGATGGAGAGGAGACTTGCCCACCTGAATCGACGGGAGCGAACCTGCCGTTTCGGTCTACCAAAGAGGCTTCGCATCCACTCCGTCCGCCATGGATTAGGCTCCGTTCTCTCCCGTATTTTCCTCCCCCTTTTGTCTTTCTTCCTTAATTTTATGATTTTTTTCTTCTCCTTTCTTTCTCGGCAATTTAAGACTGTTCTAAAGATAGTTTCCTCGGTGGGGCTCACTGCCTATGCCAGCCTTTTCATAATTAATATTTTTTCTTTTGAAAAATAAAATACATGCTCGACCCTGGAAAGCATCCTACGCTCAAGCTGCCATACGCAGCACTTGCCATCTTAGAGAGAAGGGTATGAGAATCCCCGATGTTGGCGTTTCTATTCGATGGCTTGATAAGTGGGAGTTCATGAGGGTGAAAGGGCTTGTTTTTTCGATACAAGCGAAGTTGGGGGTTGGTTCGTCAAATTGGAAGAGGCTTGACCATAATGTTTTTGACAATGTCAACACGAAAAAGCAAATAAAGAATTGGCTGCATTGAATTGACCCTTTGGGATAGGGACTCTTTGAACACATTTTTTTTTCTTTCCGGTGAATGAATTTTCACATTAAATCTCGATCAAATTAATATCTCGATGTAAAATTTATGCAAGCTCAAAAAACTCCGGTGAGCAGCCACCGGAAAATTCCTCTTTTTCCTTCTCAGGCGTTGACGTCCGCTTGGTTTTCCGTTCAAAGAGATTCCAGATCGGTCCGTGTTTTTATTGACTTTTGACATATTCGTGCCTTACTACAAACTTTATTGCACTTAAACTCAACATGATGGAAAATAAAATCAGTAAAAAGTATCTTATAGCATCCGTCTCAATTCCTCCGATTGCTACAGCTGTTGACCCACTGAGGGAGCGGAGGGCGGAACGTGGGTCCCACGCACACGTCCTCGAGGGACCGGGACTGGGGCCCACCGGAAGGTGGGGCCCATGAGTGGGCGACGTCTTAGTTGTCAGGATTGCTGTGCACGAGGATCGAGGGGCCCGCGAGGCATTTATTGGATTTAAAAAAAGAAAATGCAAGATATAAAATTTTTTGGCCAGTAATATCGAAGGCATGTTTATGTCCCAGCGTCACCATTTATTGCCGCTGCTGACGGCTATTGGTACAGCCTATGAAAAGTCAGATTAAAATCTGAGCGGTTAAAATCCAGAAAACTTAATATTTTAGCAAATTATGTATATATATATATATATATATATATTAAATGTTAACTGTTGACGTTTCAAAATCATTGAACCTTATCCAACGTGATAGATGATATAGAAAAAAAATTATACAACATTTTTATTGTTTAGTATTAATTTACATTTTTTTCCTTTTAATCATTCATGTGTTTTAGATGAACAATCTTAGTTAACTAATTAGATGCCTTTATATGTATAAACTAAAATAATCAATGCATGTTGGTAAGAGAAGTTTTCTTAGAAGCAAAAACCTGGATTTGCTTTTAAAATCAAGTTTTGTAAGTGTTTGGATGTCATCAAAATTTGGTACAAACTCAAGGAAATCCCAGTTTTCATAAAACTTGGTTATTGTAAAAGGGAATGAAAAACCTAAGCACCTTAAGTTATTCAGAAACCAAGTTTTGAGCGTGTCACCCAAACAAGAACAAGGCTTTTAGCCTCACTAAAAAATTTGGTTTTCATGAAAGATTTTACAAACTTGATTAGATAAGGATAATCAAGAACAAGGTCTCTATGCCAAGGCTTAAGTACGGGGGGATGTTGGAAAATTAATTTACGAGCTTTTTGAGAATTTCACTTCTTCAAAATTGGACTTTTTGCAAATCTAGATTTGTTGTCATCCAAACATGTCTCCAATGATAGTTTTTCTTTAAAACCATGTTTTGGATTGCCATTCAAATGTGTCTTGAAAATTTATTTGTTTTTTTATGCCAGGTCAAAGTCAAACAGATGACTTGTCAAAATTTTCATTAAATATTTTTTCCTTTTTTATTCTAAGATTCCATTATTTGTTTTTAAACTCCAATATGAGCTTTTCTTTTCCAATTTTTTTGGCCGCGACTTTACTTTCATTTTAACTGTCTATAACAAATTATTTTTATAGCATTTCATCTGCGACAGTGGAACGTCACTTTATAGTTATAAAATGGTTGATTGTTGAGGACATATTTTTTTCAAAAGACAAACTCATATTTGATATTATAGCCAAATGGTAAACCTAAAAATTAAAAAGTTTCTCAAATTTTAAAACTGAATCTCTCAACCTCTGACTTTGTCAATCCAATTACAAGATCTTCTGAATTTAAGAAGGGTTCTCCCTTGCATGACATGTAAATGGTTATTTCAAAAAGAACTCCAAGTTTTTCCGGTAGCGTGTAGGATTTAAATTCATGCTTTGACTAAGATTGATACTTAGGAACTGACCCGATTCAACGTGCATATAAAGATCTCGAACAACTTTCAAAAACGATGGCTCTGGAAACGTTAGAACTGTTTGGCTCTTGAAAAGGAAATCATTGTTTACATCTTAATACTACTATGATTCAGCAGTAAAAAAAAAGCAAAAAAGAAAGGGATGTTCAAGATTTTAGTTAGAAAAGGCTCTAAGTTAGCGTACTGGAGCGGCAAGGTGGTTCGACTTTTTGAAGAACTTTGGTTCGAGTCTTGAAGTGGTTAGTGTCACGTCCCAGTGCGCTCTGCTTCTGGACTGTAAAAGGTCACAAAGCATGCTCAATGCAGGGAGGCAGACACAAAAAGGGATCAGTGGCCTCTCTTACGAGAGTTAGAATGAACCACTCACCATTAAAATGAAACGAAAAAAAGCTCTTTGAAGTGGGTAGATCCCAAAGGCCATTCTTTATAGTTCTATATGGTTTTATCAAGATTTTGGAAGAGGCTAAGAGAGGGTTTCCATCAAATTTTAAACATAAAGTTGGGAATTTTCAAAATTTTCATGAAATTTTTCTTTATTTTTATTTCATAAGGAACCATGGGCTATCCAGAATTTTGATTCAATGCCTCTGCCAAATTCACCTCATTCAATTTGAAAGTTGACTTTTCAAATTATGCACCACCGTTGATTTCTTACTTGAGAACTTTTATTTTTCATATCTGTTCCCAACTCATCCACAATTAATTGACAGAGTCAACCATACCTTGTAGCAATTCAATAGTCCATCTTCACATTTCACTTGATCATCACAATCATCCACGCATTTTTAAAGGTTGTTCTATTGATGAAACAAAACACTTGTAAGAGGATACAATCTTCTGCTGTTCTCTGTTCCAAATACATCAACTATTTGAATCTTATTTCTATGATTCCATTGTACTGGAATTCAATACAAAGTTGATGCGTCCTCAAGGAGTTCTGCATAGCTGGTTGAGTGACAAAGTCTTTTGGCTGGAAAGTCGTTGAGTAAATGAAGCTTACTCATAGTCCAGTTCAGTAAGCTCGAGCTCGGCTCGACTAATGGAACCTTGAGCTTGAGAATAGCTTGACGGAAGCAGCTCGAGCACGACTCAACAGTTACATGTTGAGTTCGAGCGTGACTCGATTAAGGCTCCACAAACTCATTTGAATATATGAACTATTACTTTGCCACAAATTGAGCTCGACTGGATTAAGACTCGACAAACTTGAAGGAGCTTTCTGCAAAACCTTACATAATTAATTAAAGTCAATATACCATTTTTTAATTAAAAGTGAGTGAGTCACATATTTAAAAAATCACTATACGTCATTTTTTAGCTAAGTTGAACTTTTAACAGTTCGAGTTTGGAGAACTCGAACTCTACTCGATTATTTGAACGAGTCGACTCTTGAACTCGAGCTCGACTCGTTAATCAAATGACTCGGTTCGAACTCATTCACGAACCAAGCTTCAACGAGTCCAACTCGTTGTTCACCCCTAGTTGTCGGTAATTGGTTACACCAACCCCACAAAAACTCTTTATTTTTTTGCAAGCTGTTATCTTTTGTCCGGCTACCTAAAATTTCTGGCTCCGTCATTGGTTGCGCTTTCCTTTCCGAGAAGACCAACTTGGAAAAAAGAAAATGAAACTTGCTGGGAAAATTGATCCATTGGAAATGGTCAAGTTTAACACACATCCACATCTAAGTATTTGAAATTTGGTTGCTTTTTCTACACGCTCCAATCTCCATCAAAGTCGACGCCCTTGTTTTTTCATTCGCTGTTGTTTTTCTTTTAACGTTTTGCCTTTATGAGTAGAACTTGCCGAGAAAGTGCCAATAAATGCGGGTGAAAATTGAGCAGAGGATATATTACATTATTTCTTCGTCAAAATAATGCAGAGTTGTTGGAATTTCTAATATTGGTAGCTCATGTCCTCCACATCAGTGGGATCCACCAAGTAAATTGGGCCTCCGTTGCCGTTGGGCTCACGTTGGTGTGTATATATCCGACTTAGATTGGATATCTAATTGAACTATTTGAGAAAATATTATATGAAAAAACAATATTATTTGATTAAGGAATCAAATTCCGATTTAAGAAATGACATTTGATTGAATTTGGATCTAGTTCTAATTCATATCCTTTCCGATTTAAGAAATGACATTTGATTGAATTTGGATCTAGTTCTAATTCATATCCTATATCAAATAACCTTATGTTTTGAAAATAGGCTAGATTTGGTTGAAAATTTTGGATTTGGATGTAGATATGAATGTATGAAATCAGATTTTGAAGTCAGATATGAATTTTCTTTGTTGGTATTCAAATTTGAACATGTGAATATCACATGGTATATCGATTCGAATAGGAACCGTTAACATTCCTATATAACCAAGCCCGATTTAATATGATGAACGGTTAAAAGAAACACATAGCGGAAAAATTGATAAGTGTTTTCTTAATTTAGTATTAGTTCACACAATTTTATTCTTCTTTTTTCTCGATTATTCATCTACTTGAGATTGAGATGGACACTTCTGGTTAGATGGTTGGGTGATTCTAGATAGCTAGAGTTATCATTTACTAACTCATATACGTATCAGAACTGTTCTTGGATTTTAGATTCAGGATTTGATATGGCGGATGTTTTTGTGAGCGTGGTAAACGATCCACACTAAAATTCATGGTTAATCAAACTAAAAATCTTGCTTAAACCTTCATTTTACTTTTTAATTGTCTAAAGGTTTAAGATATAGCAAAATTGAATTGCGATTCATTTATAGCAAATTTTCAGCATGGAGTGTGCATTATAGGCAGTAGTCGGTCTACATAGTGACGGGGGACCATGAAGTGCACAACACTTTAGTTGACATGAAGCAAAGGAACAAGCAGATGTATTTCTCTTTTCATCAACAATCTATTAGTATTTCAATTATAAGGTCATTCTGGGTGAATTTTTCTTCATAATTAAGTACAGTAAACATACTTTCCTGCATTCAAAATTCAATTTTCTCCAGCATTTCATTTTAAAGAGTAGAAAACAAAAGTGAGAAATCAAGATGCTTTTGTGGAAATCTGGTGAATTGTGAGTCAATTGACTCAGAATCCAATCAACATCCCACCAAGCTAATGGCCCCAATCTTTGACCAAGGCCAGCCGCGTCTCGATCAAAGTGGGTCCGAGGATAGGATTTGGTGGCCTTTTGATGATGAATCTGGTGACAACCCACAACGTTGGGATCCCTCGGTATGGTTCAATGGACTTTGATGTTTGGATCCCACTTTGGTTTGTTTGTAGGTCACATTTTTATGTACACATACATACATAAATATAAATAAAATTTTTAATTTTTAGTCATCTGACAATATTTGAAAAAAACTATGACCATAGTTTTTAGTAGGGGGGAAGGGAGGGGAGGGCTGCCCGGGCATGGCCCGAGTGAGCGGGGGAAAAAAAAATTTACATTGAAAAAATCAATTTTTTTTAGTTTGGTCCGACCGTCCTCTTTGTTGTTCCTCTTGTTCCGACTTTGGCCCAACCCACGAATCGTCTTGGCCTGACGTAAAAAAAATCCCTGGCTGCGCCCCTCGTTTTTAGTGATATTAAAAAGAAAAACAGTGAGGTAATGTGGGCTGTGAGAGAAAAGAGAGCGTTTTAACGATCCGATTGCATACTTTTTCACGGGCTACGATTCCAGTACAGTTAAAAAGGACTCGAGTTCTTTTTGTTCTTTTGTCTGGTCAAGTCGGCCATGAAAGCTGCCAAAAGTACCTCTTCAGACCGTGAAAGGAATGTGAGAAGCACATGCAATTCTTCAAGTCTTTTTCAACAACGTATGCCCCTAATTTTCCATTCGTTAAGTTAATTTGATATTATTATAAACACACTCTGGAGTACAATCCGTTTTGAAATTGAAACTCACATTGATTCAGTTGGGTATCAAATTCAGATTGAAACTCCGTTATGAAATTGTATACCGAACCCGAATCTTATCAATTATCGTATCCAGTTCTCTTACCAGATCTGGCTAATGGATTGAAATTGGTTGGTGAAATCCAACAGCGCATGTTTCTTGACCAGGCGATTCGGATATCTAAGAGGGAAAATGAAATCCTTCAACGCATGTTTCTACTGAAGCAGATTTCAGGGAATTCGTCTCCAAATTTCAAGCCACTTCCAGCATTTGGGTGGTGGCGCCCTAGAAGCTAACCTCAGATATAGCCACTTCATGAGGAAGATGACCATCACCAACAGTTGAGGCCACCAACATCCAGAATAGAGACTTCCACCCTCTGAACATGCTCTATGAATCATCCTGCATCATGTATCAATGGCTGTTCTTCCACAATCTTTTCTGAAATGCGTGGCCTTCAGTTTTGGTCTCCATCGACATCAAGATCAAAATCCTGCTCCGTTATTTTTCCATAATTTTCGACCGTCTGTCCATGAGTGGGCATCACCACCACTCTGTTGAGCCCCACTTCCATGAAAAGGTCTTGATGCCAATATTGAATCAAGTTCCCCATCGATTCTCTTGATTCAGATGTTTTCTTTCGCTGATCCACTTGTTGGAAAAGGTGCAGGTTCTGTATAGTTGGTGCGGCTGCAATGGTGGGGTGTGGAGAACCCATATCATGGGATGTTGTCACTTAAAATCTACAAAGAAGCTTCTCTAAATGCTTTGTGCCGCAATCTGCGGGGATGATTTGCTTTCTCGATAACTAAGAAACCACTTTGCCTCCAAAGGATGTGAAGAGAGTCGAGTTGAGACCGTAGATTAAGTCTCAGTACTGCCATTTTGTAGCCTGACCTTTCCTGTGCTGCTTCCTCGTAAGACTTGGCATTCTGCTAAGCTGCTCATCAATTGCAATGGCTATCTGTAAGGAGCTCATTTGGACCTCAAAAAGAGCTTGATCAGGCAGATCTGAACAATAGATGCTCTGCTCAGCTTGACTGATATAAGCATGTTAAATCACAGATTAATGTGTTCGAAATATATTCTTATCATAATGTTAAATTGAAGTGTGTTCTTTTACGAGCATGTTTGGCTTGGAGCTTCAATTTACAAAGATAAGACTGCCAACGGCTAACTTCACAGTTCAATTTTTACCGTCTCCAAGCTTAAAACAAACAGTAAAATCTGGTTCTGCATATTCAGGTAGTAACTCGATCAAATATTTCCTAGTAACTGTTTACGTCTCTCTCTCAAGATTACAGCAGGCAATTTTAATGCAGATTATAATGAACAATTAGATCACCTCATACATGTTAATTAGTGAGTTTCATTTCAATCAATAAACATCGGAAGAACATCATGTCTTGTTCATGTACATGTTGAGACGTTTCATGGATTCTTGGCACAAGGATGTGGATATGGGCCTCGGTACTCTTGCGACAATTGTACTTTTTTGATTTGATGTAAAGCAGAAAATGTGACATCACAAAGTGACATCAAGACAGATTGAAAAGGAAACCAAAGAAATTAAGACACTAGAAGATCAGTCAAATAGTGAATGAAAGGACGTGATACAGATGCTAGCATATTGCCACCTACCTGTAGGAAAGTCATACCAACCATTCCTGTGGTTCAAACAACGTAATTGCATAATTTCCTTGCAAAGAAATGTATAATTTAGTTTCTAAAGTTTCTACATGCATTTTGACTACGTGCTCTTCAAACATGATGTCTAGTTCACCGATTAACACGGTTCGTGATGAATCCGTCTGTACTGTCAGTTTCGATGAAGACAACGAACAACCAATTTTCCCAAACAAGCGGGATTTAAAATTTTAAAGGGCCAAGGAAACCATCGTATTTCTTGAAGAACATGTACTTAATATTCATCCATACAGGTTTGTAAAAGTTGATATATTCTGTAATCAATCTACGGCAAAGTTAATCTAAAAAGTAAAAACTATGAATTTTTTGGAAGTGAGCTCGCTTAATTTCGTCTGCTTGTAAATGGAATCATCATGGCTCAATATTGGGTTGAGATGCTACAAAAGTGAGACAAGCTTGAGCGTTTGAAGTTTGGTCTGTTCTTTTTCATCTTGATCCTACAGCCAAGTTGTGTTTAAATCAAGTCACCATGATGTTGCCGGCCGACTATGTCTGGCCCGGCCAAGCCAATATAAGGTTCTACTGCTTGGCCAGCTTAGGCATAGAAGGCATATTGGTTTCAATCGGACGCCAAGTCTAGCAGAAAGCAATGCATGTGGATTGTGCAGTGCGGCGGTGCGACGACAAGGCGGTACAATGCATCAAGATCAGCGGGTCCCTTTGGAAGTGCAAGTCCGTTAATGGGGAACTCTTGGGTTCCCCACGCGTAGTGTTTGGCAACACAAGGGGGTGCGCGTGGGTTAGGGGCAATTCCCCCAGTGGACGCATATGCTGCGTGCCACAACCTCGTAGAGTCACGCGGGAGCGAGTAAGTGAATGCTCGCCGTCGAGGAGGGCGATGGTTGGCCGCCTTGCTTAATGACATCTAGTCGACAACTGGCTTCGGCTGGGGACTTCCCTTCCCAGGGTAGTCTACCCCCACTCAGATTCGTTCGTTAGTAGACAGGCACTTGGAGGAATGACCAAGTTCTGACAGGGCCTCACGGCCACGGCTTGCCGCTGGCTGACTAATGGGATAAATCCTGGGTGATGGTGTGCCGAGTGCTTTGCACTCCTCGTCTAGTCCACAAAGTTTCCGAACAATGATGATACGCTTCCGCTAACTTGAGAGAAACTCAGGCTGGCCGTAGGCTTTGGGGAATGCCTTCGGCGCCGCGCGGGCTGAGAAGGTCGGCCCGTGACAATGAGGAATTGAGTTAGATGCTAAGAATCATTACAACCAGATTTATACTTCCAAAGCTCATGAGAACACCAAGATGAGATCCTGATATACTTGTAACTATCTCGCCTTTGGACCAACCAACTTATCTAGAGCATATAGAGATGCCATTTGAAGTTACAATTCTGCTGTCTAGCCCAAAAAACCAAATTACCATTCTTTTGCATAGAAGTGAGTGCATCCACTGCCTCTGTTGTCATGCATTTTAACGTGCATCAATGGTTGAACAAGAGAAAACGTTACTCAAGAATCTGTAAAAATTTTCATGTAGCATGTGTTTTTCAATTATTCCCCCTCGCAAGCTAAAATTATCATCTAGTTTTATTCTGTAACAACGATCCACCAGTATAAAAAACTACATGGATGAAGGACCACTATGAGATTTAGCATGGGTAAGAACGTGTGATTGGTATGTGAGTGAGATCCACCGAGTAATCCGTGATGCAACTTAATGCCTACAAAACACTGGACAACAAAACTGAAACCTAAGATTTGAAGTCAGTTTATTGCACTTTCAGGGATAAGTTTATATAGCGCTTCAGTGCCCTTTCATCAAAATTAATGAGATGTCAGTGAATTTACAGATAGAACTCGCTAGTTTGATAATCACTCAGATAGTTCTGGAATCATATGACAAATGGAAACTCCAAGAAAACATGATCTTGAAAGGGAAAATCGCATGGATTTGCTGTCCGCCAAATTACTCCATGGGAATGCTGACAATGTAGAGCTCAAACAGAAGTGAAAAAGTATATCCTGCAGACTTGATAACCGAGGCAAAACTACCATAAAGCTGAACATATTTGCAGCGGATGCATGTGGATCTACAGAATGTATCTTACATACTTTTTTCTATCACCATGGGACAAAAAGATTGAGACTGACAAGGCAAACATTCTGGAGCTAAAACTGCATTACTAGTATGTCTTCTCTTGTATTAAAAGTTCACGTCAGTTGACATTTACCAAAAAGGCAAAAACCATGCCAACAAATCTCGCTGTGCAAGCTTGCGCAGATGAACAAATTATATATGTGACATTAAGTTGGTATACCGAATTTGGTATTCACTTAATTTGCAAGCTTGGATTAATGTACTTCATATCATATAGAGCACAATTTGCCTAATTAGGATTTAACTTCATGCAGTAATTTTGTTTTGTTTTGTTTCTTTTTCAAGATTGTTTTGTCATCCTTAACCTTGGGTTCTAACTCTGCGCTACTGTTAGTTTAAGTCAGTCGACTGTACTCTGACCAGCTTTCTAACACTTACCTCTTGCAGCTTGAATTGGTGCCCCCATCAGTAGTTTAACAATCATTGATTGTCAAACTTCCTGATCAATATTACTTTGGCAGCGCGTAGCGGCTATGTCTCAATAGCACTGATTTATTATGCAAGGGCAAAGGAAAGGGGGGATAGAATCTTAGCATAACCCAATTCAATATATGTGGGCTACAAAGCAGTGTATTATGTGAAAAGAAGTATTTGGGAACTTTTGGAGGCTTTTAACCCTTCTAGAACCAAGGTGAGTTAGAGCCTCTTCTGCCTTCAACAAAGATAACACACCAAGCTTAGATGTATAATTTCTAATACTGCACTAATTTTCACATCTTTTACTGTATGCGAATTCCATCAACCTCGAATATAAGCTAATTCTTTGTTGCGATTCGAACCCCAAATTGGCACAGAAAAAAATGGTATTATCTTGAAATCTTGATTTTTGGAGCACCAAAAAACTCATTAAAATGTGAGGACGATTGATCCTATATTAACATTTGAAATCAAACAACCATGACTAGCAATGCTCTAAACGCTATATGGAAAATTTTCTTTTCATTGTAAAAATTTCTGATATAAGCATGAGATTTTTAGTGATGGAGGGCGTGGAGAAATCTGCTGTTCGGAAGCACAAAAATCAGCATTTGGGTTTCATGTGAACGTCGTTCAAAGAATAATTAAAAGTTATTGCTTGAGTCACTAAAAAAGCACCTATTGTAATTTGCAGTCAGTTTAACTAAATGATTGCTTCAGTTTGTCTCAATGCTTGCTACAGACTCAAAAAAACCAGCCATGAATAGTGGCAGTTCAACACTGAACTCTGCACAGTAGATACAGCACAGGTCAAATTTATATGGACTTCTAGTCTTCTACATTTTTCTTTAGTGACGAAATGAGGTTCAGTTGCTTCAAAACTCAGTACACTGAGGGTTGGCATATCAGAGAACACAGAAAGGTTAGAGAATTTCAAAATCCACGTCCAGAACTTACATTGAAAACCGTCCAGATCATCCATTTTTTGTTGAACAAAAAGTAGTGACAGTTTTTTGTTTTGTGCAGCATGTCTTGACAGTCGACCCAATCACGTTTTCCTTGAAATCATTCTGGAATTAGCTTTGAGTTGTCTACAACCAAGGGGCTTTGAAACTTTCAAGTTTTTAAACTCAGAGTTGAAGATTGATAGAAATGGGCGTCTTTCTGATCACGAGGTATGGTCGTCCCAAGATGAACTTGTTTTTGAGCTTTCGTTCGTTACTGACCCTTAATATGTCACTGTGAATGGAAAGCACAGAAACCCATCATCAATTCAGGGCAGGAGTCCTTCCTCTGGTTGTTGGATCAGCTTGTAGAAGTTGTCTTTATATCAGTTTTAATCTGCCAACTTGTGGTTCTAAACAATAACAATTTCGTAACAAGCAAGCTCAGGCTTGGTCACATATTTGCTTGCACATCTCCGGGTTGATTGTCAGATGCTGATCATTTGCAACTGATCTGCTAATCACTTTGGCATTCTGATAATTCATGCATCTACTTCAGTTCAGATATGGATTTGATAAATCAGATTTGATTTTGATTCCTTGCAGAATAACATCAAAACAGATTGTGTCTCTCTTTGAAACGCAGTAGGGGCACTAAATAAGTAAAGAACACATTGTTCACCACAAAGAACTTATACTGTAGCAAAATATAGGGGTGCTGAAAAAATTAACCCTAATCTCCGGTTTCATGCTGGTGGATCAGCCCTTATTTGGTAGTAAATTTTTGTAAAATGTATGCATGTGTTTTATTTTAGGAGAGGGAGAAGCTTACAACCCACCACCCTGTAAAGGCCCTACCCTTTGGGGTCCTCAGTTGTGTTCAGATCAAAAATGCCCCGGGAATCAAACTAAAGACAAATCTCTTAACCCGATCAGTTGTACTACACCCCTTAAGGTTGTGCATGTGTCGTGTTAACAATTATAAAAGATAATCTTTTGATTAAAAGTTTAGGCAAATGGAGAAGTGAAGAGGAATTTTTTTTTTAAAGAATATCTCAAGCTTTCAAAACAAATGAAGTTGGTTTAACTTCAAATCAAACATGTTCGATATTCAAAGACAAAAACGAATGGTTTTTCAAATTTAGAAATTAACAAACAGGAAATTTTTACTCTCGGAGGCTTGGTCTTGTCTTCATAATCCGGTAATATGGGGGTTTTGAAAAATAACAAGATCATACCATCATACTTTACCACCATACTAAAATTTATATAAGATTAAATCACTTGGATCTTAACATACGTTTTTCAAATATCCCAACTACATTTGAAGTCCAGTTTCAAACATGAGCAAACTCAATCTTCTGTCTTCTGTAAACAAAAGTGATATTTCGAACTTAGTTTTCTGCTTTTACTATTAAACGCCCGATCGACTTTAACATTTCCGTGCACTCATTTCCTTCAAATTCGGAACTATTTATCTGTCTATTCGTTTATTATTGAGAACCTCCAAGATTTCTAGAAACCCGTTATCGACAACATGTCCTACCATCTCTAAAAAAGTGTATATATATATATATATATATATATATATATATATATATATATATATATATATATATATATATATATATATATATATATAATCGAAACTATTTATCTGTCTATTCGTTTATTATTGAGAATCTCCAAGAGTTCTAGAAACCCGTTATCGACAACCATGTCCTACTATATATATATATATATATATAGTCTTCTAGAACCTTTTGATAAAACGAAATACCAACTAAAAGTAGTTTTTGATTATATTTAATGCGAGAATCAACCTTTTGAATAATATACATCTCATGCTTATTATATATGCATCAGCAAGGGTCATTTTATAACATTGCCATGTAAAGGACAAGCAAGTATTGACTACTTTATGTGAGAGACCGCGTCACTGCCGAATCACGTTTGTAGAAAAAGGGAGTTGGGACTTTACAAAGGAAGCAGTTGACTCCAAGGACCAACCTTGTTCAGTGTAAGAGCTCGTAAATATGTCCCCATACTTTTGAGAGTGACGTTTATCTAATTTAACTGAAGAAGTCTTTTGAAGCAACGATCATCTACCCCTTTCTTATATTCCATGTTCATATGAAGTCATCAGAGTTCTAGAAGCCCTGCTCTTCTCTCTCATCCTAAAAAATAAAGTAGCTAAAAGTGGCGAGGAACTGAAGTTTGCCAACTGCAAGTAGTTGGCCCTGGATTGAGTATTTTGGCTAAGTGTAATGATATGATTAGCTTAACCCATTTAGATATCTTAAGCAATTCAAGAACATTAGTTGTTTATTTGCCTTGTTTGTAAGCTTCAATTAGTAGATATGTCTGAGTCCAAGGATCATAACTGTAGAGCTGCACACGAGCCGAGTCGGTCTCGAGATGGGCCAACTTGAGCTCGAAATCGGGTCCAGCTCGACTCGGCGATACAACGTCGGGCTTGAATTCGACTCGCTTAACTCGTTTATGCTAAGCATGTCTTGTTTCTTGTAACTTGATTAACTTCATTAGTTACAACTCGTTTAAATATTTTCTCTTTATAGTTCAACACTCGTTGTGTAGTCAAGCTAAGTTGCGTATAAACGAATTGAGTTCTTGCAACTCGAACTCGACTCGTTTAACATTTTGAGCATACATATGAACTCGAGCTCGATTCATTTACAAAGGAGTCGAGCTTTAACAAGTGAGTTAAAACTACTACTCAATTGAAGCGGCAACAAAGAGATATAAACCAGTGAGGTGGAATATTACTCAAGGGAACTTTCAGTCCGGGCCATCTTGAAGACGAAGAACTGCTACGAACCAGTCTATCAAAGAAATGAGGTAAAACTTGCAATCATGCATTCAATAATAGATGCGATCAACTTGGTGGGATGACGTTGATTTGAATATAGATATAAAGTATTCAAGATGCAACCAACAACTTTAGTTGAAAGCCAACAAAAATGATGGGGCCATGAGGAGACGTCTAGTTGCTAGTTGCTGCAATTTGATCGACGCCCACACATCCAGTTTAGGAAGCTTCCTTTCTATGGAAAAAATAAAATAAAAACACTTTGTTTCCTGATCCTTATGCACCTTATCTTCCGGAAGAGCGACGCTTGGATTCTCATTGGGTTTGGACAACATCTTACCTAATCTGACACGGACAAAGACGCGCCTTCGATCTTCATCCATTACATTATTATTATTGTTGCTGTTATTATTACAGTTCAATCTGGTGTGGCCACCATTTAAATCTGATCTTATTTGTACAGGCTCGGCATAAATATGTATGCATGTCTACGTTGTCTAATTTATATATATGATATGAATACAATAATGTATGTTTCACAGATTTAACAGCTACCCACATGCCTGTGTTATCATTAAGCTGGATTCCCCAACTAACAAGAACATTATTGTGTCATTTAGCTAATACTTAATTTATGTCACTCCTTGGAGCCTCTTTGGATGTCTTCGGAACATTGTAGATCAATATCTAATTGTTGTATATCATATAGCTAGGTTAGGTCAGTCTACCAAGCGATTGTAATTTATTTACCCAAATCAGAAAAGCGTATGTAGCCCAATAGTTTGCCAAGAATCAGGGAAAGTTCTTAAAGAACAACTTGATGTTTGCCACAATCTTCAATGGAATCGATCGAGTTGCCAAAACTTGCAACAGAAGCTAGTGTATTGGTGTATTAAACGCATATTTAGAGCTATACAATCGTCTTCCTTTCATAAGGTGGAATAGGAAAACAGAAATGGAAAGACGGCAGCTAGTAACCTACAGAGGATCACTTCTCCGGTGACAAATAGGAAGAACCGGGAGTGAAGCTACGAAAACCACGCGGTCCTCCTCTTTACCTTCCCAAGTCCTCCCGATTTCTTGAATTACTTCAAAGAGCTCGCTGAAGGGGAAGTTTCCGTCGATCATAGACGGAAAAAGGGGTGGCTCCGTCGTCTTTTACCAGACTTAAAGCCAGAGAGATCGAGGCGGCGGGATCAAATGATTCAAATCATTAGGCGATTGATGATCGGCGTGATACAAGTGATCACCAGCACTGATCTGTTTCCCAGGTTCGGCGGGAGTGACCGGAGAACGAGGCTGACTTGCGGAGCCGGACGCGGAGAAGCTCGCTGTCATACCCGGCCCGCTTCTCCGGGTCGGACAAAGTAGAGTAAGCGGAGTGGATCCGGATGAACTCATCGGCGCAGGCGTCCTTCTGACCGAGGGCCGCGACGTCGGGGTGGAGGGACCTGGCGAGTTTCCGGTAGGCCGCCTTGATCTCCTCGCCTGAGGCACCGAAAGGGACGCCCAGGACGTCGTAGTGAGACACCGAAGAGAAGGAGGCCGGCGCTAGGCGCGGCGGCAGTCGCTCAGTGGAGGACGCGCAGGAAGCGGAGATGCTCCGGAAGCGCGGCGGGACGGCAGAAAGCGTGACGGCCGGCCGTAAGGCATCCGAAGGGAACGCGGCGGCTTCGCGACCGAAGATCTTCCCGCCGAGGAATCGGGGAGACTGCAAGGGGGAAGTGGCCATGGAAAAGGATGCGATTGGACGGAGCAAGAGGAACGACCAAAGAAGAAGGTCGTCGACAGTTTGGAAGGAGTTTGGAAGGGGGCGGGGCGTTTATAGGCATCCTTTTTTCATATCCACGCCCACAAAATATTGCTATTGACATATTCAACCCTATCAAACTTCTTCTAATTCTAGAAGAAATTTGAGGGGCCACTCGACTAAGTCGAGCAAAACTTAAACTAACTGATAGAACCTCGCCGCCGAGGCGCTATCTCTACCCAAGATCACGCTCAGCAGGGCAAATCGATTTCAACTTTGTGGTCTGCCGCTGCTTCTCCTTCCATCGCAAGAACAGGGAGGCAGATGTTCCTTCGGCCGATTAGGGAGAAAAAGAATAGAGGATTGAGGACGGGAGGAAGATTGACGCCGTCGGATCAAAGAAAAACATCAGCCATCGCTGGTCTAGGGGTGAGAAGAAATCAATCCGGCCGCCGCCGGAAAGACGAGTCGACTTGGTTGAGGAGAAGATGGGATGAGAGAGAGAGAGTGATGCCCAAAAGGAAAATCAATTCATTATTCATTCGAGCGTAATCCAAAAAGCCCTAATTTAAAAGCTTATATACATGAGAAGCGTCTCGGTTCACTTAGCTCCTAACCCGAGACGGTACAAAGAACTTAAAATAAAGCAATTCTAACACGTCCCAAACCTAGACGGTACAAAAAGTAAATAAACATAAACAAAAGGGCACCTGGATTGGATCTGGTTGCGCCCGCTCTCTCTACGAATCCGGACCCTGTCGCACCTTTTTCGACCTTAGCTGCTCCGCCCGTTCCTCCCATTGCAGCCATATAAGTAATGCCCAAGGGTTCTATAAGTGTCGAACCCTAAACCATGCCAAGTTGTCGTGTGGTCCAACTCACTCGCGTGCACTTGGCCCTATGTACATAAGTGCTAGTGCAACCCTGCAGGTCACTCCTTGGGCTTGCACCCATCCTCGGCCGTGCGCCAGGCTGCGGCCTACTACTCACGGCTCTCCCTGTCGAGACTAACCTCACCAGACAACAAGGACATAAGCCTATCGGGTGGTAATCGGTGTGCCCAACTGCTACTCACGCCGCTGGTCGGCTCTGCTCTAGAACTCTCGGCCAGGCCTTCGGCCGTCCTTGATGGTGCCAAAATTAGGCACGTATCAATAACGTTACAAACTTGCAAAAAACTCGACCGTTTGGGTTAAGTTTCTGACTTGGTTAAAATCTAGGGAGTTTGATAGCATATATTTATGATTAGGGGCGGAGACAGGATTTTTTTCACCGACAGTGCAAATCAGTGAACCTGAAACTAAACAAAAATGGTATTAAAATATCTAGAACAAAAATTTTAAAAAATCAAACAAATGAAGGTGTATAGAAGGTGGAACAAAATACTAAATACCCAACATTCTGATGCTCGGGTATTTAATTCTAAGCATTCAAATGTTACCTAATGAGTTGTTTGACAATAGAAACACTTTTACGAGTGTTTTATGAATCTGACCTAAAGATTGAGATAGGTCCACTGAACAGATGTGTTCTAGTGCCCAATAAATTTGCCTTAATCTTTTAAGCACATAAAAAAACATTCAGAAAGTTTTCTTGCCTTCAAGTATCTTATTAAATCCAGTAAACAAATCAGCAACAATGTTAAAAGTCTTGGTGACCTATTGATTTGAATTGGGTTTCTTTTATTGATTAATTGAACTAGGATCATGCTTCACAATCCTCCAACATCAAAGAAAGGAGGAGTACTGTGAACTTTACTCATTGGTCTATTCTTATCTCATCTTCAATATTGGGCCCATGTTTCTGGCTTTTTAGCATTAGGTGAAAGGGCCAAATCAGGGTTGAGGAGGAGAGAGATCCAGGCATGGCCCATGGGACAGCCATTGAAATGGGTTCAAGCCCATGCATGAATCAAGAGTCGGATTTGCTGGCCCACTATACGCGTGAACTCTGTGTGCATGATAGTCCAAGTTGGACTTGCTCAATCGCAAAGTGCCAGAAGTTCTTAGTTAAAGAAGTACTAGTTAGTAACTTGGGTCAACATTCATTGAAACGTCCATGTCCATCTCTATCAACTTGCGACAATTAAGGGTGGACATGAGGCCGGGTATCTGACGGGCAGTAGGATCCCTGGCCTGTGATAGGTCAGGCTTGGGACAGTTATTCGTCCCATGGGCCAGCCCAACAAGAAAAAAAACCTGGTCATGTATCGATAAATAAGTGGACTAGACCTGGGCTGCCAACAAGACTTTAGGTCTGCCCGAGTCCCGGTTTGATGAGCCTTGGAAAGGAGCGAGGGGCGGAGCCAGAAATTTTTCATGACAAGAGCCAAATTAAAGTTTCTAAATTCATTTTTCAAAATTTTTATATAGAGCAAGTGAATTTTTTTGAAATTTACATATAATTTTTTTTTAATTTCTTTTTGAGATGGGGCCAAGGCCCAAGTGGACCCTACCTACCAACAATGTCTTCCTCAATATAAGTACTGCTTTTTTTTAATATAGTTAAAATTTTTCATGTAGGTAGTAAATTATTTTCAAGTGGTTTCATTCCACGCGACATGCTTGATCTGAATTAAATCAGCCTTCAAATGAAGGTACTCTTGTTTTGTATGTTTTTCTATTTGTAAATCAAATTAGGCAACATTCAGAATCTGGATATCAGCATATGGTTGTATCCAGACCAAATCCAATCGATCATGGCAAATATTCTTGGCATGGATATGTGTATTAAATAACTTGTATTCCCCATGCCTTAGCTATGGATATATATATATTTTTACATATTTTGATACAATGTAGTCATAACTGGATCCAAATCCAGTATCTGAATCCCTATGCATTATGGTTCTAAGTCCATTTAGTTATAAACCTGGAGGCAGGTAATTGGACGAGGCCCCAATTGACACATTAGTCTCCCTAATCTACTGCATGCCCCGAATCAAATTCTTGGTTGCAGGATTCCAGGAGTTGGTTTGAATAAATAATCTGTGATGTTAACATATCATTGACACATTTGAAAGAACCTCACATTCTCAACTATTTTATTTATCATGCAAGCAAGATGCATCTTACATTTAATTTGGGACTTCGGCCTTCACTCGGGCGCCTCCCGCTCACCACCTGAAAATAAGTAAGAGTTAGGTACATTGCTGATATATATATATATATATATATATATATATATATATATATATATATATATATATATATATATATATATATATATAAAAAGCATGAAATATTGTGAGGGTTGATCCTTCTAGAAGTGAGGAGTGGACGTAACACCACCTACTCTACCAATTTGCAAGCCAATGTATTATTAAAGAGAGCTAAAGAATATGGTCTGGTATATATGTAGATTATGTAAGAGGTACTTGCGGTCCCAAACATACACTGCTTGCTAAAATCAACAACTCTGACGACGGAGAATTCATGAACTTACAGTTGCCAACTTGTGCGCCAACCCCACTTTTCTTCTGCCACCAACCCAATTATAATATATATATATATATATATATATATATATATATATATATATATATATATATATATATATATATTCATATATATTATATATATATATATTCTCACAAACATACACAATTCATGGAATATATATATATATATATATATATATATATATATAATTGTGTACGTTTGTGTGTCAATTTGTCTTTTATTTCTTCCCAGAGGCGACCATATGGATGTGAAGCGTATGTGGATGAACTTGTAAGAAATGAAACTCGGGTTGCTTGGTTGTAAAGCGTTAAGCAAGTAGTTGTTTATATCTTAAAAGATAATGGTCTGGAATTTTCACAGACATTCTGTCGAACAATTGTCAATATATATATATATATATATATATATATATATATATATATATATATATATATATATATATATATATATATATTGACAACCTCGATACACTTGTTATTGTCCTTTGCTCTTTTCTTTTTCATATTAACTGGAAAATACTGTTTGTTGCCTGATGCCTACTCAGAAATGTTAGTATGCAAAACGAACTAAGTCTGAAGTGGATTGGGGTAGCATTTGATGTATCTAGAATCAAAATGTTTATTTTTTAAGAAATTGGAGTTATTTAACAGATAGAGTGTTTTGTTTCGGGAATTAGGAAACTGAAACCTAGAATTTTGATTCCATTCCGAATTGAGGAGAAATTATGATTACGAAATTTTCATTATGGAAGCAAAATTTCAAACCAACAAAAGCCTTTAGAGTAATAAATATTACAAGCTCGTGATAAATGCGACCACATGGTTATATTTAGGCATGTCAACGGATCTGATATATCCTTAATCATATCTGCTTTTTCACATATTCACATATTTGGATCAGAATTCAGATTCAAATTTGAATAAAGAACAGTCATATCTGAATCCAAAGACCAATTTTACAATCCGAATCCGATCTGAATCTGATTATAATATTTATATCTGAATCCAAATCTGAATTTTGAACCAGATTTTTGCCAATGTTCAAAGTTCAATAGCATAGATACAAAATATTTGTCTAAAATGAATTTGATCCGAATCCGATTGGATATTTATGCATATCTGAATCCGAATTCAATCCGATTTCTTAATCGGATATTAATTTTTTTCAGATATTTATGCATAAATGAATCCGAATCCAATCCGATTTCTTAATCAGATATTAAATTTTTTTTCATATCTGATCTTTTTGGATTGGTTTGGTCAGATATCTGATTCCAATCTAATATATTCACATCTCTATTTATATTTCAGAATCGATTCCAAAGATCTGATAAAAAGTCTTTGATATTTGCAAGCCCCTCAATTTTCTGTGCAGCAAATTAGCCCCATATCTGGGTCGGTTTGGTCAGATATCCGATTTAAATAAGATATATTGACATCCTTAGTTATATTTCAGAATAAATTCTAAAAATCTCTTAAAAAGATTTTGATATGTGCAAGCCCCTTAATTTTCTCTGCAGCAAATTTGAGCCACATAAGGAATATCAGTTGGTAAACCTACTTTCATAAAACCTCATAAGAGAACCAAAGGGTCTAATTAGGAGAACCTACCCGCCAATATATTTTTCGGCTGCATCCCTATCAATACACCATATTTATTAGATGGTAGGTAAATTGAGCTTGAACTAATGATGTTCTTCCCTTAAAGTGGAGGCAAATGGGAAGAATGGACTCCTTGGAACCAACTTCTATAGAAAAATATAAAGGTAAGAGGGTGAGGGCCAGTATATATATATATATATATATATATATATATATATATATATATATATATATATATATATATATATATATATATATATATATATATATATATATATATATATATATATATATATATATATATATACACACACACTAGTATTATTGGTTAGAAAAATTGCAACATATTTTGTATATTAATTTTTTCGTTTTGAGAAATGTATGGGGCATTTGGTAACAATAAAAGTATGTTGCTATTCTTTTTATTTGTCTAAGGAAATTAGGGCAGATTCATAAAACATTTTAAAAAAGTGTTTCACTAATCTGTCTTAAACTTTAACTAACAAGAAAGAGTAACATATTATTACTTTTGCCAACCAGGCCTTTAGAGTAGGTCAAGCCTCCCGAGCTATATTTTCGAACAAACTGAAAATCTCAGTAATATGAATTTGAATTTCATGCTATATTGGTTAAAAGCCAAGCCAGACATGAGACTAAGGTCCAACCTTAAATACATAAATCTGCTATGAAACCTAATAAGAATTAATAAAAGTAATATTATTTGTTGAAAAGATTAGGTCCCGGTTGACATTTTCTAAATAAGTTTCTGTTTTTACTTATATATCTGAAATATGAAATTTTATTATTATTTTACCAATTAAGGACGAATGTTGTGGTCGACAAGTGAAAGCTGTACTTCATTTTGGTGAGTGCACACAATTACAGGCCGATGTGCACCAATTTTCACAAGAGCAGTGATGAGCTCTGCAATCGAGGTGATGAGCTCTGCAATCGAGGTAATGCTCCTCTTTATATGTATTACGCTTTTCTAAGAATGCGCAGTGTTATCGATTGCCATCTCATTTTTGGAAACCCCAACTATCAGTGGAGATCAGTTCACTTCTTCCATTATAAATCACTTTGAACTTAGTTTTATATATATATATATATATATATATATATATAGAGAGAGAGAGAGAGAGAGAGAGAGAGGACGGAAGGGATAAATACACGCCTGTTCCCGATTCTAATTATAAAATTCAAACTTCTTACAAACTGTCGCTAAAAAGAGAAAAGAGAGAAGAATGAAGATGAAGAGAAGTGTCATGGCCGTCCTACCTAGTTTATAATCACATCACATCCCCCTTTTAGTTATCAAAATCATTCGTATGATGTCATGCTCTTCCTTTTCTTCCCTCTCTGCTCCCTCTTCCTCTTTCATCATCACCACCATCATTGCCCTTTTCTTCCTTCATTCCCTCCACCGATCGGCCGGGGGACAGGCTCTACCATGACCAGAAAAAAGCAAGCCAAAGAGAGAAAAGAAAAAGTAGGAACAGAGAAAAAGGAAATGGGGGTTGCAGTCAGTGATGTCTGTGATGATGGTGATGATAAGGTGCCGGGGAAGGAGCCGACGTCGTTGCGTTGGCCGCCGGCAGTGGCAGCGGCGTGGCGATCTGCTTGGGCGGAGGACACTGGTAGCACTTGGTGAAGAGGCCGAAGGTGTTGATCTGGTGCACGAAGTTGGTCATGCTGGCCCACCCGCCGAAGCCGAACCCCACGACCAGTACCCACCCGACGATGAAGGTGTTGATCACGAACATGCCGACCCACCTGCCGGCGAACCTCGGCGGCCTCTCCACGGCGTTCTCTCTGGCTGAGGCCGTCCGGAAGGTGAGCATGTGGGCGAGGGCCGGGATGATGTAGACGGTGAAGGAGACGAGGAGGGAGCCGACGGCGGAGTTGATGGGGCCGAAGAAGGGGAAGATGATGGCCAGGAACCAGATGGGGACGACCACTGGCAGCCTCGCCACCGCCCGCTTGCAGATGCTCTTCGCCTCATGCATTCCTATCAGCTTCTCCCACACGAAATACAACGGCGTGCACGCGAACCCGAACGTTATGAACTGTTACCAAGTTTAACAATGTCGTTCAAATCTCAAAGAATTCCAAGAAAGATAAAGCAACAGTAATACTTGAAAGCAGTAGACAAGTCACTTGCAAACTTGTTCAGTTGTTCTACTATTTTAAGAAGATCAATCCTTCTTTCTAACTAGTTGGCTGCTGAATATACGAATCTCTTTCTAACATTGAGCTTGGTATATATTTGAATAAACACGAACCAAGTTGGATATGTATATAATGGAAACAAATGCAAGAAGCATATGTTTCGCAATTGATCTGAACGGAGCTAAACTCAGACTAAGTTTGATGCCCATGAATGCCAAAGAAGGTGGGCTCATAGTCGCCATTCAAGTTGGTGCATGCTCTTCACGAAGAGGCAGAGGGACTCAAGGATCAAGAAAGTCAGTTGGCTTGTCATGAGGCGTGCTTATATGGTCCTGTAAACAAACTAAAACCGAGACGATTTTAGGGAACCCAAAAAGAGGATGTGATCATACATTGACCAATTCCTAGGCCACCATGCTAAGATGGTAGAAAAGTAGAGAGGTACTCAAGAAAAAGGAAAAACTTAAAGGACTTCCTCCTCTCATTGGGAAGAAAAACGTAACGTCTTTTCTGGCCTGAAAGGAGCCACAGGAATCAGTCAGAACCGGCACATTCTGCGTCGAAAAGAGCGACAATTTCTTCCATTTTTAAATGTCTCGGGTGGTGCGCAGCATTTTTTACAGAAGAGAAGAGAAGAGAAAGAATGAAGAGGGCAGGAGAAGAAAGAAAGAGAAGAAAGGAGACGGGCATCGGTTGCAGACCTGATGGATGAGCATCAGAATGACAGCAGCGTCCCTGAAGCCCGTTCTTGGAAGCAAAGCGAAAGCATTGGAGTGGTTCAGAAGCATGTCGCCGAAGGCCCAGTACACAGAGACTGCTGATGGTATGGTCAGTGTCAGCACATATAAGGTGGCCAGCAGATATATGGCCTTGAACCTCTGCGGCTTCCACATGGCATGCATTATTTCCCTGCAACAATCACACCAACCAAGCATTCAAACCAGCAACAGCAGAGCAAACACCAATATCTCTGGTGTAGTTCATAATTATATATCTAAGATTCTAAAGACAAGTCTTTATAATTCATGTTGAGGATGTGGGGGCCTTACACGGTCACCGCATGCCCTCCAAATGTGTACAAGATATTTGTGGCACCAGTGAAATAGAGAACTAGCTTTGTTGCTCCTGAATGCTGGACCCCTTCCACCTTTTAAATGAGTAAAAAAAGACAACAGTCAAACACCATGGTGTTAACGCCTTTAATATGATCAAGTATTGAGAATCTTTCTTTTGTTTACCTGCCCATGAAGCAGAGCAGCTATGGCCATGTACCAAGATGTGTAAGTGGTCATGACTAGCCCAATGAAGGACCAGATTCTGTAGTTATGGAACGAAGGAACGAAGACTGTAGTGGCGCAGCAAGCGCCAAAAATGTATGTCCATGTCCTCTTGTCCAGGTTGTCGTTTATGTAGTAAATGTTACTGTGTTTGATCAGCCCAATAAAGTAAATAGAGTAAAATTCACTGTGTGTTGGGGAGTAGAACCAAGGACGGAGTTGATGAGATCGAAGGAACGTAAGATACGACACAGAAAAGGAAAGAAAGAAAGAAATAAAGCACCTGGCACATGCTATAAGTTGGATGACAGATCCAAACAGAAGGAAAGTACAGTTGAAGGCGAGACCAACATTCCTCCAGTGCTTCCCAAGAAGCCCATCAAGAACTTCAAACCACTGTCCATCAAAACGAGAGAAAAACTCATTAGGTTCCATTGTTCTGGGACATGATGAAGCACAGGAAAATGGCTTCTGATGGCTTCTGAGCACGCCTTCACCACCAAGAAGATCCACAAGCAAGTTAAATAATTTGCTGGCAAAACCTGAATGACGTGATTTCTGAAGTCGACTTTCTCTCTCTCCTTCCTAGTCCTATACTCCACATAGAGGATGCTGATAAGATAGGCCGTCCAACTACCCATCAATCCATAAAACAGCTGCAGTATTATGCCTGAAACCATTCCTAGTTGAGAAAAAGAGTATGGCAGCGTAAGCAACACCTGCGCGACCTGTGAAAAGAAAAATAAACCTATCATTAACATATTACCATCTAAGAAAGAGAGAGTTGTGAGTGCATCATCAAACGAAGGTCATCGAGTGCCCATCCTAATGGACGAAGATTGCAGACTTCTGCAACTTTATACTAGAGATCGAGTATCGGTATTGAACTCTCAAGCAATCAATCGAGAGTTCAGTCGTTGAACATGGAAGGGGGATACTGAACTACTGACTGATAGGATTGAGTGTGGGGCACCTGATTGGAAGCACAGCTGAACCAAGCGTCGTAGACGGATCCGCCATGCCAGAATAACTTGGAGAGCTTGGTCTTTACTGTCTTCGGCTCACCTTCGGTTTCCATTTCCACATAGTTCCCCGCCACCACAGTCTCCACTTTCTCAGTCGCCATGACACCAGGAAGAGAGAGAGAGAGAGTCTTGATCTTTGAATTTGTGAAGGCACTGGTGGGAGGATGTTGGTGTTTTTGGTAATATAAATAGAAGGAGCAGAGGGGTCAAAATGATCGATCTGCGGTTCCGGCAGCCACACCCAAAACCGCTTTTCCGAACCTCTCTCTCTCACGCGAGAGAGCTCGAACTCGAAGCGCACGAGTGGGTTGCCCCACCATCACCCTCCCCTCCTCTGATTTAAAAAATGAAAAGGGGAATCCAAGATGGTTTTATTTAATGGTGCTGAGTTACAGTTGAACACAACTTTGGTCGTGAATATTTCATAAGCCCCACCCAAATATCTTAGTGTGGAACACAAGGATATGGAGTGTTTTTCTTTAATTTATAAGTGGAAACCTAGAGCTCAAAGTTATGTTCTTAATGTTAAACAAAGTAGTTTTATATGAAGAGAATGGCAGTGATCAACCAAGATCTAATGATGCACATACAGGTTTTAATGTGACTAAGTTGGTCCCCTCAGGTCGCCGGAAACATAGGGCCAAGATTTGATATCATTGTAACAAAGTAGCATGGTGTACCAAGTATAAAAATTAAGTTCTCGATAGAAGTAAGTTGATCATCTTGTGAACTAGCCAATCTTTTTAAAAGAGATCGTCAATCTCGCAACTGAGTGGAAGTTCAACCATAACATCCACAACCATTTGTCGACCCGACCTCTCTCAGTAAGACACACTTAGAATTCTCGATTATACTTTGTGCAGATTTTAATACTCGATCGAATTGGTTTGCCACCGATCAGATGGGAATCCGGCAATTCAGGCGGACTGTGGCCGGTTTTCACGACATTGAAATCAACCAGAGGGGAAGACTCGCGGATGGCAGGCATGAGAAACCCTGTGCCGAGATCGAGGATGGTATGGGGAAGACGCAATATGGTTCTCATGGCGGAAATGGCGTTGGTGGGAATAAACAAAGGGAGGAGAAAGCGGGCAGGAAGAGAAGACATGGCATGATTGCATCCATCGAGGGTGGCTGCTTTACGAGAATACAAATGGATGGCGATTCACATGGCGTCCGGCAGACACGAGAACACACACTCACTGCCTTTTCCTCTGTAAAATCCTGTGCCCTGGAGAAACAGCAGCTGCCACTCCAAAGAAAAAATTAACACCAGAAAAGAAAACATTCCTTTTACACACCTAGAAAAGTTAAAGGCGAGGGAGGAGGCATGATTGGTTAGAGCACGAGACTGCCTAGTAAAAGCAATTCCATATCAAACTCCCCTTTTCTTTTCTAACTCAGTTCAGAACCCCTTCCTTTAGCTTCTCTTTAGCAGAACAGCAATAAAAAATGCATCGGCTTACCTCCCGTGCCCTTTGTATAATCTAGAGAGAGAACAGAGATAGAGAGAGAGGGAGAATTGTTTTTTGAGTGTGACTAGACGAACTAACATAAAATATTCTCTTTCATTAAGTAAACGTTGAAGAGCAAAATTCATCATCATCATCATGTTTAAGTAGGATATAGACTGTGGGAATTTGTATTGGGGCATCGAAGGAATACGAAATACAAGAAAAAGAGGTGGAAAAGAGGGGTTGGCTTTGAGCATCATTTTCACTATCAGCTTTTAGTGAAAACATGTCGGAATCCACCATAATTAAGTTTTTTGGCTTCTCTTCTTTTAACTCATCTGAGTACGTTGGCATGCTTCCTTTCTTACCGCATTATGGAGTTCCCCTGATCTCGTGTTTAATGTCTCTAGAGCTTGTCCATAATCCATGACATTCCTGCAGCTTAGTTACATACATGCGTCTGAACAATGTGGAAATAACATTACAACTAGAGTGAGAAACCAAAGAAAACCATGATAGAAAGTCTGCAAGAAGAAACAGAAGCAGAAGGACAAGATACAATTCGCAGATATTAATACGTATCTCCCTGAATTGAAACATATGTTCCACACCGTAGTGTAGAAACCTTATCATCTAAGGTTCCTTCTTTCCACTATTTATTCCTAACTTGGAATTTACATGGGCAAACTGGCCATGACCCAACTCTTTGTTGAAAATGTTTGTTTGCTGATTATCTTTAAGATGTAATGTTGTACTGAACAGTTTGTTCTGCAACTTAATTTTCATGCACAGTATGATATGTTTTTAGGAGTAGATGGTGATGATCATGCATGAGTGCCTAAGTTTGCAAGTAGATGCTTAATCCATAGGAACACATGCGATTACTGATCACCGAATGCTGTATTCTGCATGTGCGCAGAAGACTTCACTCTAGATGTCTTTCCCATTCTACAAAAAGGAGGAATTGATCGATCAGAAGGGAATGATTTGTCAAGAATTGTCAAGTCCTTGGATGGCAGCAAGCATAGTTCGCAATTCACTGGACGATGCAAGAAACAATCTCAGATTCGAAGAACTTTTAAGATATCTTAAAACACAGTATGCTGCGGCTTTTTGGTTTGTTGAGTTCTGAAAATACTTTGCGATGAGACGTGGAGACAACCTCTATGGATTTGCCCATGGTCTCCGGAGATCACTTTAGTGTTAGGATTAGGAGCAACACAAAACTCCTCTCTCACTCTCTTAAGAGGGGGTTAGAAGCAACAAGAAAGAAGACAAATATTTATGTGGTTCAGAGCAATAATTTTTTACGTTCACGGTCGCACAGATCTTTCACTATTCGCTCACAAATGAACACAAACACTCTCAGAGAAGAAGCACACACTGAAAGCTGCGGCCTCCTCTCAGCATAAGGATTAGGGCGAAACCCACATTTGTACAAAATAACATAAATGCCCTTACATAAGAAAAAATCTCATCGGAGGCTAACGCCCCCGAACCCCCAACCTTACGCGGTATTGCATATGAGTGTTCAATATGGATCAAGTTCCATACACCAACATTTAGTTCTGCTTGGGTGGCTCAATCTGTCGATCATTCGTTGATTGTAATTGAGAGCGGCTCGTTGTTCCATTTCCAAAATTTATATTGAAACGTCACTATTGTCACGAAAAAAGTTGTTGTCAACTAGAGCATTCATTAGCCCAAATTTGCTCTGTATTTTCTCAAACAATTATTGTGTCATATACACAGATAAAAGTGAACTGGTAACTGATAAGCTATCTCTGACTGAATGAAACCACTTTGTTTGGAGAATGGAAAAGTAACCAATTCTCAGAAAGTTTCTTGATTCCATCTATGTGCTTATTTGGGTGTGAGACTAGATTCTCCCCTGAATTGGTGGGCAAACTCATCTATGTTTCTTAATTTAGATCCCCACTCCTACGCAGGCTGTTTTAGTCACAATGTTACCACCCACTAAGCATTGAACTACAAACTTAAGAGACAAAGGATACTTAAGATCATTTAAACTTCATCTTTGAGTTGAGTGCTTGCCACAACCAGAACTTCTTTCATTCAATGGACCATTTCATTTGAATCCGTCCTATATACCCAATTGAATGCTGATTTGAATGCAATCTTGTAAAAGCACAAGATTGATCATCTTCAAGTTCATGAAACTAAGTCTCCAAGCCCTGATCTAGAGCTGGTCCTTCGCCTGGGAAAGGAATTGGGTTGCTGGACTTGAATGATGGCGGAGAGAGAGTTCCATCAGAAGAAGAGAATTTCCCATATACATTATCTCCATTCAAACACGAGGCTAAGTTCAGGGGTAGCTTTCGTCACAAGGAAGAGTGGGAGTGGGTTGTTGGGGCAATAAGTTTCTGGCCTTCAACAAACAAGGAGGAGGAGGCACTGCTGCAAGCAGCAAGCAGGCAGCAAAAGACGCAGGCTTTTTCATGCAGCTGTATTAATTATGAGAAGGAATCTCAATCCTTGTAGAGAGAGGGAGAGCGAATGAATGAAGTGTTATAATAGCAGCAGCTGCAACAGCTGTGGGAAGAGAGAAAGTGGGAGATTTTTGGTTCAAGTAAAGAATAAAGAGGGGGAAGAAGAGAGGGAAATCGAGAAGAAATAAAAGGGAAGACGATAGAAAGAAAGCAATCTTTACTGGTCCCCCTGCCCTGTCGCCATTAAGATCGCAGAGAGGACAAGAGGCCCAACGTCTTTATTTCCTTCTTTTTCTCTCTAAATCGCAAAGATGGGAGCCTTTCTTTTGCTTTTTCTCTTTTGGAACTTTTTCTCTCTGAGAAGAGCGAATTGTACGTGGGACAAATTTACGTAGTTTTTCATGGACGCAGCGGAAGGGGTTGTCAGTGTGCTCGCCCCCTCGAGCCGGCCATTGGCTAAATCTTCCTGCTTCATTACGCTAGATCGAACTCGGAAAATGAGGACAGAACGAGAGAATTCCCCTGCGACCAACGTCTTGATATTCGCGTGGATGTCGACCACATCTACGGTCTGATGAGTCGGTCGGAGGCCATTGATACCATACAAGGAACCTTCCTCCTACATCTCATCATGCCAATAACATCTCCATTCTTGGCATGTTTGTTGTGGCTGTATGCAGTGTGCCAGCTGCTTCCTTGAATGCCGTCATTATTGATCTTTTGGCAGAATATATATATTTGAAATGCTAGTCTGTGCTTACTAGGAAAAAGAAAAAAAACAAGGTTGCAGTTATATATATATATATATATATATATATATATATATATATATATATATATATATATATATATATATATATATATATATAAGAGAGATAGAGAGAGAAAAAGTCGATAAAATGAAAATATATAACAAAATTTGGGAACAAGAGGTCCCCTAAATACAAAACAATCCGCAAAAAAGACATACCGCAAAAACATAAGCAGGAAGAAGAAATATATACATACAAAGTACAGAAAAATAAGAGAGAAGAGGAAAGACGAAGTGGCACAGTCACCCAACCACAGACTGGCAGCAGCGCTTTAACCGAATGGCGAACTGGACATCCCCTTGCACAAGACGAGCCACAGAATCTGGCGAAGAGAAGGTGCCCCTGAAGACTCTGTTGTTACGCTCTGCCCAAATGCGCCACCAAGCTGAAATGAGCCACGGCCTCCAGACATGATCCCAAGAGAGAAATCCTCTAGCCCTGGATTGGAGGATTTCTCCAGCCAAACCTGACTCAAGAAATTGAAGGATCTTCTTGAAGGATTTGAAAGTGAACCATGAACCCATTTTTTGGTTTTAGACTGTAGGAACTAATACAGTGGTTAGCGAGAAAATGTATGATAAATTATAACTAAAAAATAAACTACCGCAAAGAGAAGGTGAATAAAAATAGTGAAGTATCAATATGTCATCCAATGAAACCAAAAAACTAGATATGCACTTAGCCGCCAGTACCATGTGCAGGGAGTTTGCTTGAATCATACATAGGGATTGATTGAATTCAAATCAGATATATATTTTACCATATGGTTTTTTTATATCTATATATTCATATGCAGATTCATATTCGAATTTGGATGAAAAAAATGCTACATCATGTCTGAATCTGAAATCCAAATTCATAATCCTTATCAGATCTGAATCCGGATTTAGATTAGCATCCCAATCCACATCCAATTTTTAACCCGAATTCTTGTTATAAACATTGAGTATAAGATATTTATTTAAAACTATGTCTGATCTGAATCCGAGTCCAACCAATATTTACCTAAATCCAATTCTATATCCAATTGGATCGCATTTCTTACACCTGAATTCTTAATCGGATGTTTTTTTTTTTTATGTTCTATTTTGTTTATACAATTCGGTCGGATATAGGCTCTAAATCATATTTATTGACATCTCTATCTATACAAGACAAGTAGGAATGGACACCAGGCCGAAGGCTCCTTGGGCTTGGGCTCAGGTTGAACCCGGTCGGACCTGGTAATTTTTGTATTAATTTTAAATAAATAAATATATATACATATATATTATGTCTATATTTTAAATTAAAATTTAAGTGGGTCGGGCTGAGCTCCATTACAAATTGGGCTGGGCTTTGCTCGGCTCGGCCTGGCCAGGCCAGACCCGACGCCCACCCTTAAAATACTGAGGGTTGAATGCCCAAGAAAAAGTCATTATTAACATACAGTTTTTGAATTCGCCACGACGCCACCCATGAGAAATAGCAAGTCTTAGCACAACTATAATGTTTTAAAAAGTTAATACGGTCTTGCCCATTATACAATTTAGCAACAAGGCTGACTTTAAACCCTTCACGAGTCCCATTTGACCTCCTCTTCATCATGTATCAGTTGTCATAAAGATACAAGAGCAATGCTTGTGACTTAAGACCGAGCATTTTTGTTCTCATGATTTATGTTATGATTTCTGGTTAAGGAGAAGCAGAACACAACAGAAAAGGAGAGAGAGAGATAGAGTGAGTGACGCACAGGAATTTATCAGTGTCTCTCCTTTATATCAGTACATACTATATATCTGTGGCTACGCTATGGGTATAATATTTTTGAGTTATTGAGGAACCTACCACAGGCAGGATGTTGTTATTTAGGTTCTCACGCCTAAGCCCATTGATGTTGATGTGCAGCGCAGAAGAACGTGACTTTGCTCAGGATGTTTTCATGATGATTTATGCTTTGTTATGATTAAAGCAATTTTTGCTTTTCCACTTACTGCTCTAAACATTGTTTCTTTTGTTTCTCCAAGAAAATTCCTTGATAAATCTCCTCAAGACATGCAACTCTTATACATAGTTTTCCTTTTCTAGGTAAGCATTTTTTCCAATCGGCTTACAGACTCTATGATGTTGACTTCTATGTTAAAGCTGATCATGGCATCCATTTAAGCCAGGTAATTGGCCTTATGGATCTCCAGTTTCACCTTACATAATCTGAGACTGTTCTTTTCTCAGCAGATTGCATATGGGCGTTATTGGCAAAAGAGTGAACTTTACATGGGATGCATGAACAGAGCTCCAGTGTCCGCTGACCCCATGCTCAACCGGGAGGGACTCATACATGTCCTGTTTCATGACATTGACACCACGGCTCTTTCTTCCTATCATGGTTATCAAGTTTCTTAAGACATAGTTCTACATAGAAGAGATGAACACCTGAATAAATTTACAAACTTTGCCAGTTGTACTACCCTTCTGAGCGGTCACTTCTTGGTTCTTGACGATGATGATTAACTACTAGGCTGCTAGCATTGGATTGAATTCTGTTTATGGAAGTTTTGCATAACAATTATCCCCATTTCCTGCAATGATATATTATTAAAGACTTGAATGGCCTTTTATTTGAACAACAACTATCCTTTTGTTAGAATTAGCCAACAGAGAATGTACTTTGGTCTCGTTTGGATACACATAGTTGTCAGCTTGTGGAGCTTGAGCTTGGGAAGTTACAGAAAGAAGTGCCTGAATGAGATTGCAGAAAATGTGATGGCACAAGTACTTCAACAGCTTGACCTCACCAAGAGGCTCATTTAGGAACTATAGAAGTAGACCTCGAGAGAGCACAAAATGAAGAAGAATAACCAACACAAGATTGTAAGTTTGTTCAAATGCAGTTGAAGAAATCGGCAAGAGATTGCGGATGCAGGTAGCTTTGCTGCAAAAGTAAAAATTAAATGTTGCAAAAGTCAGACATGAAGCTGCCCCTTCTGAGCTGGAGATGGTGAAGGATGAACTAGATGTCCTTGAAAACAGTATCTTACCCTTTTTGAAGAGAATGACAAAACTGTTAAGAAGCTGAAGATGCAATATCTGTGTCAAAGAACTAGAGAATACAGTTGACAAACTTACATTGGGATAATCTAGCTTTGAGGCTAGCTCAAGCCTCGAATGGTAAGAGTGTTGCCGTTGGAAGCCAATTGCTAGCCAAGTCTGGTCAAAATTCAAGATTGAGCAGAGCCGAGCAGCACAAGAACCTAAAAAGTAATTAAAAAAACAGAAAATAAAACTAAATTACATAATCAACATATATCCCCTATATATTATTTTATATGCTCATATATGCACATGAAGACATGCATGTATTTGTAGTTTGATCACTTAATTCTGATTCAATGTGCACAACTGCATTATGTAATTCATGGGATGATAGGCTATTACTTTGTTTGGTCAACGTGGATCCTACTTCGTACCATTTACCTATGCTTCTTTGAATATTTTCTTCATCATAATACTTTAGAACACCATATGCTGAAATTCCTGTGAAATCAATTTTGCAGACGGTTTGCAACTTGAAGTCATCATGTTTTTTTAACATGTACATGAATCAGTGCCTCATAATACCAATGAAGTTTCTGTATTCTATTTCAGAAGCCTATAGTCATCGATCATGTGAAATTTTATAATATTTTCTTTTACAGGGAATACTTCCAGAGATTCTTGATGAGCTATCAGCTGCTAGTTAAAGAGCCAAGGCAGATCTGAATGTGAATTTTCATTTTTCTAATTTTCATCATTGTGCATTAGATGATGACAATGTTCAGGAGTTCAGATAACTTCAGCCAGCCACTCAGCATTAATTATGTGGCAGATAATGAGGGGATAAACCAATTCCATGGGATTTTGTGGCCTCAGATTCAGGGCCAAACAAGCTAATTTGATGTTTCTCGACATTAATTTGATGGAATAAGTTGGAAAATAGTAACAATCTGAATGGATGAAAAACAATAAGAAAATCTTTAGAGGTAAGAGATATTATGGGCAACTGTGCACATAAAGTAGCTGCTGCTTTCATTTGTGCTCTCAACCTTGGACGCTGTTTCCCCATTCAAACGAAATAGGCAGAAGCCAGAAAGCTGCACGTCTTGTATTGTGATACGCACAAGTAAAAGAAATATATATTAAGGATGAAAGCGAACATTCTCAGAGATATTAGATCATGTGAAGTGATATATAAAACACTTTCTTTCATATGTTCATATGGTACTGTATAACGAATTTCACAGGTCCATGTAGTTGTCAATTTGTCTCTTCCTGTACAAGATCCGTTTCTGTTTGTGATCTGCTTTTGCTCTGCCTTATCAGAACAGTTAATAAAACTTCTTCTTGTTTCAAGACACCAAAGATCTATTGATGGTCGTCAGCTGGATTTAAAGGTATCCTTTGGAACTATAGTTTCTTTTCTAAGTTCTTTCATTGTTAAAATTTTAAATGCATGTGGTCCAAGGTAACTCTTAGAAGGGTTTGGTCTTGTAATGCTTCACATTATTTGACATTATGCATCTTGGAGCGATTACTCTGTAACTGTAAGTTCTTGTGTATTTGTTAATGTGCAACATATTTTTTCTAGTTAAATGAACTTGAACAGCATCTGTTATTGTATCTCGTCAACCTCGCAAAGTAGTTTTCTGAACATGACAGGTTGTCAGATAGGGAAAACCAAGAGGCCTCTGAAAGCATGATACACTAATAAAAGTGTCTACGAGTATAGTGGTGTCTAGAGGTGAATCAGTGATGCAGACAGCATCACTGACGGTGAACATGTTTTGTCATTAATGGTGGCAAATCGGTGACGGTTGTTGCGTTACCAAATCCAAGTCATGCATTTGGCAGTGAAATGAAACAGTGGCTGGGGGAAGGGCCTTTCGGTGGTAACCTTTTTACATGGCCTGCGTCACTTATGACATTTAGTGTTGCACTTGTGGCGATTAGCTAATTTGACTGTGAAGAACCAGGCCTTTGTCTATCACATTGCACAAGGAATGCTGCGATAATTTTTAGAGATCGTGGTTGTGCACTTCTTTTTTTCTCAACTTCCTGTAAATCATTCTTTATTTTCAAGATTCTTAAGCTTGATTGTGAAGCGCAAGGCTTTTCAGGAAGTGGTCAAGCTTACCATGCATCACTTACAGATATGTATATGGTTTCTCCCGACATCAAAAAACCAACTCAATGCCAACTAATTTCAGGAGTTTCTGATAAATTCAAACACTAACATTGTCAACTCAACAAATTGACTAGGGACAAAATGGGAACCATGTTAGAAGGTTACTAAATCCTCATTATGTCCAATTGTGCTTCAGCTTGACTACAAAGACCTATCCTGTTTACAGTTTTCTCATATCGTATATAGTTGGCCTATCAAGCTCAGTCATGAAAAGAAACTTGTGAAAGTATTCATTTGAAATACAGACTATTTAAAGAGAAAGCATAGGATGCCATGCAGAGGACTGCACATTATCGCAGGTCTCACCTGTGAGGCAGATCCTAACAGGAATGAAACTGAGCCATCTATACTATGATACCACTCAATCTGGAAAGGAAGACATTTTGGAGAATAAGTGCATGTTGCACATTTTATTTCAGTTATTTTTCTTCTGTTGTAAATTCTTTTCTTGTGTTCTGCTTATTTCAAGGTCCATGTCTGCTTTAGCAGTTAAGTCTCTTACTGCGCCTCATCTGCTTTGGTCTCTGTTCTCAGCATCCAAGTACATATATTTATTTGATCCGAACTTTGTTCTTTGGACGAGAGTCCTTAAATTCCTTCTCCATATATGAGAGTTTTTCAGACGATTGAAGAGAAGCATAATCCTAAATTTGGGACAACAGCCGCACCATTTTGAACACATGGCATCACATGGACATTTTAAGATTTACCAGCCTGAAAATCCCACCCAACGACCAGATTTGCTTTGAAGTTTGAACACAGAACGGAGTTGTGCTACTTCCCCCCATGGAACACAGTGAAATATACAGACGGGGTTTTACCTTTTGAAAGAGATAAATTTGAGAACAGGCGTTCTGTCTTGAAATCTATTAGTACTTCTTTCGGCTTTTACTAGCAAGTAGCAACCACCAGGTAGCAGAGAATACCCATTTCATGAACTTATGTAATATTGAACTTCACTGCTAGAAAGTATGAGTACTTCCATTATAAGCAGTCTGATCAATATGATCCGATGGTTCATATGTCAACAGTTATAAGGCAGATTTTCAAACAGTGACATTTTGATTTGTTAGCATCCATAAGCGAAGAAACGAAATTTTCTTTTGAGCTAGCCGTGTAATCCATCAACATAGGACAGTCGAAAACACTATACATGGAAATCACATTTCTTGTTCGTGTATATTCTAAGACCCCTTTCGCACTTGTCTCCAAGTTAAAAACTTTAATTAAGTCAAACAAGATTATGGTGAAAATTACAACAGAATTACCAACAAAAGCGCATGTTCCCAGATGAAAGTTTTCTGTTCTTGAAATATGCAGTCACAGAGGAATCCATGGCTTTCCATTTCCGTTTGAAAGAGGAAAAGAAAGAAAAACGCGGTGAAGATTGCTGGAAGGAGAAATAATTGCTGGCGAACACGAAAAAGATCATCTGGGTTATACGAGACAAGATGTTCCCGTAAATTATCATCAATTAATAGATTAACAACAGATTTCAGAAACCCCTGCGGTCATGTCCTTTGCCTCTGGGAGACGCATCTGTGATACGTCCGGCTCCATTATAATCAGCATGTGACCGGTGAAGGAACTGAAGGGAAGCGTACAAAGACGGTGCATGTGACTTGTTGCAGCCGATCACATGGCCGCGGCAGATTCGACGGAACGGCGGTGCCAAGCACGTCACGTGAAAAGGCCTCGTTAGAATCGTCATCTATCGACGGCGCTTTCTTTGTCCAAAGCATCGTAGACAACACACGTTGAGGGAAAGGTCAACGTCAAGATATGTTCTTCAACTTTGAGAATTTTTATTTCTGGACCTTCCTCTTTCTCATAATTCTCCCATGTGATCGTAAGTTTTTGGTGGTGGGATTAAATTTTTGCTGAAAAATGAAAAATAAACAACGAGTGGCTTCAATGAGTTTGATCATGTTTACCGTATGTTATGTGTTGTATGCATCATATGTAGGATAAATTGAGGTCTATATTTGGTATTATTACTAAAATATGGTCTTTCCAATAAAAAGCCCCCTATGCTGCATTATTTTTTGTCTTATTAAAAACTCCATATGAAAGATCTAAACATTATTAATTTGATATGATTTTTTATGGCGTACCTTATGCAAACACTACACTCGTTCGATTTTAAAATAGCCACGTGTGTATGTGTCCAATAAAAATGACAGACATGAAAATTGTTAAAACCTATGAGATCAAAAAAAAAAAAAATTAAGCCAAATTGATCCATCAGATTTTAATGAGTTTTGCGAATTGAAGGGGTCAGCTTTGTCGACTCATATAATTGGATTTGCTTTTTATTAATATATTTTCTTATACTTTTGAAAAAAAAAAGTTAAAACTTTGGAAAGGCATAATTTGCATTTGTAAGTCCTTTAGACTTATGAGACCCAACTCTCATTTTTTCAGTTTGCTTTTAGTGCTATGAGGTATTACTTTTCATTATGCTTCAACTTGCATATCAATATTTTTTCTTTCTATCCTTTTTACAATATATGAAGTTGATGCTTTGAAAATTCAAAATAGAAATTAATTGCCCATTAGTATTCACCCATCCATTGTACAACCCCTTGGGAATTATATATATATATATATATATATATATATATATATATATATATATATATATATATATATATATATATATATATATATATATATATATATATATATATATATATATATATATATATATATATATATATATATATATATATATATACTTGAACAGGAAGAACAAACGCTTTTATTGGTGCATCTATATCGTTTACATGAACAGGAAGAACAAACGCTTTAGACTTATGAGACCCAACTCTCATTTGGAAAGGCATAAGTCATGTCTATTTGATTTTTATACCTTGGGATTGACTATCTTGATCGATGCATTACATGAATGTTTTAAAACTATCCTTCTCTTCATCATGACCTAAGTCTTCCATTCCCAACCATCCTACAATCCATTAGTCTATATCATACCATACATATTATTTTGATATTAGAGTCACCAATGCAATAAATAGGTCATAGTAAATGTGTGTTCATGATTAGGTGATCAGACACTTGTTAACCAAATCCAACCACACAAGCAAGTGGAGAATATCAGCTCATTTCAGTGTTCACACCTTCCCTAGTTGAGAAAGAAGAAGAGAGAAATGTATATTTATATATGTTCTCATAGGAGATATCCATCCAACCAGTCACTTTACAAGATTAGTCCAACCTTGTAGTGTCATATGTACATTCACATGAATCAATAGTTTTTTTTTTACGTATAGATAATATTTTTATATTTTGAACACAAAAGTTTGAAATTCTTTTGGCTTCTAACACTCATGTTGCTTGTCCATTTTCAAAATGCAAATTTCATCAAATTATTTTTCAATAAAATGTTAGTAAGAGTGCTGATTGCATCCATCATGCCACCCAAATATCTGGTTGTCCCCATCTTCCTGGCGGTTCGGTCATTTTCCTGCTACTTTTTAAAAAATATTTCAATGATACAATCGGTGCACAAACTCTAAGCCTCTCTACTACCAAAAGAAAAGGTTGAATTCATGGAAATTCCTATATATAGACTTGATTCCTTAAGCATTTTATGTTTAATGATCGTAGCTTTCCCAAATCATAAAATTCAATCTAGGTGTGTGGATTTTCAATATTCTCACAAGTTCGGACAACCTCACCTGTCCTTCGTAAAATTTTCCAAGGGAAGCATAAATCACATAATAGCATATTTGGTAAACAATTTTTATGAGGCAGGACTTAAGTTCATATATATATATACATATATATTGTCCTTGGTAAAATTTTTCAAGGAAAGCATAAATCACATAATAGCATATTTGGTAAACAATTTTTATGAGGCATGACTTAACTGCATATATATATATATATATATATATATATATATATATATATATATATATATATATATATATATATATATATATATATATATATATATTTTTTTTTTTATAAATTTTTTAAAAAAAAAAATATATAACAAAAAAATATATTTTATATAATTTTTTTATGAGATATAATATATATATATATATATATATATATATATATATATATATATATATATATATATATATATATATATATATATATATATATATATATATATATAATTTTTAAATTCTTAGTGTGGGTTTGAACAAAAAAATCCTCCTACTTCTTACAGTACATGGCGTCTGATAGAATGCATTGGGTGGTGTGTTTAATTTCGTCTAGATTCCGCAACCGTGATTGTCCGGTGCTCTAAAATGGCCAAAGATTGAAGGTAAGATGTTAGTGTCATGCATGCAATCATTATAGAAAGAAGCGTACACGGAATAGTGGGTGAAGTGGTGAAGTGTGATCCAAACAAAATGGGAAGAAATTTGATAGAAGCCAAAAGGGCCGTCCAGTCGAAGCCTGCTACCATTCACACTGCTTTTTATCTTCTCATCCCAGTCTCCGTCGCCAGCTATAAACTGCAAAGGAAGAAGCAATCTCACAGATATGTGGATCGATCGAGCTTCAGAGAACGTGATTGAGTGAAACTAATCCATTCGAAAACTCCAAGTTCATGATGATGACTTCTTCGGAAGAAAGCTACATTCCCAGATTTCCACCGACTGTAATGAACGTCAACTGCTTAAAACTAGTTCCTTGTGATCTTGAATGACTTCTCATTGGGTTGATTCCCCATCTTTATAGCTGTAATCGATGTCCTTTGAAAAAAAAAAAAAAAAGTCTTATGTTCTAATATTGTTTTGTCAAATCAAAATGCATAGGTATCTAAATAATATATGACTTAGGATTTTGGTGAGTAGAAAGAGCATTTTGAAAGGAGAGCCGAAGCTCCTATCCAACTCCTTTTCTCTTAAGAACGTGTCGCCCCTCCAATATATAATGTTTGCGAAATGTATATGTGAAAGGTATCTAAATAATAAGCTGTAACTTAAAGCTGTTTCACGGTCGGTATGAGTATGTCATCCTATCACTTAAGGAGATTCAAAGCTCTTAGCCAGCACCGCGGGTACCGCTACTATCAGTGTGTTTGGTGTTTTTAAGAGTTGATTTCTAAAGATTCAAAATTTTTCCATCATATTCGAATTGAAGTTTTCTTATAAGGGTGTAAAAATCACAGTGCATGACGACAGGGATGACCGAATCTGGTAGTTTTATACTGAGTTGATTTCTGACTATTGGGAGATCGCCAGCCTTTGGTTATGCACGGGAAAAGATTTCCTTTGAAAACAACGTAGCTAAAAATGATGAGATCGAGAAGGGACAGGAAGAAGAAGATTGCTGATAAGGGATGAAAAGACTGGCCAAACAATGTAAGCAAGGAGAATCCTTGGGATATTTTTCAGCACTTGGTATTTTTCGGGAGAGAAACTGTCACAGGCATCATACAAAACAAAAAAAAAAAGTTGGAATGATTTAAATTTCCCAGTGCTATGCCGGCAAATGCGCCAAAGAGATACTCAAACCCCACCCTGCAGCTGTTATTAAATTTATCATGAGATTTTATCTAAGCATTCTAGATTAATCTGTCATTAAAAGGTAATTTCTGCTAATGAGATCACAATGGGTATACTTAAAAAGAGTGAACATGGTTTTTCACCATTTAGAAGTAGGCTGAAGCCTCCACCCAACCCCGTATCCTCTTATATAGGATTTGCTTTTAGTATATGGAGTGCTGCTTTTATTATGTTTTTATTTGCATTCAATGACCTCTTTTGCAACACAAAAGATAGGTGTCACAGATATTTGAAATGAAAACTGGCCACCTACCAACCCTTGCCCCTACCGTTGTGCCAACCCCACTGGAGATTCACTTATCAGAACCAAGTGAAATAAAATGAGACTTTTGTGCTTTTCAAATGACATTAACTAATTTTTTTAAAGGATGAATTCATCATTGTTTTAAGGTGTCTTAGGAGGACACCATCTAACAAGATGTGTTTTTGAAAAGTAATTTTTTAATTATTTTCTAAAACTTTTTTTTTTTGTTGATAATGAAGGGTTTCTGTTTCACCAACAGTTTTTTTTTTTTGTGTGACACCTAAGTACGTAAAAGTCTCAAAAATATGTCAAGATGTGTACTGTCGGCTGCAAAGCCGTTTACATTCAAGAGGTTCGAGATCGAATCCTGTGAACACTATCATGTTTCTGAGTGTGTTAATTTAATGTGTTACAAATACACCACAGTTAAGTTGAAAAGTGTACCATAAGTCTACCTAAATTCCAAAACAAATTGTCCTAAATCAAGAGGTTTGAGATCGAATCCTGTGGGCACTATCATGTTTATGTGTTACAAATCATGACAAGCACCACACTTAAGTTAAAAAGTGTAGTAAGTCTACCTAAATTCCAAAACAAATTGACCTAATAAACGTTAAAAAGAGAAAACTTATCTAAAGATTAAAAAAATCACATAATAAAATAGTATCATGTACTACCCAAACTGGCATCCTTTTTATAAAGATTTGAAAAAATTAAAGCATTACTTGGTCTCGAAAGACGGTATGGACGGTTAGGCAATTATTTTCTTATTGTTATCTTCATTAAATTATAACCGCAAGAATGTGGCAGACAAACGAAAATAACTTAAAGAGATGATCCAAAGTTATTCCTATTTAGTGTACGCTGCATCTCATTTTTTGAACCTTGTATATTTATTACTTTTCCTTGTTTCTCGCACCTGTACGACTTGCACCGGATCTAGTCGGATCTTCTCGATCGTCGTGGAGTGAGTTGCTCTTTTGCGAACTTAGTAAAGGTAAAGATAAAGAAAACTTTAAGTTGAAATAAAATCAAAATTTCGTAACTATGCAATGTCATTGACTCAGATTCATAGTCCCCTTCTTCCTTTACTTACCCGAACCTCATCAATTTATACCAAGAAAGCACTCATGGATTCGAACTCTCGATCTCTTTAGCTGCAAAGCTTTATCTAATGTAAGCTCTTACAAGTAGCAAAAGAAATGTTACGCCCTCATAAAGACTGTTTTTAGGTGCGGCGAGAGCATTTATTATTATTATTATTTTATTATTATAATATATTAATAATATCAAATTTGTTTTAAAAAACCCAAAAGGTGAACTTAACTGAACATGGTGCAATTTGGGTGCGAATTTGGGTTGCACCCGCATCGCGTCAACGCGAGTGCGTTTTCTTTTCTATCGCACCCTGGTGTGTGCCGTCAAGGAAAGAGAGATTTTATGGGATAGATCAACCTCCCAAAGGTTGTCATTAGAGATGTTAATGAATATGGTTAGAGACTGGATAAACGTCTGATCTTATTTGATTTTTTAGGGTTTAATTCAGATTTGAATGTGAATGAGGAAAGTCTATATCTTACTTAAATCTGACTTTTGAGTTGACAAATGATAATCCAAATCCAATCTGAATTCGACTGGTAAATTCACAATATCAAATCCAGACCACGTTATGATATACTAGGATCCAATTACTTTGAAAATGTGACATTGTATATAAGAAAATTTATAAACCGGCCATATTAGTTTTCATTATTTGATCGAAGATCTACTCAAATAGTCAAATCTAAATCAAATCAGATCAAATATTAATTTCTTAAATTTGGATGTTAATTGTTTTTTCTTATCTGACTTATTAAAGCAATCTGGTCCAAGACTCAGTCTACATCTGATTCCCATAGAAAATATGATCTAATTGTCACCCATTTTTGTTAAATAGAAAGTAACTTAAAATTAATTGAAAGTGCTTAATTTTGGTTTTTCGAAACTGTTGCCTGCCTAATATTCATTGGATAAGTCTTCCCTTATGCCGCCTCCTTGGGTTTACAGAGCATGTTGCAGAACTTTTTACAGTCTAGAGGTAAAGCGCACTGAAACGTGACAATGACCATTTCAAGATTCGAACACAAGTCTTTTTAAAAAAGTCGAACCACTTTATCACCCAGTACACTGTCATCTCCATATTCGAATATAAAAACAATGGGGTTTGGCAGACAGCTACCAAAGACCTGCTTATTAATAAGAAAGACTGTAGAGAAGGACGACGTGGGCAGTGCAATAATTTGGGAGCTTGACTCTCCCACCTTTTTTTACCTGTTCCAGTAGAAAAACAAAGCCAACTCATGAGCTGTTTTGTTTGCTTCTTTCTGGGCAAACAGTCAATCTTGCACAAAGTTAAAGCTGCCGTCAGAGTTGCATAAAGGTTCCTTCTGCTCCTCGGACTGCTGTTTCTGTCGTTTGAATACATGAACTTTTATGTAGAGGAAGAACTTTAATTTCAAATTTGGTAGAAAGTTTCAGTTGCATCTGTCTAACTTCTCAATGCTCAGAACAAAAGCTTCATGAAATCAAACAAATAGAGTAAATGGAAGGTAGAACAAAAATTCCACAAAGAAAGTACCTTTTACCAAATACCAAATAGTTTTAAGCTGCATTAGAAAGTATATTTTGGGAGATTTAATAGTATGGATTTAAGATTAATGCTACATGTTAAAAACCATGGAGTTAAGGTCGGATAGAGGGAGGTCTCACCTTAAATCCATAAAATTTGAGATAAAAAAGATCTCGGATCACTATAAATTTAGATTTAAGATTTGCAGGAAACAAACACAACTTAGTTCCATGTATTTAAACAGTCCCTTGTAAAGTTTTTTTTTTTTTTCATTTTGGCATGCATCTGTTTCTGCATTAAATGTTTCAATAACTAGATATCAGCCACGATATTTTTTCATGAACTTCATCTTCCATCCTGCTCCTCACTTGTGTTCACTCCCGACTTGATGAAAGAAGAATCTGTGGTTTCTGACTGAGAAACCCAATGTATCACTTGCTCTTCAAACATTTGCTGCACAAGTTGATTTACTCAGTGGAGGTTTAGACTACAAAAAGCATCAGTTTTGCTGACACGAAGAGAATTGTTAGTACAAACAGTGAAACCTTTAGCAATACATTTTCTGACGGACCACCGAATCTGTCAGTATATAGTGTAGTTGGTGTCATTGAAGCTATCATTGATGATCTTCAAAAACCATCAGTATGTCTCATCTTATACTGACGTCCAAGACCGTTACTATATTTTACTGCGGCGCTTTACTGTCAGTAAACGTCTATTGACTCCAAAGGTTCCACCATCTCCATTCCACATCTATCGTCTCTCAGCAAACTCCTTTGACGGCCACAAACAGGAAGAGTTTCTAATCTTTTCTTCTCTCTTTCTGTGCTGTCATAGACAAGTTTGTTCTTCTCTATCCAATTCGTGTTCCAAATCTATATTGGTAGGACCTTATCAATACTTTTTTGTCTCTAAACTTCTGATTCTTGCAGCAGCTGCCTATCTCTTTCAAGTTTATATCCTTTCACGAATTGAAAGGCACTTATCTCACTGGAGCACGGTTCTGGAGGACACGCATGACGCTAGTGTGAGTTCGTTCGTTTATAATTTTGGCACATTTAAAAGAAGAGGCAGATTCTTCTTTCTCTCTTCTTTTTCTCTTACTTTGAATGATTGGCGTTTGTCGATGGAGGGAATGTTATCAAAGGAGAATCTCCGCCTTTTTATCCAAGGCACAATCGTCGCTTATGGACGATTCTCATCACCAAAAGTTTCCCAAAGCATGCTGACTTTGTAAGGGCCTTGACGTTTTAAGTGGCTGAGGAATGCAAGTTTCTATCCTTTCACGAATCGATCCATCTTTTCGTCTTCTTCTTATTAATTTTTTCTGGGGGAGCTCCAATCATTGGCAGAAACTAGAGCTAGAAATTATCTGATCTAGTGGCAAATTATGTTTACTCAAATTTCAAGATGGTTAAATTTAAAGTAGAAAACAAAAAAAAAAAATGCAATCTTTTGGATAAATTTAAACTAATTAAAGTAAAGACAACAAAAGTTTGTAATCTTTTGAGTTATCAACTTATCAACAAATAAGAGATAGACTTTGTGTAACATATTACAGAACTTTTGTTATTATAATTTGTCACACTTCCCACGTAATTTTATTTTAGAATTCAAATTAATTTAGCAAATATTTCATCAAAAGTTTCTCGAAACACAGTGAAATATCAGAAGGTTTATTATCCTTTTCAACTTTTTCTTGAAATGAAATTCAAAAAGTAATGTTCTGCTGGAACAACAGGACTCTGCCAAGTTTAAAAGAAACAAAAGCCGGCTGCCTAACTCGGGAATTTCTGCTGCCAACTAGTTGGATGCTCATAAGAAAGCATTCAGCATTAGTTTCAGATTGTCCATGAATTCAACGTGAAATAGACATGATTAACATAAGAAAGCTTCACCTAATATGCCTTAAGACGACGCATTCTGCAAATTCATTGTTGTGTTCATAAATAATGCATATATATATATATACGAGTGCAAAATTCAATATGCATACAACAACTAGTAAGAAAACTATTCGAAAAAGGAAAAAAAGGTTGATGATGGTTAGTTAGAGATGATGCATATATATATATATATATATATATATATATATATATATATATATATATATATATATATATATATATATATATATATATATATGGAGAAGATCGTGTTTGGACAACCAATCCAACTAAAATGAGACGAAGCAGATCAGTTGGTTGCACCAGAAGCTACGAATAAGGCAATCCCTACGTAGGACTTCGCTTTATCTAACCGGATCCTGATTCGGATCCAATCAGATCTGATTCGTATCCGAGCAAAACTCACCGCCATCTTCAGATGCATGCACAAAATCTTATAAATTATGATTTTCCATTGTCTCGCAAAGCCCGGACCACAAACGTCTTAAATTTGGCGTAACGGACAAAATGTTCCGATCATTAATGGGCCCGGAACAAACACGTTTCGCCTCCGGCTTGGACTCGGGCCTGTCGTCACGGAGTACGTTGAGCTGGGCGGTCTTAATTGCCTTCGACCTGCCTCACTGTCCCCCACCCGCAAGGGTAGGTCCGAACGTTCAACACGCGGACAACTAGCCAAAACTACCGTGCCCCAAGATAACTCTTTCACCAAGCCATCTCACCGTTTACTGCCACCTGTAAAAGTTGCCAGCGAAAACCCAGAATATCCTTTGTATTATGACTGAAACAGACGAGGACTTGACAGCAGGATGCATCGGGGATTGAGTCGTTGTTCTTTCTCGCCAAGTCACCACCGGTTTGGAAGGATCCCACCGCCTTTGGGGTTGAATCTGTACCGTTCAGCGAGCAAGTGTCGAACCAATAGCCAGGTGCTACGTGGGGCGTGGTCCGGCTGGGCTCCGCCGCCCAACCTGGACTTGGGCCAGGAGGGTGCGACTACGTGGGCCGTCAATTATCCTTCTTTTTTCGAGCTCATTATTGACTAACCGACCAATTTGTTAATAGTAAGAAGAAATGCAGCTCCACGTATTAAGCGTTGTACTTATAAGAATGCTTCACAAATCTAATACTCTATACGCGTCTACATTTAGTATTCTCTAGATAATGCAGGATTTTTAACTAAAATTTTTTGTTAAAGAATTTATTTGGAGTTCAAATGTTTACAAAATTCTTTTGGGGTTGTAAGATATTGAAAGCATCACTCCCACTTGACCTGTCTTTTAAGTATTGAGTTGTATCTCAGTGTATTCTTCAACTTATTATTGCCTCCTACCATTTCAAGATGCAGAAACATAATTTCATAGATGAACTAAAGATTTACATTCTTATAAGTTTCTAACTCGACCAGTTACGCTATACTTTTTGAACAAAAAATTACGATTAGCTTTACAAAAACATTTAACAACTTTTATATTTACTTGGCAGAAGACTTTCGGGAAATATAAAACGCTTTACTTATTTTCTATGTCACTCGCAACACAGAAGTCATGTTTTTAACAACAAAAATCAATAAATCTGCTGTCGAACACGTTTTTCTTTGATGTCAACTATATAACGACAGTAAAAAGAAAATATCGGAAAAATCTCGTTACGAATGCCAAGAAGGGGAGAGGTACGAGGGGGTGCCTTCGAGAGTTAAAACCGGTAGGGGGAGGTCCATTCAAGTCCGGACCCACTCCGAGCCAGGTTTGACTCTCTGAAATGTGGCGGCAGAGGATCATGCCCCAGCCGCCGCCAAGTATGCGCCAAAACCGTGGGAGACGCGACTTGGCCCATTCTATCCAACGCGACCACACCCACGCAGCCGTTTCGCGTGGTCAAACCAGATTCGAACCTCTGACCTCGACAGGCTCATTTTCAACACGCGGGCCGAAGCAGGTCCCGCTTTGCTCGGGCTCCATTCATAACGTCTCTCTATGTCCCGGGGTCCCGTTGCGTTTATGTCGGTAATACAACGTCTTTATAAAGGTCTGTCCCGTCCATCCACTGTCTACAATGCACGTTATCAGTCTTCTCCCTCCTTTCCTTTTCTCCACCATCTTCCTCGCAGCAGGAGGAAGAGGGACAGAGAAACAGTGGTGGTGGGGGTTGGGGTTCCGTCTTTCATCCCTCTCTATAAATAGGAGAAAATAGGTCTGCCACCGTCGGGTTCTTCGTCAGCAGGAGACATAACCGCCCTCGTTCGCCGACTTCCATTACTTTAATCTCTTCTTCTTCTTCTTCACATTACCACTATAAAAAGGCCTCCCTCCTCATCATACGACAAGCTTTTTCCTTTCTTCCTGCACTTCTGTTTGCAAAGAGTTGTTCAGAATCGAGCTCTCTCTCTCTCTCTCTCTCTCTCTCTTTCATGCGGAGATCAATGGCTTCCTTTAGCCGGGTCATCGTCTTCCTCTTATGCATCCTCGTCCTCTGCTCAGGTAAGCCCTGAGAGATAGTTGCAGAAAGGAGAATCTCGCTCCTTGTTTCCTTTCAAGGTGAAAGATGGAACACCCAAGTGCCCATTGTTTCTTACAGAGTTTTTTTTTCTTGTTGTTTCTTTTATGGTGATTTCAGGCGTTCTTTCGGCTACATTCACGCTCACCAACAACTGCCCTTACACGATATGGCCGGGCATACTCGCGAATGCAGGGACGTCGCCGCTGTCGACCACCGGGTTCGAGCTTAATCAGGGGGCGTCCACGACACTGACGGCGCCCAGCACGTGGTCGGGCCGGTTCTGGGCCCGGTCCCACTGCACGACGGACTCGAACGGAAAGTTCACCTGCGTGACCGGCGACTGCGGCTCCGGCACCCTGGAGTGTTCCGGCAGTGGCGCAGCCCCACCGGCCACCCTGGCGGAGTTCACACTGGGGAACGGGGCCCTCGACTTCTACGACGTGAGTTTGGTGGACGGGTATAACCTGCCGATGCTGGTGGCGCCGCAGGGCGGATCAGGCAACTGCACGTCCACGGGCTGCCTGGTGGACCTCAACGGGCTATGCCCGTCGATGCTGCGGGTGGCGTCGGCCGGGGACAGTGTCGTCGCCTGCAAGAGCGCGTGCGAGGCCTTCGGCGACCCGCAGTACTGCTGCAGCGGCAGCTACGGCAACCCCAACACCTGCAAGCCCACTCCTTACTCCCAGTTCTTCAAGAACGCCTGCCCCCGTGCCTACAGCTACGCCTACGACGACGGCACCAGCACCTTCACCTGCACCTCCGCCGACTACGCCATTACCTTCTGCCCTTCCATCCCAAGGTTCGCCATTTTTCTTCCTCCTCCGTCTTCTCCCCTCCCTCCCTGTTTCTGGTTTGGCGTTCGGGAAAAAATGGGTTAAGGGAAAATTGTGACTTTGTTTTCTGCAATGGGTACGAAAATGTAATTTTTTAAAATAATTCGGTGTTTTGGTAATAGTCTTTTCCTCGGGGGTGGTGGGGAGGGTGGGGAATTTAAGTAGCCGTTGGCGAGTATACGGGCTCGGTAATTGTGGGAGGGTGATTTCGTCTTTTCTTTTTTAAACCGGCCGTTGTCTTTTATGGCGGTGACGGAAATAGTAGTCGAAGTAGGGGCTTGTTTTGTCTTTTGTTCTTGGCGGAGAAATGATGAACTAGCTAGCTGCCGATCTCTAGGTGGCGAGTCGGCGTTAACTTTTGCTACATTTAGGCCGTCCGACCTACCACCGGTGTTGTTGATGATGTGATCGAGGAACTGATCGTTTTGGCTTTTGCCTTCTCCTTTTGCAGTCAGAAATCGGCGCGCCCGCAGGACCCGGAGGCCGCCGGCCTGCCGTTGATCAACAACACGATGATATTCTCCGGCGTGCCGGATTCCGACACGACAAGCGGGGCCCCGCCCCGGTGGGGTCGTGGGCTCGGTCTGCCCTTGTTGGTGGCTGCTCTTTCCTTGGTGGTACTATTGCTGCTATAGCGCGCCGATGGCAGCCGAGTGGACGATGGACCAACCCTCCGGCGGTAAACGGCCGTGGCGAAGGTGGTAGCGGGGAATTCGGATCTCCCTCGTGTTCTATCTCTCCTCGTTTCTTCTTGCGGCGGCGTGACGTCAAGCGGCGGTTGCTTTCAGAAGGGTGCGACGAGGGGCTCTGTGGGGAAGGGAAGAAGCGGCTTCATTTTGTTATTCTTCCCCTTTTTGTGGCTGACCATACTTGGTTGTTCGTTTATATTCATTCATACGTCGTGTATAATATTTTATGTTTCTTTGATATTGTATTCGTATGCAATGAGAGAATTATGTGTGTTGTGGTGTATGATGGTTAAACGGGTGATGAAATTTAATGGTCAACATCAATTTTAAGCAAGCCTGGACTTTCGCTCCTTGTTCTTTTTCAGTTTTTGTTGCCTCATTATGTTTAATGCACGCTCGCTCTCTCGTAAAGTTAGATGACATCGACGATTTTCGCTTAAGAACTTGTGAGGAAGCGAAGGTGACGTTCGTCTTGTGTTACTTCTTTGTGAAGCTGAACCTTCGTCTTTGTGTTATCCGTCTTTCCTGATAAAACAAGAAGGCTGAAGGATGGCTGCTGCGGCGTTTAAGCTGTATAGTTAGTTGTTTCTTATTTTTGCTCACCGATCAGATCTGAGATAAAAAAAAGGAGGTTGGATAGGTGAGCCAAGGGGGTTATGACCAAAAAGTGAGTCAACAGAGTAAACCTAGCAGGAAATAAAGACCAAGAACAGGATAAGGCAAATCATAAAGGTGTTCGAGTTCTTTATGATGCTAGCATTCTGAGATCTTCTTCCTTTATGATGCTTTTTTCAAAAGGACGGTTAAAAGGGAAAAGCACCAGCCGAACTGTGACATAACAAAGCGGTACATGAGACGGTGAGCACGGACTTATAGGATTATGTAGAGCAGCATGACATCACTCTTAGCAAGATATCAACTTCAAAATAAGATGGAAAATACAAAAATGATGAGGAAAGGTGTTCTTACGATCCACCGTTTGACAGAAGATTGGTGGGTGCAAGTGCAACAGAACTCTCTGTTCCAAAAACAGAGTGCTCTATTTCGCAAGTTCCATGGCTAGAACTGGAACGCTTGGAACATACAAAAAAGAATTTTCTTCAAAAGGTGTTCTTACGATCCACCGTTTGACGGTTTAACAGAAGATTGGTGGGTGTAACAGAACTCTCTGTTCCAAAACAAAGTGCTCTGTTGTTTCACAAGTTCCATGGCTAGAGCTGGAACGCTTGAACATACAAAAAAGAATGTTCCTCAAGAATCAAAAAAGATGAAAAAATTGGTGCTCCAGCATCTGGCCTTTGACGGAGCAGAAAGGTTCCTCGCCACTTAAATTCTATCGATGGAGGGAGATTTCATATTTTCCGGAGCAATACTCAACTGAACAGTTCGAATAAAAAAACAGAGAAACCTGTCTACCACATACAAAAAGAAGCCGGGGCAGCTCGTCTTTATAGATATGCCGAAAGTCATCTAAACACTACGTCAGAGATCAAAAGGAAGATGAGACAGGCAAAAAAAAAAAATCAGAAAATTCACTAGAAACAAGATATCAGAGAAGTGTATGTGGCTCTGTATACTCCGGCGGCCGGAAAAGTAGGCCATCAAAATGAAACTGAAACCAAGTTCCAACCGTATACATTTCTATCACTGCTTGCAATTGGGCAGCGGATGTCATCAACCCTTGTACTTTTGTGTGATTTTGAAAGGCAGTATCCGTCATTGCCACACACGATTTATGCATTATTCACCTGTCCCACCCCGTCCTCTGTACAGACGCCAATGTCGTCGAGCAAGAAGAGACGCTCAAACATCATCAACAAAAATTTCAAGTTCCACTTTGCCAAAACCTATAGTTGCTTAACAGGAAACGCTTCCAATTATTTGATTGGTAAGTACAAGCGTTTTCTGTATTTTGACAAAGTTGACATTGATCTTGAAAATCTCAAGAGCCACGAAAAATTTCCAGTTATTCAGAAGATAAATGGGTGGTGCTTATTTTCTGTTATTAGAAGTTTTCAACGTCGTGTTCAGAGAGTCCCAAGATGAAACAGGATGCAGGTCGAACAAGTTACATAATGATGACCATAATTTTCTGTCGCGCCCAAACGGGGTTCGAGTTCCTTGTAGGTTTCTCTTGATGTAGACTAATATTTCTTTGTGGCGTCTAATTACTCAATCAAACTGCTAGTGCTTTGTTTATGGCTATTTGGTAACTGGTCCTTTTTAGTGATTTTCTTAATTAGATTTGCTAACTTCAAATTGGTGCTATGATTGATGCATATATTTTAAAGAGAATTTGAATGCATCATGCATGCCACTAGTACTAATGATTGTTCATAGTTATGTTTCTTAGTCTGGTATAGCTTAAATTAATTTAGTTAATTTTGTTGAGTAGAACTCCAAAATGGAGCTGTGATAGCTTGGCTAGCTCGAACTCGACTCGGCTCAAAAAACTCGAGCTTGAACTCGGCTCGAACTTGAATCGAGCTCCTTATAGCAAGTTCGAGCTCGAGTCCAAAACATAAAATCGAGCTCCTTATAGCAAGCTCGAGCTCGAGTCGAGAACATAAAATCGAGCTCGAGTCGAGAACATAAAATCGAGCTCGAGTCGAGAACATAAAATCGAGCTCGAACTCGACTCGGCTCAAAAAACTCGAGCTTGAACTCGGCTCGAACTTGAATCGAGCTCCTTATAGCGAGCTCGAGCTCGACTCGACAACACAAAATCGAGCTCGAACTCGACTCGGTCAACCGATTTAACTCATTTATGTGTTAACTCGTTTAGTGTGAACTTGTTTAACTCGTGTAAGCGTTAACTCACATAACTCGTGAAAATTTGTTTTACCCAAAAGTTAAAATCGGTGATTTGATGAACCGGTTTTGGCAATATTATATAGAGTACCAATTTGTGAATTGAATCAAGTATAAACAAGTCAAATTCCTAAAACTCGAACTCGACTCGTTTATCATTTCGAGTATCTTTGTAAGCTCGAACTCGACTCGTTTATCATTTCAAGTATTTTTGTAAGCTCGAACTCGACTCGTTTATCGTTTCAAATATTTTTGTAAGCTCGAACTCGACTCGTTTATCGTTTCAAGTATCTTTGTAAGCTCGAACTCGACTCGTTTATCATTTCAAGTATTTTTGTAAGCTCGAACTCGACTCGTTTATCGTTTCAAGTATCTTTGTAAGCTCGAACTCGACTCGTTTATAAACAAGTCGAGCATGAGCCGAGTTTTCTCGATTGAGTTTGAGTCAAGCCCGAATTGACTCGGCTAATTATGCAGCCCTACTTGTACGTTCATTTTTTGGACAAATCAAAGACCCAGGTTTACTTCTCCTTTTATCAAATCTCTAGACAATTCAGCTTTTATTTTTTAGTGAACATACGCACTTAGAAAATACTGGTGTTCATTCTTTTGACAAAATTAACGAATGGCATACAAGGAAAATGTTCAAAATGGTGAAGGTGGGTGGCAGTTAATTTTTAGGGTTGACAATGTCTAGTAATTTTTAGTGACTGAAGTTGAGTCTAGTTTTACTCCAATGAAATTTTTGAAAAGCTGGTGTGGGCACCGGCCCATGCTAGTCACACTGTAGCTCCGCTACTGGTTGACATTTATATGACAATAAAATTCTCATCCTTTGTTTGTGTCTAAAATTTCAAACCCAACCCCAACTAGCTCCAGCCGGGCCTTTGTCAGCAACGCCTGAATTCAATCTGCACCACAACTAGAAAACCATCAGTTGATGGACATCCCAGTAGCTGCAGCCGTTGTTTCAATTACTTGCACTGTTCTCTTTTATTTTGAGAACGCAACTTGCATTTATAAGTTGCATCAACTGCGAATAGTTTAATTTGCACTTGACTTTTGAAAGGACGGAACAAAATATGCCATCCTTTCAAATACTTAGCACAAACTTCTCCGCAGCTGTGATTTTGATTCGTATGACGTAGAAGCAGTCTGAATTTACACTGCGCCGTTTCAATAATTTGTTGAAAATGTTGAGCGACATTATGTATGGTCCAATAATTATATGAGATCTATTTTATTTCATGTCGTCTGGCTCAACAATTATGTAGTTGTATTTTATTCATATGGGGCATGAATATTCTGACGTAAGCCCAACCTCCATGCTAGCGTGACAATAATTAAAGATGTAAACATGTCATATATTTTAAGAGCACGCTTGCCGCGTCCGAGAGTGATTCTTTTGTTCCTTGGCATGGACGCGTCTTGTTTCAATCAGATTATATATATATATATATATATATATATATATATATATATATATATATATATATATATATATATATATATATATATATATATATATATATAAAAGTTCATGTTCAATGTCAAACCTGGTTATGTGTCATACTGGTTCATGAATTTTAGTTTGCCAGTATGGTTCATGAATTTTTTTTTGTTCAAACTTAGAATCTGATTTACATGTTTACACTTCCCATTCTTTACTTTATAATTTTCATCTTTCTCAATCTTAGAATCCAATTTACATGTTTACAGCAGACTTCTTTGGACCTCCAGTCTATAGGCATTACTTAGCGTATGTGTAAGAACATATACTCATATTCTTAAGATGAAAAAGGGTTGTATTTTTTAGTCAAAGAAGTTACAAATTAAAAGAATGGAGGATAGAAAGATCCTAACCACATCATACCTTAATTCTGCATTTATAAACTAAGGCAAGGGAGATAGGAGATGAATGATCTTTTTAGAGACAAAAAAGTAGCGCAGAATGGCTGTAACCTTCCATAGTTTCTCACGTCATTTTATGAGCCAACGCATCAGTGGTGAAGCCAGAAACTTTTTATAACTAATAGATTAAGCTACTTGGAAGGTACTAAAATGAAATAAATAAAGTATGAGGTTCCAGTTGGGCAACTGTACACATATAATATAATCGAGGCCCGACGTACCCTTCTAAAACTTGCGCTAAAGTTTCTTATATATTTGATAAAGTTTTATATATAAATACATAATACATAATACATATGAGAGCTTTCTCTTTTATACGGCTGCGATCTCCACTTGAGTTTTTTGTAACATCACTTTGAACAGCGTAAAGCCTAGAACAAGAGAAAGTATAAAAGAGAGAAGAACATTTTGGTAATTTGTTAAAAAAAAATCCTCTTTATCATTTTTTATTTTCATTTTTGTATTTACAAAAGTTTTTTAAAAAAAAACGTGTATTTAACGCCAAAAACACTTCTGCTGTATAATACCTGTATTATTTCTGTCTTTTTAAAAAAATATTAAAAAACAAAAAATGTGTATAATACTCGTTTAATACCCGTATTATATGTTATTTTCCTGTTTTTTGCCGTTATTTTTCCTGTTTTTACCTTTTTTTTATTAATTATTATTTTTTATAATTTTTAAGATGTATTAAATGTTTAATTTTTAAAAAAAATTTACCGAACTTTTTTCATTTTATTCTCGAGATATAAAACTTTGTCGTAGTATTATACCTGTTTTTTTTTTCCAAGTTTAATACCTGTTTACGTTTTTCATGACAATGTAAACTAAAGTTAATTAACTATATTGGCACTCGAAAATCGAGTGTATTATGGCACATATAATCAGGTTTGGCATAAGAGAAGGTTTGCGTAACTCACTATATCAAGAAAAAAAAGAAAGATATTTTATTTGTTAGAAAGAAATGTTCTAGTCTGCTTAAAACCACAAACCATTTTCTGTTGCAAAGGAAAAGAGCTACTGCAGAACACGAGGTAAGATCAAACATCAAAGCAATGGATGAAAGGATTCCAAGTTGCAGTACTGGTGGTGAAGAACGAACCAAATACTGTCCAAGCATTCTTGAGGCGCCGAACTTCCTTCGAGAAAATAACAAAAAGCTGATCAACTGGCCACTTTTCAATTAAATACAGGAAGGGGACCTACCCACAGGCGCAACACATGGCTGAGAATGGCGGTGAGTGGAGGAAGAACTATCCATGTGCACTTGCTCCGATGCGTCGCTTTTGCAAAAAAGTTAACACGCACCACCCTACTTGAACAGGATAACAGTCGGATACTGACCTCGTTGTTGTCCTCAACCTAATCCATTTTGAGAGAGAGACAGAGAGAGAGTGGGACTTCTGTTCAGTAGAAGAAACTTATGGCCACAATTCCTTCACAGACAAGCAGAAGTGCCCAAAAGAGTCCTGAATCTTAGAACTCTTTCTCTTTCTGCCTTCGTTGCTCCATTATGTTGAACTCTTGGTGACAGGGAGAATGCTGTTTGTTCTTCCGCTGCATGAAGGAAGACAGGAGAAGAGAATTGATTAGGCATGCACCGCAGCCGTCTGGTTCAGTCAACACGGCCGTCCATGGAAGGTGCGCGGCTGTGGCAATGGCTAGACACGCGCATACGCAGCACCTGATCAGAAGCCACGGCCCCACATTATCCATACTGCATGTGCTGCACCTTCTGGTAACTGCTAGTGGACTCTTGACAGTGTCAAGTTTGCTAGTGATGTAGATTGCAGTGAGCGCCATTTCCTTTTTGTGTAATAAAGAGCTTGACTTGATGGATAAATTAGCAGTAGCATCAAGATGCTGCCATTTTTAAGATGACCTTCTCTTGCTCATTATATAGACAAGTCTTTCTACCAGTTACTGAAAACTACACAGTTTTCAACTCGAAAGCTTCGAGTGGACTCATCTGACCATGTTTATGGAGCCTCTGATAGATGGGGAGATCGGCAAATGGCTTAATCTGGATCATGTGAGTCTCTAACTGTAAATGCACTGAATAAAGTTGATATCGATTGATCCATCGAGAGGAAACAGTTTGATGAGCCTGGACCAGCTGATGTGGTTCCTACTCAGCTCCTTTGTGAGAGGATTGGAATATAAAAGTATATATAAGAAAGTTTGGCTTTCTAGTTGCATGTACTGAATTCAACAACCTCCACGGCCCCAACTCGACCTTCTTTTTCCCTGCAAGTCCGTATTCGAAAGGCAGCCTTTTCTTGGTCCTCTTGGACGGGAATCATATGCTCATAAAATGCATCGTCAACATGTTCCTTTGAAATAGTCGTGCCCCTATTATGAATTATTATGAAGCAAATATAGGAATTTGCTGCTAATTTGATGTTTGTTTGACAGTTTAAAAGAATAATAAGAGTGAGCACCGGGCCCAAAAACCGACAAGTGCACGATCCCAGCCCAACATGTATAGTTGGGCTGGGCCCTGGCTGCAGCCCAACTCAGTGGGCCGGACTTTTTATTGGGCCAGGCCAGACTAGCTCGATACCCAGTTCTAAAAAAGAGCAGTCAAAAAGGTTTCATGCTGGTCAAATTAATGACTCATAAAAAAAGTTTAATTTCTATGGGCGTCAACTCTATGTACATGTAGATGCTATCAGAAGCGGCCTAGACCTTAGGGAAAAAAGGAAAGGCTTGTTTTTTTTCATAAAAAAAAAGGAATTCTAACTGCACCTTAGTAGTCGTTTGTCATTTGTTCTTAGCATAAAACTCCAAAGTATAGTACCCCACCTCTAAGTCCTACGCATGCTTTGGCTTGTGCAAGGGTGACTTGATGTTCCTCAAACCAGTGACTGCCCACCTATTGGTTCAAAAATTTTTCATGAGAGTAGTCAAATTAAGGTTTTTAAATTTTAACAAGGGTTGAAATATCAAAATTTTTATGTAGGACAAGTGAAATTTTCTAAAACATACACAGCTTTGCTCCTGTATCCGCCACTGGTTAGCATATGCTCCGACTCAGCGGAAGCCTTGTCTTCTTATTTCTAACTGGAATCTGTATTGTAAAGAGCCAAAAATTAGGAAATGATCAGCACAAACAATAAGTAAGAATTTGAAGTGTACGACTCTGGAAGAAAGCACGACCTTTCCTCCTATATATTCGGACATACATGGTAAACATATTTAAGATTTTTTTTTCTTTTCACATCCGTTGAAATTATGTTTTTTGTTTCTTGTATTCTTTAATTAATAAGGAGGCGTTTGATGATTTAGAACTTTGATTTAAGAATGAAAATTCCATAACCATAGTTCCTCTTCAAACTGGAATGGAATCAAAATTCCAGGTTTTAGTTTCCTAATTCTGGAAACAAAATACCTCCTTCGATTAATAATAAATTGAGTTGATCCTAAAATTCCATAATTATGGGTATATCAAAGGCCCCTTAAACGAAATTCCCAGCTTCCGTGCAGCTAAAACAGCATCCATGAATTGTGGAGGCCATTGTTATCTTCATAAGAAAGGTGCAGTTCACCTTTACCTGTGTTGCTCCCACATGGCCCAACATGTTGTGATTGCATGCTTCTTCCTTGAGAAAGAGTCCTCCGAGTAGTAGCAAAGAACATTAATTATAGTAATTAATTGGTGATTCTGTTGATGAGTCTACTGATGGGTATGCTGAAGTTTATCAGAAGCTTATTGGGTAACTAATGTACTTGACCATCACACAGCAACCACATCTTAAGTGTAGTCGGTCTGATAAGCTCGTATGCCCAGATACATGAAAGCAGCCTAGAGGGAAAAAATATGGTTTAAAATGAATGAACGTGTTGACGTTTTAGGCTATTCAGATTCAAAAGGACTAGAAAATGTATATTAAAGATCTGTTATAGGGACTGTGTATTTGTTAGAGATTAACATTGTCAATGGAAAAGTGAAAAACCACATAATGTCTCCAAATCAATTCCTGTGGCTGTGATAGCTAGTGAGCTCAATTTTTATCAGATACTCTTCCTAAAAAAATTAGTTTTGAAATCAATTGCCCTATACTCATGTACATACTGCCTCTAATCTAGTTTTGCATGAAAGAGCGAAACATGTGGAAATTTATCCTCAGGACATGTATTACAGTGAAAGAGTTTATATATATATATAGTTGGGCTTAACTTACCTATGGATTCACAGAATTGCTTTCTCAGAAACAGTTTGCATGAATCAGAAGCAAAAGCTTCTGTGAAGAATATAAACGATATCATTGGACCAGTTGCTAAAAAGTTGGCGGATCGCCTATCGATAATCTCATTGTATTAATTATCTGTGCTTACATGTAGAATGAGGTCAATGAAGAAGGTGCATGCCGAAATGGTTTCCCTGTGGATGTGGATCATTGAACCATGTAAACTCGTTGTACATGTGTTTTGACTATCTGAAGTTGTAAAAGTACTTATATCTTTACTAATAACTTCTTTGTTGCTGCTTGAAATATTCAAAACCTTTGTTCTACATCGACAATATCCGGGACCGGAGTTTGAGCTCGACAAAGCCAATGATCATCTTGATCAATTCAATGAACAGATCCGTGAGATACTAATATTTCTGTGAATAATAAAGAAACCACTTTTTGGATGCAAACCTAGCTAGCTGCAGTGCTGGTTTAGCCTCGCACCATATGAAGCTCCTTGTTAAAGATCCTTCAGGCCCCAAGAACCTCTGCTCGACAAGCATGGCAGGAGCTACCAACTGATAGAACGTTGATATTTGCAAATTAAGTTGATTTTCTTCTCTGAAATTCAACTTTCCTTAAAGCCATATTGTGATAGATAGAGTACTGCAAGAGTCTGCCTAAACTTTTTGGATTCTCCACTCGATCGAAGTGTCACTAAGGGTACCATTCAGTGGACCAATTAGCTGCAGAAAGCTTATCCAAGTGCAGCTGAAAGCAGCAGGTACTTACCACCAAAGTTTAGGTACATCAGAAACAATTTCGGATCATTTATGTCAATTTCAACATAAAGAAATCAGTTCCATTTGGCAATCCAGAACGAGACTGTGTGCCTTTTGGTAAAACCAGCAGGAGAGTTGTCGCATTTCCTAGCGACCAGCAGCAGCAGCAGCAGCAGCGGCGAAGCAGGTTCTGTACCATCAATATGAAGAGAGAAACAGTCGTAGGGAGACTTCTCACTTGGTGTTGAATGGCGGCTAGCTGATGGCTTCTGATAAGGATGATGAGTTATCGCCGATGTGTCTTAGTTCTGTACAATTTAAAATTTCAAAGGAGCACATGCAACTAGTGACTAGATGGATTAATAAGGACCCACCAAGATTGTCCCTTTAATTGTGGCGAGATTTGCAGGCATAGCTTTAGTAGTCATCCTGTGTGACAAATCAAGTTTGGTTGCTTTAACTTTGACCGGCATCGGTTAGTTGGAGAATTCATTATGCTCGGGGAAGGGATAAGGGGACAAATCTTGGTGTCCATTTCAAAGATAAGAGAACTTTTTCAAGCAATAAGTAGGCGTGGTGGACAATAAGAAGAGGAATTGAGGCACCCAACCATCTTCTCTGTTATCAATTTTAACTTGTTTCAATAATCTGATTATCCTGCATTTGTTTTTATATAATTTTGTCCTGAAATATTCATGATTTACAGTGTTTTATTTAACATAAAAAATTAAATATCAAATTACCAATTTCTCTGCTTAGTGAGATCTTTGAGAGGTCTAAGAAACAACTTGATAGTGCAGACCACATTCATATTAAGTAATTAGGAAAAATCCAGTTTTTACCAATTTTAACATGTATATGCATGTATATATTCTTTTTTGACAGTTTTGAAGATAAATAAGAGGATATATATCATTTGAATATATAAAGTAAGAAGAATGTGGTATTCTAATACCATTAAATAATTACCTACCCTTGTTTTTGGTCAACATGGGGATGCTACAAATGCTGGAAATATAAAATCGATCGGTCCATGGAAAAGAACAATCGACATTCCACTTTGAAGGAAAATTGTAGGTCCAAGAGGGAACAAGGAAAAAAATTTTCTTTTCTTTCTTCCCAATTTTGTGAACCTTTTTAAGGAGACCGGACCTGTACAACTCTTTCGGGCTCTTGTATGAATTGTGAGGAACTGGAGTGCTGTATGCACGTGTACCTCTTAAATGGATCGGGTTTGGGTCACATTACCTGAACAACCCAAATTTGAAAAGCAGTTCTAACTACTAATCTTGTTGGCAATTCGGCCACTACAGCCAAATTCATCAGGAGTTCTAAAATCAAATCTGATTCATCTTACTGAATCAGATATGACAGATTCCAAACCATGCAGCATCCAGCCGCCCCAAATTAACCCACAGTACTCTTCATATCCACTAAATCATATCCACTAAAAACTAAGAGACGTATGAAGACTTCCGTCTAATTGATCTTTTTTCTTCTTCACTTTTCAACCATGTGGGCCTACTCCCCCCGCATGACTAAGTTGTCCGCTTCTTCCCTGACATATCCGAAAGATCGTCCACGGACACATCCATATTGAAGAAATGGAAAACATCTTCATAGAAAGTTTGAAAAAAGTGTCAAAAAGTTTTAGCTACCATGTGAACTTTTATACAAACAAGGTGAGAACAGGACAGACATGTAACTGTTCACGTTAAGAAAATTAAGCACAGTTCTGATATTGAACTCTTGAGCTTCTCCTGTTTGACAGTCTGAAATACATCAACCCCAACCTGACCATGAATGGAACTCTTGTAGGCATTCCATATGCGTTATTAAACTGGCATGGCGAGCTATAGATCAGCCAGTAGAACATGAGTTCCGAATGAAATGGGGAAGGCTCCACAGACAGTGGTGGAGCTAGCTACGAATTTTTTGTTGAGCGGCAATTGAGTCACAAGCACAAGTTTAGTGTGGGCACCTATACGCACAACGTCATAATGACTGATTCTAATGAAATTTTTCTTGGGCTGACTCACACCAGTCCCCATGTATCTCCGCCATTGGCTCCAGCCCGTGGCTACAAGAAATCCAAGACGCCCGCCTGTACTTTTGGTGTCATGTCAGCCTAGAAGGCAGCCATGGCCAAAATCTTTGACTACCAACTCAGGTAGCAGTTACGTGTGGGGATCAATCTTCACTCACCAGCCTGATTTGACTTAAAAGGTGGAAAAGGAAACTAAGCCCCTTGAAGACTATGGATTAATATTCGAGTTTGGTTTGGTGGGTGGTCTGAAACCTGGTCGTCTCTGTTGATTACCCAACCCACGATGAGGCATATAATAGACAAACTTCCAATCGGATGACAGACAAACTTTGACAAGGAAGGAATTGATGCCACCTACCTAAAAGTCCCAATACTCTCAGGCACAGTCTTACTCACTATACGCCGCTAATATATCTGTATATATATATAGATGAACTGACTTCTGTTATAGAGTTTAATCGAGCTCACTTGCCACGCGAAGCAGAGCAGGATTGCGTGGTCGACCAGGAAATCCTAGCATTCACTGTCTCTTTGCTTATTTATCATGTTAACATAAGGATTGATCTCCCACTGAGAAGTTTTCTCTTAGCAAAAGCTTGCAAAATGTGGGCTATGTTTACCAATTCCAATTGCTCCTCAGTAATGTTTTGGCGTCCTAATTCATAGCAAAAGTCATCCGCTGCAGCTTGATTATTTTGACTAATGTGGAAGTTGATGAGGTTTTACGAAGTCAAATTTGTATCAAGAGCATCTTGACGTTAAACAATTGAGTTGATTTTGATGACAGAGTACAGATTCGGGCAAACATTCCACTGGTTCAGACTTAACTTCCCTCAAGAAGAGAACGACCTTTCATATTGAAGCTACAGTACTGTTAGGCCGTGAAGAAGCTCAATTTATTCATCTGTCTTCTTCAAGAACTTACAAACACTTGACCAAATGAAGATACGTGGTGCATTCTGTTTGTGCACATTTATTTTCATTGACAAATTCGTCATCCTTTTTTTATTTTCTGCTTGCCTGTTGCGAATTAGCCCTTGGTCAGCTTAGATCTGTCAACTCAGCAGCCTTTAATTGAAATTAGGCTTCTCCCAATAACTTGGTCAAACTTATATTTCAAAAGGTCTTCCATGCAACTTGAATTGTTGAACAACGTGATCAGAACATTCTATATTTTGGCCATGTCCGCTAATTGCCCATCTTGACATTATTTTTCTTTTCGAAAGTATTTTTCAAGGGGTATAGTAGAGTTGGTTGGGTTGCCTAGCCCAGTAAAAAAGTTCAATCATCAATTCAGTTCCGGTGGGTGCCACTTTACTTGGAATATAAATTTTGAGGAGCATGACACTCTAGTTCCCTGGTGCACTTTCTCCCAATATGTCCCAAAGCAGTCTTAAAAAGAGGCATCCCCCAACTAAAAAAAAGAGGTTTTGACTAATGCAAGAAGAAGGGAGCAACACATAACTAAAGGCTTTACTGACGTTTTTTATCAAGATCAGTAACAGTAGCAACACTTTTTATTAACGTTAACTAAAGTTACTTTCTATTAACGTTTTTTCACGCTATGTCAGTGAAAAGGTAGTTTTTACTAACATGAAAGAATAAATGTCACTAAAAGTTTCTGACCGTTTCAACGACACGATGCTTTCATTAGTAAAATATTGTAGCAGCAATAAACCTATACCGGTGAATTTTTGCCGCTATAGGTCCCTGAATTATTTAAAAAAAAAAAAGGAAACTCACATAACTATTCTTCTTCAATAAAATGGGTTCTAGATCTTCAACTACTTGGTTGGCAGCATAGGCAAAAAGAAACAAAAAAAGCAAAAAAAATAATAAATAAAATTAATAAAAATGAGCAATAAGAAAAGAATAACAAGAATAAAAATAAAAAGACACTCGTATCAAATTTTTTCATCCATGATGGAAGTGGTAATTGGTGTCCTCTTTTTTGCAGTAAAATCTGAAATGAAGATGAGTATAAAAAAATATGCATAGAAAATACAGAAAGAGAGATACCTTTGAGGAAAAAAGAAAGAGAAAATATGAGAAGAGTGTGGGTACTTCTACTTTTATAAAGGGGTTAGAGATTTACTAAGGTGAATGTTTTCATATCACTAAAAGATTAAATGTAGGCATGAACGGAAGGATGGGAAAATTTTAAAAATTTATTAGATATTTGAAATTTAAAAAAGTGCAGGAGATCAAAAACTTTACAGGCAGCGTCATTGAAGGCCATAACCTTTTATTGATGGGTGTAGGTACATCTACTTTTATAAATTGATTAGAGATTTACTAACGTGAATGTTTTCATGTCACTAAAAGTTTAAATATAGGCATGAAAAGAATGATGGAAAAATTTTAAATTTATTAGATATTTGAAATTTTGAAAAAGTGCAGGAGAACAAAAATTTTACAGGCAGCGTCATTTAAGGTCATCACCTTTATTGATGTTTCCTACAAAAGCGTCACTGAAAATCAAAGAAAGATGAGACTTTTACCGACCGGTTAAAAAAATGCCACTAAAGATTAGACTTTTACTAACGTTTTGTAGAAAAACATTACTGAAAACTTTTAATAAGGAATTTTCTATATACCTTTACTGATATTTATTCCATAGACTTACACAGGTGAATACTCACTGCTATAGGCTTCTTCACATAACCAAAACAAAAAACAATGAACTTTCAATGACGTGGATCCGACAGCAATGGCTTCTGAGGAGAAAGAGGTAACTAAAGGAATCGAGGACCATCCTTTTTTCACAGAGCAAATTTTCTGTACTAACTAATTCGGAGGACTGGCCTTTTTTCTCGGCTAGTTGTTGAATTCATCTCATTTTGAGGCAAACTATCATTGTCCTTCTTTGTAGAGTGTACAGTGTACACAGACAACAGCAGAGAAGTAAGTAGATCTGCTCCTGGACTCAACATACGTGATCTGAGATTGAGTCAAGGACAATACAACCAAAGTGGACGACGTTATCTCCAACATATTTTCAGACTCTTATAGCAACCACCAGCATGATATTGACAGTATTCACATCTTAGGATATCGGTTAGCATGCCATAATGTTGGATCGATCATCGATTGATGTACATTGGAGCCAAAAGTGGCTTGGCGTTTCGCTGTTGAACAAGTTGGCGTCCTGAAAATAACCAAGACAAGTTCACTGCATGCAGTGTCTAAAAGAAAGTACAACTAAGAGTGGACCGTTCCTGCCTTTTTCTTTGCATTATGTCTGTAGGAAGAGATAGCAGAATGTAGCAGTGCTTAGTTGGTCGAGGAGAATCTAATGGTCTTCGTCTTGGTCCTGTCTTCTCAGGGAATGCAGTTACATGAAGTGAACACATTCTGACAATGCCTCTTCTTGAATCATGAGGAATAAAATATGAAGAAGAAGTAGAAACAGAAACAGAGCAGAGACAGAGAAATTGAACAGGGCACCGAAAACATCTCTGCTACTTATTTATGACAAATATAGCTTTAAGTAGTTACAAAAGGAATTGCATGGGCGGAATCATAAACCAAGTGCGGTAACAATTGATGCTTGTACCGCCTTTTACTCCCTTCTACACACTCCTACAACTTTCCAGCAGGTTCTTTGTCCTTTCTACATAAGGATTGTTAGACTCAGCTGCATAACTAGAATCAGTTTTCACAAATTGCATGTGGTAGCTCCTAGAGAATGTTTCTTGTAACACAAAAACATGGCAAAGATACAAAAGTCTTCTGCTATGAAAAGGTTCGTGCATGAGAATCAGATTTTTCAAAATGTTTTTTTGTTTAAGTGAATCCAATTTGCAGAAGCCTAAGTGCAGTTACAGATTGACAATAAAAGTCCAAATCATATATTCATATATTATTATATTATACCCTCCTAAATTGGATACATATAAGGCCATAAATTTTAAAGAAAGAAAAAAAAAATCCATTCCCATGATATCCAATTGTCATATCAAATATCTGGAGAGATTCACTAACACAAGGCCTGCAACCTCAATGTTCCATGCCTGAAAAAGTTTAAGCCGCAAAAGTTAGGAGCTCCCAGCTCATGCAAGTCATCTACCCCTTGTCCCAGCCTAGTAAGTCTAGATTATGCAAGGGAAACCCAAATATAAAACCATATAACTTTAACTAATAAGATACATAGCAAAGCAGGTAAGACATGGAGGCTAAATAACTGAAACCCAGACAAGTGAAGGCAAGTGCATTAAGGAGTTCTTGTGAGGGATCTCATATACATGCTTGTGCATTATCAAGTGACTATATATATATATATAAATTAAACATAAGAAATCAAGTCATTGAGCGCAATTTCCAATTTGACAGTGTTTAGTGTTTGTATTAGATGTATCCATTTTAATGCACATATTTTAATTCCGAAGGCCACCACCATGAGCACCAAGAACAGAAAATACAAGTACAGCGAGATCATGCATATGATTTCTTGTCCCTGGTAAATGGTTTATGCTTAATGTACACCCAGCTCAGACCAAGTTGGCTTATATTTTTAAAAAGAGTTGTGTACACTAAGTCTCTCTTTGTACCCTTTAGACGCCTTATAAACTGCTACTGCTTCTATTGTTATGCAGATGCTAGCGTCAGATCTAAGATAGAAACACCTTATCCTTAGGTGCACTAATTTACGCCCTGAGCAAAGCCAGTTATGACAAGTCAAATTGTAAAAGTTCGACCAGGAACTTTAAATTATAAACTTTTCAACTAGTTGGTTCGAATACTGAAGCCTAGCATGCTCATGTCTTGACTCCGGTCTGGAAGTTATATCAAGCCTCAAAGAAACCACATTTGACGTTATGAAGATGTGGTACTGTCAAGAGTAAACACCCTGCTAAGGTGGGATCTCCGGTTCTCAAATATGATCATCTGAAGAAAATCTTTTTGCCCATCAGATTCGACATTATTGTGGACCTGATTCATTTCTGCAAGCTTTTTGAGTTACAGAAATAAAGTGTGAAATGTATCTCCTTAAGAATGAGACATCATGTATGGTCTGAGAAAATACCACCCAAATGATGCATGCATCTTGTCCTCAACTTAAATGCCATTTTAACTAAATTCATGCTCCTTGAAAAAGGTGAGGCCAAGTATTGCTAAGAATTGCTCAAGCTAGATGATGAAATCAACCATACTACTTTCACAAGATGATGAATTCGCTGAAGAGGTCCTGGAGGTGTATGGCAGCAGTAACAGTATGTTATTGTTTCATGGACCTGCTCAAATTCATGGAACACTATCACTATTGGTAATGGGAACATTAGTTACTGTTTTATGAATTTTTCTCAAATGATCCAGTATTTCATGAATTTGTATCAATCTTCAGAGCAGATTCATCCCCTAAGGTAACCATTTTATATCCTATATGTTCAAAATCTTATCCAATTGAGAGAGGAGATGCATATGCAAGAGATAACCTTATCCGAAGTACAAAGTGGAGCCAAAAAGTGGGAAACATCGAAATCGAGAATATAAGATGCTTTTAATTATTTTCAGTATTCGAGCCAAGACCCTTTGGCAGTCCTGGGCTCCAAATTGATTGGCTTCTTAGCATCCTCACCCTATCATTGCTTATCCTGTCTAAATTCGTAGCTTGAAGATTGTGACCTGCTCTTTGGAACATTGGGCCTCCTATGTACAAAGTAGATGCTTTCTCTTCCTCTTTTAAGGCTGCTTGCCTTTTAATCTTTTCTGACGACACCCATCCCTTGCATACAGTAACCCAAAAAAACTAAACCTATGATGCTTCTTACAAGTTTGACAAAAAGCAATTCTATCCTCCACTGTTGAACCGACATCCCCTTTCCTTCTTCGGGTGAATCAGGCTGAACTACCCTTCTTCTGATTCTCCTTTTCAGCAGGAGAGAACTTTGTAGTTTGAGATAAATATTCACCACCATAGTGAAATTTTGGACCACGTCAAGATATCATGAGGAACTGAGCTCTTTTCCTGTGTCTCACTCGCTGTTTTCCCATGCAGGCCGTGGCACCATTTGCTCTCTGCTGCCTGAATCTTTACATATGGACAATCTGATGATATTTATATATGTTCAAGGTGATTAATTACACTGATAGATTTAGCACTGCCATGTATACAACATTGGATTCTTTTTGCAAGCAATCTCCCTCCTTAAGTCTTCCATAATCTCCATTTTCCAACTAAATTGCTCCGAGGCCCATAGCATAGCTGATCAGATGGGTCAGTGAAAATCCAGTCGTCAATTTGATTTCTGTGGGTGTCACTTTTCGGTGTATCATTCTCCAATCATGATCAGAAACTGCCTTCAACCCCTGGGGCAGGGAAAAAGATGAAGGTATCTCGCTCCATTTGTCAACTAAATTGATTGTACATTTGTCCATTTGCATATGCACTAGGGATTACGCAGAGGCATTATTAGCTTTTTCTTTTGGATCTGTGGAAGAACACTCCAAAGATCTTCATTGCCCTGCCCTGTGAAAGGTCAATCGCATATGAGCCCCGCCAACGTGATCTATAACGACAACACCAAGGTATATCTCGAAGCAATATTGGTCCCGAGATCTTGAGTAAGTCTTCTCATTGTCTACAATATATGCACCTTCTGTAGAGCCTTTGCCATGTTCAATTAACAACTTTTTTTTTTTTTTACTGACAAGTGGCCATTTTCCGAAGATCTTTTTCTGGAATCAAAGTTTACCATTTTGGTTTCGTACTCAATTGATGGGCATACACCAACCAATAAAGATCATCTGTTTGTCATGATGGAACGTGGTGAATAGCTCGACGACAAAGTTCAAATGCTTTTCGAAGAATGGGACACGAGGCACGAAATTATCCCACTTTATTAAACAACAATATAGAAACATTTCTAAATCTCAACAGTGGAGAAGAAATTTTACTTGAACATGTAGCAAAAATTAGTAGAAACAGTGGCACTTGCATGTTTCAGTCGCCAAATCCTCTTGTTCCACATGTCACAGACCAAAATGGCATGCGTTTTTGGTGCAAGGAAATGAAGTTGCAGAAAATATCTTATGAGATATGGTAGATTTTCATCACTATTGACTCATATGAGCTTCAAGAAGATTTTCATGAGTCCGATCTGATGTCGGCACACCGACAGTAGATGATGCCAAAGAGACGCACGCATCTTGACGTTGAGTTCTTAATCTCCTTCCACTCGAGCTCCTTCCCAGCACCAAGTAGTTTATTTTAAAAATACAAGAGAACAAGAAGTTGATAGTTGTCTGTAAACAACTAATGAAAGATAAAAAAATATACGAGTACCCTGTTTTCTTTTACAGCAACGATAAAGAGAACATCCTTTCTTCAATGAGCTAGCAGTTGCCCTTTTCTCTTTGTCCGTCTCTGAATGACCGGTTGCACACCACATCTCCAAGTTGTGGCCATGGAAAGAGTGATGGTGTCATACAACTACCCTGATTTTCACTATGAGGTTTAGATATCTCTTTTTGTTGTAAACATCTGTTGTTTCTCCCGGTATGCAATTAAACATGGCTTCCTGTAAACTGACCTGCTTATAAACGGCAGAAATGGACCTCTTGAAAACATCTCTCTGATCTGAGGAGAAACAGGCCAACAGTAGGCGGGGCTAGATTTTTAGAAAATCAAAATTTTACTTGTAAATTTTTAGAATTTTAGTTTAAACTATACTAACAAAACTCAAAAATCTATATTTCAGCTGCTGCTAAAGTTTTGAAACTATAGTTCTGCCCCAGCAACAAAAAAAATCCTAGCTTATCCCTTTGTGGAATCAATTATGCGTATGAAAATTGAGCGCAGACAGCCGTGGCCTACCCACCAACCCGGTGGCATGAACTATCAAGTGTTGTTTTCTCTACGACCCGCTTGTGTCACAATCAACTGAGAAAAGAAAAAACTTCTTGCTAACCCAAAAAACGCACCTAAGGTGAAAGAATATCCTTTGGCCTTTCTTTCAAGCAACTGAATGAAGCATGAATGTCTGCGAGGGAAATAGTTGGAAGATAGTTGTGTGGATAACTGAGAGTCAAAACAAAACAAATATCATGTTCCCAAATCATATATACTCATTGGTTGTCAATTTTATGAGCAAAAAATGAATAATTTACAATAAAGAAGTTGCTACTTTCATTCTAGCACTAAGCTTATTGGTATTCCCCTCATCCAACTTATTCAATCCCTGTAGTTGTTGAGAGTTATGTAGGCTCAATTTCATTTAATTTGTGGATCAAGTCCAATGCAGGATCGTTAAGGGCAATAAGGTTGAGTTTCGTGCAATTTGGGTCTTCTGTGGTGTACTCAAAACTCTGTTTTAAGGTAAGATCCAGAATAGACGCATGCCTTTCCTTTTCGTACCAATTCTCTACTGATATTAACAAATAAATACTTAATCTAATCAATCTAGAACTGAATATGCGAAACATTACTTGGATTTTTAACTCAAAGGACAGAAAATTAAAGATGTTAAAATGCTCAATTTATATCTTGCCATATGCTAAGTATTAATGATGAATATACGACAAAAGAATTAGTAATATTTTCTTTTTCAATGATAACGTGGGGTTTGGTAGTCTCAAGACTTCATACATGAAGTGTAAACCTGGATGCTTGTACATAATATCATCCTTTTACAGTAATAGCTACCAACTGAACTCTTCAATCGCTTCGGTCCTCCACATCTATTAACAAGTGTTAGGAACAACACAAAACTCTTTTCTCACTCTCTCAAGAGGGGGTTAGAAACAACAAGGAAGAAGACAAGATATTTACGTGGTTCAGAGCAATAATCTCCTACGTACACGGTCGCACAGATGAACACAAACACTCTCAGAGAAGAAGCATAATAAAAACTGCGGCCCTCCTCTCAACATAGGGATTAAGGCGAAACCCGCATTTGTACAAAATAACATAAATGCCCTTACATACACAAACAACAAGCCCTCCTTGAAAATCCACATAAAATTTACATGTTTCATATTCTTATTAAACCATGTAATTGAAACTAGACATGCAAACATTGCATCATGCGTGCATTGCACCAATCCCAATTTATGGGCTTTAAGTACCATTTTCTCTCAAATTGAGAAGGCACTCGGCATCCAAGGAGTATGGCATGGTTGGCTGGGCAGCTCAGGAACCCGGAGGCAGGTGGAATAGGGTGAATTGTTAACTTCTTGCCCACCCGAAATTGATAAGATGCCGGTCACTATTTTGATTCTCATAAACATCAACATCTTCATATGTAGAGGGGTCACAAACATCAACATCTCATATGTAAATGGGGTAAATATTAACTTTGATGCAACATCCTCATATGTAGATGGGTCATAAACATCAACATCTCCTATGTAAAAGGGGTAAATATTAACTTTGATGCAACATCCTCATATGTGGAGGGGTCATAAACATCAACATCTCATATGTAAAAGGGGTAAATGTTAACTTTGATGTTTTACTCCGCAAGGCAAGGGAGAGTAAGTGTTCGTAGAAAGAAAGCAACCAAAAACCATGCAATGAATGGACGTGACGACCACAAAGGTTTAAGTGGTTGTGGGGTATAATACTCGCGCAACCAACCATGCTTTTTATAAATGATATGCCTTTTATGTGGCCAGGAAGGCAGTAGGGAAAGGCATCCGATGCCCTGGAGATAGGAAGGGGGGTGAGGCGTCCCATGTGACCAGCTTTCTCATGCTACCAACAGTAAGCCCTATGTTGGTAGCTGACACGTGTCAAAGCACTATTGGCATCATCCTGTATGATGTGGCGTGTTTATCGAAAACGATAGCCCGGCTACCATCCCACACGTGGCGCGGGCCTCGCCACATCATTTTAAACAACAAAAAAAAGATTTCGGGAGTGTTTGGATGACATACTCAAATAAAATTGGTTTTATGCGAACTAGTTTTTGAAAATTGGCTTATGTACTTGAAATAAGAGGATCAAAACATGTTCTTTTGTTAACAATATGTTATTCATTCACTTTTAAGAAATAGGTTTTGCTAAAAAGGAGTTTTAGCAAAATTTGTCTTTTTTTTTAATCAAAAAATGCCTATAATGGTCATATTTAAAAACAAAAGCATTTTTACTTTAAAAAAATGGTTTTAGGGCGTCATTCAAGCACTCCACTCATGGAAAGACACTTGGAACTTCTTTTTTTTCTTTTTTCTTCTTTCTTTAGAACAACTTTGGACTCTTTTGAACAGAGTCAAAAGAAAGTAAAAAAAGCCCTTTGGACTTGGTTGCCATTGTCCCATAAAGGGTTTAGGCCATTTTTAGTAAAATTTTCAGGCGAGCTTCAAGTGGACCGCTTTTGTTCAGATTCAAGCGATGAAAAGCTAGCCGAGTTGAGTCATGGGATTATTTGATTAATGCAAATGTGCCAAGCTATGTCTCTACTCGAGTCCAGGGTCACAAGGTAATTACGAGTCTGATTTTCATTTGCGAGTTTGTAAAAAGTTAATGTATGAAGTCTACTTTCTTTTGGAGAGCTGGAGACTAATCCCACCACTCAAATGAAAGCCAAAGTCGGGATTCCCCCTTATACTCTTCTTTCAAGATCCAGAACTGCTTTTGGTACCTTAGGTTGATGCTTCCGCTATGCTTTAACTTGTATATCAGTGCATCTCATATTCTTTTTGTAACAGAAAGAGTTGACGCTACAAGAGTTTGAAGCGGAGATTAACTGTTGCTTTTTCCATATGTTGTGCCAAATTGCCAATGCTCATGGAGATGCATATAAGGTCTCCTTTAGCTGATGAATTTATGTGGGTTTTTTTTTATCGAAATTTAAAACTAGGTTTTGACAACTAGAGAACTAATGACTCATGACTTCCTTTCCATACATATTATTTCTACGATATCGTCGATAACTCTATACGACATACGTGCTTGTTTGTGTTTAAGCATAGGAGATTTCAGACATTCTTTATTATACGCAAACTTGAGTTTGTATGTAGATCCAATTAGGCCATTATCGTTGATAATCTCTAGAATAAAGAAAAACTTGTGTTTATGGATGCTAGAAATACCTCATTTTTTTGTTAAACAATATGATAATTATTTTTTTTCATTTGTGACATAAGGCAACCATGTAGGGGCTCAAAGATTTTGTTGCTCGCCCTCTATCATAAATGCCCATATGCCTACCCCTAAAGCTTATGCTTGTTTTTGCTTATGCAGAAAGTTAATGACTCAAAAAAATCGAATTAATGATCTGCCTTATACCAGCTGCTGGTCTCCAGGGTTTTACGTTGAAGGTGGTTTCCCCTAAATAAAAATGAAAAAAAAAAAACTCATAAAAATCGAACCAATGGTCTGAATTATACCACCAATGGTCTGAATTATAGCAGCTGCTGGTCCAACTAGCTAGGCCAAACAACTTGATATAGCTTTAAAAGGAATAAATGACATAGTATTCTCATCCCTACAATAACTCGACTTTCATGATGCAAAAGCAGGTTTCCAACAGTGGTACCCAAAACCGCCCTTGAGCTTCTAAATTAACAAGAAAATGGCAACCATATAATTCAAAGGTACAATCTTCACAAAAATAAAAAAATGGAAACATTCGAAGTTGCATAAAACATGAAGGACTTGGTACTTTTTCCCATTTTGAGATAAGCGAAGTGCACAATTTGTTTATAGTTTGCATTTAAGAAGGAAAGTCATAAGTTTTTTCCTGCATTTAATTAACCACTATGAATAACAATGAGTGATTGATTGACATATGGCAAGCTAAGTTACATAGATATGAGTATGGGTTCAGGTACAAGTATGGAGACACATATATAAGCACTACAACTTTTGGAAATGTGGATATAGGGTGCATATGCAAAACACCATAAAAAAGTTCAAAAGAAAAGCAATACTTAAACTAAAATTAATATAAATGAAAATATTACCTGTTAATGACCAAGAGTTTGCCAAAAAAAGAACAAAATTTGAATTAGAAACAAGTAAAATCAAGTAAAAGTGAGTAGTTTAAATGAGTTTTGATACAAAAAAAGAGTACCCAATTGTATCCAAACACCTGTTTTGTCATGTTGATATGACCAGAAGAGGGACCTTACTAAAATAATCATGTGATTTAAATGGTAAGAAGTGTTGTAGACAGCATCAAATTGAAAACTCGAAAGTTGCATTTGTTTCACTGGGGATCTCAGTAAGCTGAGATTCTCATAGATCCATGGTTTTTGACATGTAGCATGAATTTCAAATTCATGCTATTGAGATCCTTAGTTTGTTTAAAACTTTAAATTGAGGGTCTCTCAAACACATACCTTTTTATGCAGCATCGGATGTAAGATCAGAGGCTATCAAACGCAACGTTTGTGGTACTACTATCTGCTTTTCTCATGGGCCTCACCAGAGACAAAGCTGGTTATATGCACCTTTTTGAAGCACAAAAAATTGGTCACTAAACAACAGATGAATCTTCTTGCAATGACAAAAATGGTAATGAAAAATTTAAAACAAAATGAAAATTTTCTAAAATTCCCTGCTCCCACCTTTTTGTTTTCGGGTGCATATTTGTTGCCTGTTGAGGGTGGTGCATGCAACTCATTCTGGACCAATAGTCCACTTAAACCAAAACTGGTTCCTCTGCCACTTGTTATGCATCACCCAATGTGCCTGCGGGGCAGTGCGTGTCATAACATGGCACTGCCTGTTCCCGCCCGCGCCTTCTTGCCACGTGGATCATTCTCTTAGCATGAAATGATGATCCAAGATCTTTGCTTTTGCCTTAGACACATGCATTTGATGAAGACCACTTCTATATTAATTGTCATTTCTTTCATTCATCTAATCAAACCAGGCCAATTGTAGGGGACAACAGGAGATGTATCCTTTTTCTCGAATCTCTTTCATAAAGCAAAATACGCGGTTCAAAGTTCTTCATAGAAAGCATAAAGGGAGCGAAAAGAAAGGGTTCCTATATCTAAAAAGGGTACAAGAAAAATAATAATGTGATTTCACTATAAGAATCAAGATAAAAGTAACGCACACATGATTTAATAGTCAGAACATTCTTTGAAGCAATGTTTCTTCTTCCCTCATTTGTGACACATGAATTCAAAGACTTCATCAAACTCCTGGCAGCAAAACACGTGGAAGCTAAGGGCCCACCCTCAGACACTAGAGTTGGCACTGGTCCAATACGTATGTTGATGACGTCGTATATATTGAGGATGGAGCCATAATTGTGTGGGCATTTGCCTACCCAGTAACATAAAATTTGTTTATCTACATATTGGTTGACTCTAAACAGTTGCATGTTGATAATGTGTCCTGAAGCATTTACTTACAGTGCCCGAGATTAGGGGTGAACAACGAGTTGAGCTACTCGAGCTCGACTAGTTAAAGCTCGGCTCGTGAACGAGTTCGAGCTGAATCATTTGCTTAACGAGTCGACTCGTTTAAATAATCAAGTTGAGTTCGAGCTCGAGCCTTCATGGAGTTTGTCGAGCCTTAATCAAGTCGATATACTCAAACGAGTTTACGAGTTTGTCGACCTTTAATTGAGTCAAGCTCGAACTCAAAATGTAACGATGAATATCAATTCAATTCAAACGAGTTTGTCGAGCCTTAATTGAGTTGAGCTCGAGCTCAACACGTAATGATGAATATCAATTCTATTCAAACGAGTTTGTCGAGCCTTAATCAAGTCGAGCTCGAGCTTCTTCCGTCGAGCAATTCTCGAGCTCGAGCCGAGTTGAGGTTTAGGTTTCACGAGCTTGAGTTGACGGAATTTGGGCTCGACTCAGCTCGTGTTCACCCCTACCCAAGACTCCAGAAAACTGAGATCATGCAGGCTTGAAGTTCATACACGCAATCCAAGGCTCAATATCATATCGGGTTCCGGCCCGACTGTCAATTTTATGTCTATCAAGTATTAGACCCATTGTCTATCTTTTATTTGAAACCCCAATATTTTATCTTTAAACTTCTTAAATACATGGCCTGTGCAGCAAAGTTATTTTTACTAGACCGGCTGGTGCCTTCATTTAAATTAATTTACTGCAGCACCCTTTTTATCGGCTACCCTCAAACTATTTTTTGCTTCCATTTTTTGTGATAAAAAATGAAAATATGTGATGATTTATGTATGACAAGGTGAAATAGAAATGCACATATATGTGGTTTTTGTGGTTTTTTCATAAAAAAAATGTTATTAAAATAAAAAGTTTGCAATTAATTTTACTTCAATAAAGTAGAACATTAGTGGAGGTGTTGCCTCAAGAGGCATAGTGTACTATATAAAGCAGGTCTCTAGGTAGGTTTTTGTAGGCACTATGCTCTTGTGTTTTAAGGTGGCAACATCCAAGTTGAAGGGTGTCCCGTTCTATCACTGACACCGACACAGTTCAGGACCCCAAAGGCATATGGAATGAGGACCTTTAGATTTCACTTTGGGCAGTGGGATTACCCTCTCACTCACCCAAAAGTAGAACATTAGTTTTTCAAATAAACTTTATCACTCGTCTAATGACATAAAATCTAATGACATAAAATCCACGCAAAGACATAAATTTTGAGCACTAGTAATAAATTTTAGGTTTTTAAGAGAGAAATTTCTCTGATGTCAATATGAAAATATGTACTTTTTGTTGGTCTACCATGCCTCCATGTGCATATGCTTTTCTAGGTTATCGAGGAGGCTTTATACATATCCAAATTAATCCAAATTAAACCAGCAATCACTCTCATATTAGCCACTAGCCCAACCAACTACACCAAACTCATTGGGACTCAAAAACTTGTATACCTTGAAACCGAAGTTGACTAAGCATTACTCAAGTTAGTTCCTAGGGAATGGTGTTTCCATTAATGAGCTTACCTGTAAATTTTTACAGCTTTTGTATATTGGTTTGTGTCGTCCTTTATGTATATTAATACTTTTTTAATTATTAATAGCGAATCGAGCAAAAAATGCACCGATTTAGCGGCCCGGCCGCTTATATTTCATTTTCCAAATTTAATAACTCTGGTTCAATCTAGCTGCCTTCTCTGCTATTCTTGGGAACGAAGAAAGTAAACTAAAGAGCAATTAAGAAAAAGCAGCTCACTGGTGACAGCAGTTTGCAAGAAGTAATAAAGGAAATTTGTACCATCTCTGGTGTTTGTTCGAGTTCTCGAGAAAGTAATGCAACTAAAGAACAGATGAAAGTTGGCCATGTTCATTTCCATTTGAGTCTTTTCCCTGAAACATCAGACAGTAAAAAAGAGAGAGAGGACAAAGCCAGAAAGCCGTTCTATTTATACGCCCATCCTCTTTCTCTTTCAGTGTCTGTGTATCGTTATTATTATATGTATTGAATAAAGCAGAAAGGAGTAAGCAAGAACCTTATAAGATTAAGTGGTTGGAGACTGGAGCAGAGGATCTTTATGGGTGTTGCGGCTCTTGTGCTCCACACTCTCACCACATCCCCAAGAGCCCCCGCCCATTAAACCCGACTAGCCTTCTCCTCCTTTCCATCCTTCACCAACATTCTGATCCCCAATGTAATCTTCCTCATCTGCACAAATTCCCCGATCCCCATTTCGTTTTGCATACAAGTTCACCAGAGAACCGCTGTTCATCTCACTGTGAACGCCAATGGCGCCCCATTTCTCCGTAGCCTTGCTTCTCCTACTTGTTATCTGCACAGGTAAATGAAAAAGGAAAGCAGATGAAAAATCATGGGTGTTCCCTCTTTTTCTCTTTTTTTTGCCATGGTGATGCTATCTGCACGCTTTTGCTCTTACAGGTCGTTTGCTAAATGCTCCTTCCTCAATATCGAAATCTTTTGTGCAGGGGCGAGGGGAGCAACGTTCACACTGGTGAACAGGTGCGAGTACACGGTGTGGCCGGGCATTCTGTCGAATGCCGGCAGCCCGAAGCTCTCCACGACGGGATTCGAGCTCGCCAAGGGCTCGTCGCGCTCCCTGCAGGCGCCGACCGGCTGGTCAGGCCGGTTTTGGGGCCGGACCGGATGCGAGTTCGACGGGTCGGGCAAGGGCAGCTGCCGGACGGGCGACTGCGGCTCGAACCAGGTGGAGTGCAACGGCGCGGCCGCGGCTCCGCCGGCCACGCTCGCGGAGTTCACGCTGGGAGGGGCGGGGGGACAGGATTTCTACGATGTGAGCCTGGTGGACGGGTATAACCTGCCGATGGTGGTGGTGACCTCCGGCGGCACGGGGCGGTGCGGGGCGACGGGTTGCACGGTGGATCTCAATCTCCGGTGCCCGGCGGAGCTGAGGGTCGAGGAGGAGGGCGGCGACGGGAAGGGGGCGGCATGCAGGAGCGCCTGCGAGGCCTTCGGCAAGCCTGAGTTCTGCTGCAGCGGTGCCTTCGCCAACCCCAACACCTGCAAGCCGTCGTCCTACGCGAACATTTTCAAGTCGGCTTGCCCAAGGGCCTACAGCTACGCCTACGACGACGCTACCAGCACCTTCACCTGCGCCAACGCCGACTACACCATCACCTTCTGCCCCAACTTCGCCAGGTACCAACAATCTATAGAATTGTCTAAACACCTTAGTTGCTTGCAATTTTCTTCTTTTATTTTCATTTCATTTTTATTTCTTATGTTATTTTGTTCTTTTTTTACTGTAATTGTTCATAAAGTGTCTAAATTACCGAATCATTATGCTTCAAGATTTGGACTTGGAGTTACTCAAGCTTGCTTTGGCATCTCTGTTTTGTGGTGGAGCTTGGGATCTAGTGCTTCACTATATTTTTTCGTAGCTATAGACCTAGAAGCAACTCTTTTAAGCTGGTTGATTGATTTAAACATGTAGACGACTACAACTGGATTCAATTTTATAAAGAGTGAAATTTCGAGAAATTTTACATTGTGGAGTAGACAAGCTGATCCATAAGAGGATTTCCAGGCTTTCAACCATGGAGATGACAGTAGTTCTCTTCCAAGATTTAGGACAAACATCTTCAACGTTTGATTTTTGGTGTATAATTTTTCTGAAAGTATACAATTAGATTGTACAATTAAAATGTAATGTTTGCTGGGTTTTGAAGACTTTCTGGTGAGTATTAATTGCAAAAATGGTTGTGATTTGATGAGCTTTTGACTGATTTATAAAATTGGTGGAGTGGGCTTCAATTGCTGGCCATCTTATAATGGTGAATTAAGGTTTGTTGGCATCCGCTTTATTTTGGTACAAGTCATTTTTGCAATAGATGTCGGAAAGGGAGAGGCTTTTTTTTGGGTTTGTTCTTCCTTCTGAACCGTCAGTTATCTATATACTTTATTTGAGGGGAGTTGAGCTTCTTGATATAAAACTATCTTTGGATCTGATTCTTAATTGATTAAACAACAATTTAATTCATCTCCTGCTATGATGGCGGTCACCACGTCTAATTTCTTTTTTGCATTTTTCTGACTGGTCATGCCAACTTTACCTTTGGTCATTTGAAGTACTTTTTGTTTTACTCTACGGAAAATCCTGCATGCCCATTTGTTTGTTTTACTCTACGGAAAATCCTGCATGCCCATTTGTTTGTTTTACTCTACGGAAAATCCTGCATGCCCATTTCAAATGTCAACCAGTAAAAGTGTGTGCTTAACTGGTGCAGCTACCGAGGATTTTACCAAATTTACTCGCAGTAATTAGTTCATAAACCTTCACTGCGCAGTTGACGAAACTTTTACAATGGTTAGATGGTTACCATGCTTGTTTCATTCTGCAAAAAAAGTTTATGCTATTTGATAGATACTTGTATCTCATTCCATTTCTACTTTTTCTTTCACTTTCACTTATTAAATGTATTCCTGTCATTTCATTAGATAAGAAAAATATCTCCAATTGACAAGTGTGACTTCAAAAGGCTGAGTTGGAATATTTGGGCAACTGAGGAAAGAAAGGATTTACCAATAGCTGTAAGGATGAGTAGAAAAAAAAAAGAACTGTTATTAAAAACTGAAAATTGTGTTTGATGCATGTTTCTGATATGAAGACAAAAATTCGTCTAACAAAATACACCTTGAGATGTTTTTTTCTTGTTCATCAAACGCCTTGTTGGTGCAACTGCTGCTACTCATCTGACAGCCTGCTACACAAACCCGTTGGGACTTGATTAACAAGATTAAACAATGAAGATAGCCACGTGAACTCAATCAATCATTTCTTGTTGCAGTCAGAAATCGTCAAAGGATTCTCCTCCAAAGGCACCAACAGGAGTGCTTCTGAGCGATGAAGGCTGGTTGGCAAGCCTGGCTACTGCAGCGGCAGACTCGGCGTCATCATGCAGGGCCATTCCATGGGCTGGCCTACTGTTAATGGCCGCTTCCTCAATTATTACTGTGGCGGTGACCGTGTTCTTGTAGTGGGGGCACCATCTCTCTTTTCGATCATTCGTTCTTCCAATTAAAGATGATTGGCGACCATGGACTTCGAGGGCACAGTGGCCCCCTGCTCTTGCTTTCGGGGCCTGTGATTAAAGAACTCCACAGTAAAGCTCGACGATGAAACTGCGTCAGCTGGCCAGGGATTGAGCAGTGTTGTAGTTGGAAAGGAGAATAATCCTGTAAAGTAATTGATGAAACCACGCAAATGGATCCAACAAAGAAAATATATATGCATTGGTAAGAGAAGCTAATAATGGCGGTCTTAAAAGCCTTACGTTAATGAGAAGCAAACCTTTTCCCTTGTCTCCTCTCTCTGTATACCTCTGGTTGGCGGGTTGGTGCAACGTCCCAGTTTCCTTCCTTTACTGCTTGCTAAACACAAATGCACACACCTACTGAGCATTTTATTATATAGTATATAGTCGTTGAATTTCTCTCTCACATATATATATATTACACATTATCTTTGGATTTCTCGGCCTTTTACAGTACAGTGCCGATGCAATGCATGAGGACCTGAGGTCACGTGTTTAATCACATGCATTGGGGCTTTGATTAGTTCAGTTTATGATTTTTTATTTGTCAATTTTTTTGGATGAAACGCAAATTAGATGGTTCCGGATAATATTATCAGCACCTTACCCTATGGGCCATGTTTATGAACTTGAAAAGCTTGAAAATTCTTGAGAATTGCACAGTGATTTGGACTTTGTGACCAATGGACAAAAATTGCACAAATAAAGATGGAGGATTTCATGATTTTCATGTGCATATATGAACATCCTTACATCGTGATCGTGCCCACGAAAAAAAATGTTTCCCACTTTTACAAAAGTATATATGTAAAGTCAACTTGTCAACAAACATGTTGGTTTATATATCTGCAAATACTTAAATTGAACTTTATGTCAACTTGGGCTCTAAATTTCCATTGCCATGATTCTTAAATTTTCATATGTCCACTCTAATAGATTTATTAAAGACAAATGTAAGCAAACAGTGAGTCACATATGCTAGCCATACGTCAAGAAAATTGAATTATATATATATAAGAAACTGGTAGAAACCCTACGGTTAAGTGAAGGATAAAAACTAGAAACTTCAACTTTGATTTTTTTTTTTTTACAATTTAATGTACTGGTATGATCTTAAGAATAGGTTGATGTGAAACATATATTAAGCTCATCATTTATTGAAGTTTAACAATATTTGTATAGTAAAAAAAATATGAATAGCCATCATAGCATCAACATTTTGATAATAAAAAAATCCATATTTTTCATAAATGCAACTTGAATAAAAGCAAGTTTTACATAGAATAGTTTTTATAAATATATTAAAATATTTATTTTTATTTAAAATTATTTGTTTACGAAATAATTATATATATATATATATAAAGCGAGGGTGTATCCGATGAAAAGTAAAGTTAGGACGATGGCCACTGGAATCCTGTCATCATGTTGGCGCTGTGGGTGGTGCTCCTTAAACTGTGGGTGAGAATCATGCTCACACGCTGACGTTGAAGTGAAGTGCCAAATTTGGCAGATGCCTTGGCTTCATCTTCTGACCTCTTCTGTCCCGCCATTTACGTTTCTGGTGGCTGCTTCCCACTGCATCTCTCCCTCTCTCTCGCTCGGACAACGAGATGCTGCTTGCTTACGTTTGTTTTTCCATGTGGTTGCTTGCGCTCAGACGGCCAGTCGCCTGCACCGACGTTTCTTTCAAAGTAACTTCAACTTTCGTTCTCTGCTTCGCTTTCGCATGGTAAACCTTAGAGAGAGAAGGAGAGAGGCCGTCGATCGAAAGCCAGCCTTCCTTTGCCTCTCTCATTCATGAGATTCCCTCCTAACTTGTTCGTCTCTGCTGTCACTGTTAGGTCTACCTACACTGGACCTTCTTCTGTCCCCATTTGCTTCTTTTATATATTCTCTTACAGCAGGAAGAAGGGTGTCGGTGCTTTCACTTTCTCTTTGGATTCTCCTTTACAGCTCCTCATTTAAAACTGACTTTACTGTGGGAGTCCACTAAGAATTTTTTATGAGAAGGGTCAAATTATGGTTTCAGCAAAATATAATTTTGTAAAATTTATATATATGATAAATAATTTTTTTTTAAATTTACATATAAATTTGAAAAAAATTGACTTGGAGAAATAGGGAGAACAGGGAAAGGGAAAGCTTCAGCGTTCACTCGGGTACTGGGATTTTCGCCCATATATCTGAAGGAGTTCTTAATGTGCATGATGGAAATTGGTTTTCTATTTAATAGAATGCAAAACCAACCTCACCAACTAAGTCACTCAAACTCTTCTATTTTACTGCCGCACCCGAGTCGGGCGCGCACCGAACATGGTTGCGGCTCCGACTCATGCCCGAGCCCAGTTAAAATGTTATATTACTAAATTACTTATATAATATATGTTGTTTTGATATACAATTAGTCAAGTATGTTATATACATTAGTAACTAAATTGTACTAATAACATGTACATGCTTATTCTGTTATATATATAATAAATTAATAATAAAATACTTTCGCCGCACCGCCGCACCGTCGCACCTAAATTTTTTTTAGATGTACCGCTCCAAGCACATGCACCCGCACCCGGCACTCAGGTGACATAGCTCACCAACAACTTGACAAGGATCAAATGCAATGAATACCCTTTCCCTGCGTCCATCTTTTCCAAATTTTCACTTTATCAAGCTTGATCTTGGATCAGCATGTTTGGATCACAAGCAGGTAAGGTTTTATAACCTCTTCAATTTGAGAAATTGATCGTTGCATATCCTTATATCTTCCTTTTTAACGAGATGGTGAAGATTTCATTAATCTCCTAAACTGGCGAGATCGTGACGACAACTTGAATGTATGATCAAGATCACATCTGCAGGATTGGATTCTTGAAAGCATATATCAAGAACTAATTCCCAACATGCAATTGCATTCTTTTTTTTTTTTTTTTGGAGAAATTTCTGATTTATAAGGACTTCAAAAGAAGAACATAATATCTTTCCCCCTCACATACACAAGCATGTAGAAGCACATGTTGTGCGTCTTCATCTATATAATGGCTGGAAAGGACCACCAATGTTTGCTTTCATTAGCAAAGTGGAGGTGTAACATCCACATCCATTTATGAATAGAACAAAGAGCGAATCCCCCAAACCTACATGCATGTCTTATCCCCACAAGTAAGATGCCAAACTTGAGGGGACATCAATGGAGTTTCGAGTGAAAACGTCAGATTATCTACAACTGAAATATCCTTCTGGGTCCAATAGTAGTTTGTGGTTCTGGAGTTTCATCGCTTTTGGTCAGTGGTGGAGTCAGAAATTTTTTGTTATGATGCATTATTCTCATATCTGAAAGGGCACAACATATATAAATAAGTAATTGTAAGAAAAATATGTATAAATAAATAAAAATTTTGTTGTTTGTGTGTTGCCCACGTAATTGTAAGAAAAATATGTATAAATAAATAAAAATTTTGTTGTTGGTGTGTTGCCTACGTAATTGTAAGAAAAATATGTAAAAATAAATAAAAATTTTGTTGTTGGTGTGTTGCCCACGCCAACCTATCTGTAGCATAGCTACTGCTTTGGGTGCCTTGGGATGAGACAGAGACTGGCCGCCTATTAGCTCCATGCTGCACCAACCCTCTCGTGGATTCATCAAGGCAGTAGTAATTGGCTTCATACTTAAAATTGGCATTGTTCTCTACAATTTTCTTACAGGCAAGCTAATTAATGTTAATTGAATGTGACTGATACCACTAAAATAATGCGACACCTAGTTTGGTAGATTTCACCCTTTGGCCTGGTTTAGTTTATCACTTGAAAATATTTTAAAACAAAGTCTCATTTATAAACAAAATTTAGTACTTAAGCATGGGCCTTGGACCGGTCCGGCCCGATAAAAAGTCGGGTTTGGGCTTCACTAAATTATAATATATATATATATATATATATATATATATATATATATATATATATATATATATATATATATATATATAAAATGATATATAAACATTAAAAATCATAATAAAAATTTATAATTATATATATTAAAAAACTGTTATGGTCTCATTCGGGCCGACCCGATAACATTTCGGGCTAGGCCCAATATCCTTTTTTTTTTCTGCCTGAACCCGAACCGGATCAGGTATCGGGTACTCGCCGGCGGCCCCACCTGGTGCCCAAGTTTACCCACCCAAAAAAAAAAAAAAAAGAAAACAAAACAAAAAATTACATATGAACTTTCAAAATTTTAGTAGCTAACTTACATAAAAATTTTAAAAATTATTATTTTTATCCCTGTTCCAATTTTGAAAGTTTCAATAACAAAAATTTCTTAGCTGGTTACCAGCTGCGGTTCTATCAATGTGCGCCGAAACCCTCCAAGCAACTTGCTTCTTTCATTAATGGAGGAAAATGGCGGAGGCACATCTGGCTGATGCAGGCACATTCGATTAACATCTTTTATTAATCGGGATTCACGTCGTGCTTACTTCTCGAGGGCAACCCCAACAACTGGGTTGGTGCTTCGAGAATCTCTCTATATAAAACAGGTACATACTGCTAAATTCCTGAAATCGTCAACTCAACTTGGGTTTCTGACAGACGGAGAAAAATAAACCTTCAAAGGCACGATCGCACATCGCCCTAAAAACAAGTAACAGCTGTGAAGTGCCTGTCAGAGTTCCTCAACATTTATTCCCCGTTATTAATATTACTGTATGCTGAAGCCAAGTTGTGCTCATTTAATGAATCTTGTTCACAACGATCGGAGACCTGAAAATTTGATCGGAAAGGGAAGAGACGGATTAGAACTTCCGCTTCACCTTTCTTTGAGTAACTGTTACTCTTGCCTGCACTGCAGCTAGTTATGTCCGGCCGTGTTAGTGCAATTTTATGCACTTGAGCAAGGATGCGGTTCATGGCATGAAATGTTTCTTGCATAGAAATAATCTATGTTGTTTCGAGGTTGAAGTTTTTCTGAAGGAGATATTCCCAAGGTTTCTCGTTGAAGTTTGTCTGAAGGAGAGATTTCTCGTATAGTTGGTAGTTTGATAATCAATTGGATTCATGTGGGTGTTATTCATGTGAACTGCAAATGATGAATACACGACATTCTAATTGAGTGTCCTGTTGAAGATTTTATGAGAAAAGGCATACACCACATGTTATAAACAGGTAAAACTTGGAAGATTTTGCAGTGTTTGATGGCTTCTAGTGTGGTAATTCAATTAACAGAAATGCGCGCCCTGCAAAATCAGGTTTTTGGAGTGTTTAGATGCCATCAAAATTAGGTTTACAACAAAACCCAATTTTGACAAAACCTGGTTTTATAAAAATGAGTGAAAAACATGATACCCTTTTAATATTCAAAAATCTGGTTTTGAATGTGTCACGCAACAAAAAAAAAAAACTCACACAATTTTGGGCAAGTTTGGACCATAACTCTTGGAATTAAAACCAGGAATTGAATTCCTAGAATCAAATTCTTGAAGTTGCAGTGTCTTTTGTTTAAAGGAATCAGATCCGGTTTCCACGGCTTTATGAATATATGATTAAAAAAAAGCATGCCAAATTGGGGGCTCGTAACTGCACGTAGATCAGGTTTTGATTCTGTCCGTAGCCAAGAACATGAGTCCAGTTTCAAAACCCAAAAAAGTAGGATATTATTGAACTATTCAATCCAGAAATATATGAAAATAAGAAGGGATTCACACAACTAAACTCCCCTATGTTAGCTGAGGATCCAGACCAGAACATGCGTCAATTCAATTAAAATAGTATATCATATCGTATACCGATTCATCAAATACCATTTAAATAACACGAGAACACTAACATAGCTGGTCGGATTGAGTAGCATGTTGATGATGTGATCCCCCTAGTGCTAGTTTTTTGAACTGTGGGAGTCAGGGAGAAACAGGAGAGTTTCATCAATCACTCGGGCTGCAGGAATTCCCTCCCGCTCACACAAACAGCATTTTCATATTTATGATAGTTTTCATGCTTCCCCTGAATCTTCTCAATTATGATTCACTTCATGGTTTAATCGATTAATCAGAAAAGGGACAGAACACAAGTCTTTCGCTCTGGATTCATCAAAAAAATGTCAGTATCTTATTGCATAAATAAGAACAAACATGTCAACATCCAGAAATAAGATAAACGAACTGCCAAGTTGTCGTTCTGGTGGAAGATGATGGGAGAAAGGAGCTACTTACTTAATTGATTGATACATGCAATGTCTGCTTGATGCAATGCTTGGCAGAATATTTAGTACATCTCCTTTTATTGGACTACGACACATTATTTTGTGATCAAGCACTCAATGTAAGGAATAACCCATTACCAAATGGTAGCCATAGGCATGCCACGCAAGAAATGATATATGAGCTGAATCCTCCTTACCTTACTTATGATCCAAGTACATGCGGGCTTCTTATCTGACCACTGGCCGTATGTATTGACCTTCATCATTCAATGAGATCTTCGAAGTGGTCACTTCCAGAAGCTCGAGAACTATCATGGCTTTTTAAGAATTTAGACTACAAATCTCAACATTCTGCTGCTGTTCGACACCTCAAGCAGAGCAGATAGCAATCCGAACAACAACAACAAACAGTACCTTCTGGCATTCTGATCATGACTCTTAAGAGGGATGAGGCTTCGTTTCTCAGCGCCTGGAACATTGTTGCTGCTGCCCATTATTTGGAAGAACCGAACTTTCTTGGTAAGAATGAACCATAAAGCAGACAATGATCTGATAGCGACATTCTCAAGGGGGGGAAAGTAAGAGGGAAAAGGGTATAACAGCATGATGCAGACCATGATCTAAGGGATCATAACCAGGAGAGGTGACTGCTCAGTTTCTAGCAGAGGAAGCACTCTTCTTCTCTGCCCTGGCGTTCTTGGTTGCTTGAATCTTTAGGTAAACATCCTTCATCCTGAAAGAGAGCAAAAGATCTAATCCAAAGCCAATGACGCAGGCAACAGACATGATCAAGAACACAAGCCGGTAGCAATGCGCTCCTACACAGGTGTTGAAGCCTCCAGCCCCTGAAGTTGCCTCCTTATCATACAGAATTCCGGCTAGAAGGCCGGAGAACAAGAAGGAACCAAGTGGGAGGTTCAATATCAGAATGTTGTAGATGAGACCATAATATTTGAGGCCAAAGAGCTCAGAAGCCGTAGGAACTGAGACGGCAATCCTCACACCATAGCACATTCCCACCACGATCGATCCAACATAGAGGGATCCAGGCAGCGCCATGGCCATGATTATGTACCCTGCAGCCATTACAATCTGGGAAGCAGCATTCCACATTGGTCTTGGTGTTGCCGATTTCCTGCCAATTCATTCAAAACAACAACGAATTCAGATTCATGAAGTTGGTCACTCAACATACTCTTCTTTCACGTACCACCATCCAAATAAATCAAGTTAGAAACTCTATTTCACTAATGAGCCGACGCCAAGCTGAAATCGAACAAAAACAACTTACTGACGCTTGGCTCGTTGCTATAGACCCAATTCCTGCTGAACTCATTAGGGGGTTGTTTGATGGAACTGAATTCTGATTCTAGAACTAAAATTTTAGAAACAAAATTTCACCTCAAACTGAAATTGGAAAGAAAGTTTCAGTTTTAATTTTCATTTCTTGTTTGATAGTCTGAAATTTTGATTTTAGAATAGAAAAAACACGTGTTTGATAAAACATGAATCAATATTCTACAATTCTGAAATCAATAATCTACATGATTCTGGAATTTTGATTCAAGAATGAGCCTACAATTCTAGAATCACAACTTTTTGTTTGATAACGCAATTCTAGTTTCATCAAAAAATTAGAATTTTAATTATAGAATCCACAGTTCCTGCCTCATCAAACACCCTCTTAGCTTATTGTTGAACCAAGTTGAGACCAGGTTACTAGTAAATAGGCAAATTCCCGCCATAAGCCAATTCTCATGGCATTTTTCTGATGTTTTGATGTTTGTCTCTAAAGGATCGAAATTAGATGCTAACATGAACTCCATGAGTTTGTACTAACCGGCCGACTTGGCCGGAGTGAGCGAATCTGAACGGTTTCAGATGACTGGAACAGTCACCGGAAACTGTAAGTCGAAAAGGGGAGCGCATTAGGCAAGGAACTAACCGGATAAAGTGCTCCGACAGCGATCCCGACAAAATCCGGCCAAAGAAACCGAAGATGCTGGTGAGGGAGACGAACATGGATACGTCCGCGTATCCGAGAGCGGACCCGATCTGCCCCAAGTTGTTCATCACCGCCAGACCAGTTCCCACACCGCACAAGAACGACCCGAACAGGATCCAGAACTCCCACGTGCGAACCGCCTCCCCGATCGTGTGTTCCTCCCCGATAACAACCGTTCCCCGCACGTGCTCCACCTGCTTCTCTCCCTCCCGTTCTTCTTCTTCCACCTTCCTTTCCTGCTCTGCCGCCACCAATGGTTGCCTCACCGACTCGACGTCATTGCCGTCGGCCGCCGTTGCTCCCTTCCTCCCTCCACGCCCGACCACCATGTACGCCGGAATGACGAGCGGAGTCGCCAGAAGCACCACCAGTCCGGCAGAGAAAACCCTGGAGAACGCCACGCCGTGGGCGCCTGTGAGATCGTTGACCAGCAGGTACAGTGCGATAACAACCGCCAGGAAGTTGAGGACGGAAAAGCATCGCAACTCGGCCTCGGGCGGGTCTCTTGCAGCGTCCTCCGCGGGAAGCTCCCGGAGGAAGACCATGGCGGTGACGCATACGAGGCCAGGAAGGACCGTGAGCATGAGCAGGAAGTAAGAGGGGCTGCCGGCGAAGAGGGCCGAGGACAGGTCGGTGAAGATGGCGGTACTGAGACCTATGTATCCCTTCAGCAGCCCAGAAACCGGCCCGCGACTCTGCCGGAAGTTGCGGATGCAGGTCACCAGCACCGCCGTGTTCATCCAGGTCGTGCTGTTTCCGCCCATGCAGAGCACCACACACATCTGCAACACCCACCATCACCCACCCAACACAACACCAAGAAAGTTTCATATCTAATCTTCAATTCAACAGGTTAAAATATGCACCAAACAACAAGGGGAAAAAACCCAACTCCAAAATGCGGTATCAAGAACTAAGCACCAAGATGACAACGAAGAAACGATACGTTATGGGAAAGGGCCAAAGGGGCTCCATAAGTAACAGCGTTAATATCAAAGAGTGCCCATATTTTATCTCAGAGCAGACATACGCGCAAAATGGAGTTCTAAAGGGGATACATATATCAAGAAAGAAAGAACGGCGGCGGAGAGGGCTGAACCTGCCAGTAAGGGAGAGGGGAGATCCGGCGGCTGACGACGAGCCACTGGGCGCCGTAGCCGGCGAAGCCCTCAAGAGAGCCGATGAGGAGAATGGCCCACGTGGGCAGGTAGTCGGAAGCGAAGCCTGCGAGCAGGCCGAAGGCTTTGCCGATGTCCTTGGCGACCGACAGGTTGTTGAGCTCCACCTGGTTCAGGTTGAGCAGCGACTTGATGGCATCGGAGTAGTTGGAGAAGGTGTAGTTGTTGCCGGAGACGGCCTGAACCCAGACGGCCGTCACCAGCCCCAGCCATTTCCACGCCGAGAGAGTCGCCGAGCTCGGTCTCCGAACGACGCCCATCGTTCTCCCGCCACCGCTCGCTCGCCGGCTAACTCGGGGGTTTATGACGTGCGGGGAAGAAGTCAGAGGGACCTCCAAATTACGAAGCGGCCCTTCGGCACCTTGGGAGCCAGAGGGCCGTCTCTTCCGGTGGATAAAGTTTTCCGGTTTTCACCTTTTGTTGGTTTTAGTTTTTTTACCATGTAAGACTTCAATATGAAAGGCTAAAGAGTTAAAAAATTATAATTTTTTTTTATTTTCACAAGATTTCCATAAACTTTTTAGTCATAAAATGATAAAGATGCGTTCATATGACACTCTCCTTTTTCTCTAACTCAGTTATGTTAAAAGTTAAAACTAAGTTTGAGAGTGGCGTTACTTACAAGGTACTTCTTACGGTAAAAAAAATTAATATTATTCGAAGCAAACAAAGAATAGCCACCTACCAACTTCGACTTGTTTGCCAACCCCGCATTCTTTGACAGTTACCACTCACAAGTAAAACTGAGAAAATGAAAATGAGTTTCTATTGAAGAGCAAGAAAGTGAGGCTCCTTTTGAGGATTACGGTTAAAAACTTTAACCCCCGAAAAAAGAATCTCCACCATTAAAGGCTACAGAAGAATATAAAACCCTTTTCGTCTTTTTCTCTTAAAGGTCATCGCCTTCTCGCTTTCCTTCTGCGGTACTGCTTGTCTCTCTCTTTCGCCTGCCTCGAATGTCGAGAGCTTCACTCTCACGCCGACTCTCTCTCCTTAACATTTCATTTACTGTCGCGCTGTCAGACGCTGCCGCTTAGGAGTGGTCGTTTTCGTCGGGTCAGACCACGTGAGGTGAAGCTTTCCGGTGACGGAAAGTCTTGGCCGAAGTACAATCGTCTGAGTCACCAAAGCATGAACAGTTGCATTCTCCCTTGGACACTGTGTCTCCCTGATGTCTCGGAGGCTTTTCATTCTGAGGATTTCCGTTCGAATCTCGTGGTTTAATTTGATTTCGCATTGAACTTTAGAGTTACGTAAAGAATTTTGTCTACTTCAGATAAATCCATGGAACGGAGGTGGATTTTTTAAAGTTCCTGAACTACAAAAGCCACCTGTGGGCCTAAGTTTTGGAAAATAAAGTTAAAAGTTGTGATGTACATTGAATCTGCAATAGTCTTCTCTCCCTCTCCCTTGCGATGGAAAGAAGGTGGGTTTTCAAGCCCACCAAAGTAAATATTTTATTGTTTTTAAGAGAGAGTTGAAATAAAGTTTTTAAATTTTGATACGGATAGAAATATCATTTTTGAAAATTTTTATATAAGACAAGTAAATTTTTTAAATTTACATGTAAATTAAAAAAAAATGAATAGGGTAGGGCCCATGCGGGCCCCTTTGGCTCTGCCCCTGTTTTCTTCGTTGATTTTGTACTAATTCCTTGTTTCCCATGTGACATGAGTAGTTGAAAAAAAAAAATTCCGATCCACCAAGGGTTAAGTTACTCCCCATCCTTTGGATGCAAAAGTTATTTCGGGATCTGAGTGGTCATAGGATACACATTTCAACTTAATCGTCACGCATGCCATCATTTGCATTTTAAAAGATTAACAAGGATGTATCATTAGTGCGATACTCTGGAGCCCCTGGTTCACAGGTATCGCAAATTACATGAGTATTCTTGTAGATCAAGTTCAGGTCAAATCCAGCTTAATCCAAAATATTAAGTGAAAAGCACGAATCTTTCTCATTATTTTGTCATTGTTTTTCACTTTAATTTCATAGAACTACGTATATTGATTGTTGACCTTAGAAATTGTGTTGTTTGATACATAAAAATTACTCTATATTGCTATGTTAAAACTTTGGTTAGGAAGCAAAATTAAACTTTTTTCTTTTTCGCCAGTCCAAATGGACCCAAGGTACCTCCCCCAAGGTACCTCCATGGAGTTTGTCTCACTGTTAACGGGCATCACGGTTTTCACACCCAACTTGTCAATGTGAAGATGAGGGACTTCTTCATGAGGAAGGACAATGGTACAGGGACAGACCCATGTGGGGATGCATGTTTAGATTTTTTTGTGATATCGCCTACCAATATGGATTGTTCTTTTAGAATTGTTAGATCATGTCCACGTTGTTGATGTAGATTGGGAAATATAATTAAGCTTGCATTTAAAGTGCATGATTGTGAATATATTTATTTTATTTATTTATAGGTCAACTTCTTAACTTGCTTATTTTCTTCTACAATGAAAAGATATTTTGACCCAAAAATAAAACTTGGTAAACAAGGCGATCAAGCTCAACATGAGAGTGGGCGGGGTTGATACAGTTGGTGTCAGAGCGAAGTTCAATACTCGAATGTAGTCAAACACATGTACCTTAAATAGGACGGGTTATAACATTCGGTTCTAGAAAATATAATCTCATGTTGAAGTTTTTTTTATAATCTTTCATCATTTATGTGGAATTGGGTAAATAATTGGTTGTCCCGGTCCTTAACCACAACAATCAAGAGAAAAACTTCCTAATATGAATTCAAAAACATGACATATGAATTGATGAGATTATGACGAAAAGGTAGAAGATTTCCGCGGTAGAGAAAGCCATTGCTTCAAGTCTAAGCAAACAAGATTTGTGTACTTAGAACAAAGAGCAAACAGAATTCAGACAACCACTGTCTTCACCTACCTGCTGCCTTTTTTTATCATTTATCATGTATAGTCAATCCATTATAGGAAAGGTGCTCCTTTATCGTAGGCCCGCGCTTGAAAATCAATGACTGGATGAGAGCTTCGACCCCTTCACTCGGATGGTTGGATTAGCTTCCCGCTGACTCAAACATTTAAACTTTTTGCTTTTCAATGGGCATAACAAAGCTGGTTGGGCTGGTAGCGCATTATGAGCGCATCATTAATCTCCAAACCAATGCTAACGAGACCTTCAAGAGGGGTGCGGCCAATTCTTGCTCACCAAGAATATTCATTTAGCTGCTTATTAGCCGACGGCAGTAGCGAAGCTAATGTGTGATTGGCGCGGGCTACTGCCCATGCCAGACCTTGAAATCCTTTATTATGATTAAGTTGGACCCAGGTCCAGCTACATGTGGCGCCCACGCTTGACCTAAGTTAGTTCCCCGCAACCACTCATCTTATGAACCCAGAGGCTGGTTAGTGCCTCTCGACTAAAATTTTCTAGCTCGGTCACTCGCTGATGGCCTAACCTTGTATAGATATTCATTTAGCTGCTTATCCACTACTTTTATTTATTTTATACGTGGTTTGACGCCATATATCAAGCGAAAAATTTGATGTATAAATATGATACTGTGATGGTTAACCTTAAAAATTATTAGAGAATTTGATTCACACGCTTAATTCATCATATTTTAAGTAGTTGGTATTGCATGCAAAATTGAACATTTTACTACTTGTAAGTTGCATAATTAGTTATAAAATCTCATCGAAGCATACAATGTTTCTAAGGCCGTTCATTATAATTTATATCTAATAACTGCTAAAAACCGACACATATCATTATGAATCGGCCTATGTTCCCCTATTCTAAAATTTTCAAATTTCAAGAATATTTAAATTGATGAAAAATAAAAATAAAATATGTATTGTTCGCTTATTGTATGAAGTCTGCCTTTGAGCAGCTACATGGTGTCTGCATCATACCATTTGAAGTCCTCTGCATTGAAATGTCGTGATCAATACATTGTAAGAGGGTTGGTGCAATGTACAGGTTAAGGCTGGTAAGCAGTGGTCGCTATTTTGAGGTTTCGTGGACAGTGGCGGAGTCAGGACAGTCCAACTTCTGGATTCGAGTAGGGTCAAACTGAATTTAAATCTTAAAAATGCATAGAGTGATTAAAAAATAATATTTTTTTTTTTTCATTGGCGAGGGTGGGGCCATGGCCTAGGCGGCCCCCCCTCCCTCCGCCCCTGCTCGTGGAGTTAATTCTCTGTTGAGTGAGGTATACATCTAATTCTGCCTATATATATATATATATATGTATATATATGACATAAGATGATATTATCTTGAGACACCGAAAGCAAGTGTGACATGTTAAGATAATGGTGGAAAGGGTGAAGACTTCGGCTCAAGCAAGTGTGACATGTTAAGATAATGGTGGAAAGGGTGAAGACTTCGGCTCAGAGTTGGGCGGTAGATAAGATGAAGTATTCTTCTCATATAATCCGAAATTTGGAGATCAATATGGGCCCAGATGAGACACCTTCTATCGTTGATTAGAAAGGTTCCATCAACTTGGACAGGAGGGAGGTTGAAGTCTCCTTGTTCTTTTACCCTTCTTCCTTAACGTCAAAAGGAGACAAGAAATGTACAGACTAAGTTGACAATGGGGTCGGATTGGTACTGGACAGAACAAACATTTCAAGGTTTTGTCTCCTCAAATTATAATCTGCATGTAGGGGCGGAGCAGGATTTTTTTTAGGAAAGGGCTAAACGGAGGCTGAGTTTTTTTAGTTTGATTTGGGTAGGGCCAAATTGAGGTCACAACTAAAAAATACATTAAGCAACAAAAAATTTTTATTTTTTACAATGTATTTTTTTTTTCAATTCATTAAGGTGGGGCCATGGCCTAGGCTGCCCCCTCCCTCCGCCCCTGTCTCATGGCTCAAAACTCACTGCTAGATGGAATGCAACTCAATTTTTATCTAATCTTTTTCCTTATTGTTGCATTTTTTTTTTAATTAAGCGCAAGGGCTTTCCCATTTGAATTTTTATTTTTTTACAAGGTTTTATTTAGTTGGCAGATTGGCATCTCATCATGACAACGTGTTTTTTAATGAGTTTCTAAAAGCTGGCTTAAGTTCTTTAGATGATAAGACAAAAACGATGTTATTTGTGAATAATTTTGAGGGGGTCAAGTTATTCAGCTTGAATTTTTCACAAAACCAAATTTCAATGGTCACCCAAACATGTCTTAAATGCGATTGGGAAGGCCAAACATTTTGCTTTCAAAATGCATGCAATTTGAAGATGTCACATGAATATGTATTAGAAAAATAACTGGCGTTTGACAATATGAAGTTGTTTGGCAGCAATAATACAATCTTACTACTTCATGTATGTGCGCACATTGGTGCAAATACATGAAACAATAACATATTAATAACATATTATTGTTGTTATCAAACAGTGAGCAGATATATAAAATGATAATATACTATTACTGTTGTCAAACGGCCCCTAAGTTAGATTAGTTAGTTTTTTTTTTTTTTTTTTTTTTTTTTGTATAGTCCATTTTTTTATATATTCTCAATCAATGGGCTAGGGAGCCCTATCTCCCCCATGTTTGCATGGGAATCAACCTAACTTATGCCTTTTCTACGGTCCCTCAAGCACCAGCTATTCTACTTGGCTTGGTAAAAAGACATCACTACCCATAAAATGAGACAAAGGATAACGGTGACTCATAGTTTTGAAGTAGACAACATGGAAAGGGAAAGAGAGAAGAAATCCCCAAAGGGGTTGGTGCGGTGGTTTGGATAGGGGCTCGTAGACAGCTAGTCTCCATTTCAATCTCGGCGGCTCTCGGCGGCTAGTCTCCATATTAATCCTCTCTGTTGTAAAAGGAGAAAGGCACTGACATACAAATAATGCATAGTGGGAGTGCCTACCTTGAAACACCAAAAACAACCATAAACCTAAATGGATGAGGAGAAAGAGGGAGGGGGGGAAGGGTCGTTTGCGGGTTTCACTCGATCGATGGGATTAGCCACTCGCACACCTGAGCCTAGCCCACGATTGCCTTTTGGCACTCATTTGTTTCGACTTGCTTAAAAGATGGATGTGGAAACCATATGCCATGTTTGAGTAGGTAAAAGTGGAGTTCTCAACTGGGGATCCCAAGCAAGCAGAGTTGTCACAGGTATGGTTCTTGAAAAAATATAGGCAAGGCTTTTCTCGAGTATTTTCCATCGGAGTTGCTTTCCTTGAGGAAATCTTGACAAAAATATAGTGAAAGAAGCGCGGCATTTTTGTTTTAACGTGACTTTCAAAATAGAGATAGATTTTGCAATTTTTCTTGTTTTATATGTTTTTCTCACAAACATTGAAAGATCTACAAATATTTTGATATATGTGACAATGGTTGAGAGTACTTGAACCTAATGTACTCAGCTTCAACTTGACACTCTTCAAATCAACCACCTACCAATCATTATTCTAAATACAAGAGAATGTTTATTTCAAAGAGATTCTTGCCTGATTCCACTTCCCACTTTTCTTACCAGCAATTAAACATTTGCAATCCCAAACAAGTCTTAATGGTAGCAATAAATCAAAAAGCAAGGAAAAAAAATCCTTTGTATTCCGGTGATGTAGGAGTCATTATTTTTTGTTTTGGCAACAAAGTTCACATGTATAATCAAAATTGAAGGAAAAAATGTAAAATTTCTGTTTACTTGCTTGTCATTAATATTTTCAAATTTCCTAATTTTTTGAATAGGTCTTGAAATGAAAGATTTCTCAACCTACAACATGCATATGTTGATGTTTTTTTACTACTTTTGTAGGATGAGTAAGAAGAGTATTTCATCATACCACCCAACAAGAGGGTCAAATTCCTCCATCCTGCTTCGCCCATCTTCTTAAGTATTAGGTCTGCTTTCGATGCTTCGAAAAGTATTAGGTCTGTTTTCAGTGCTTCAGAATGATGTTCCTGTTATGCTTCAACTTGCATATTGGTCCATTTTCCTTTTTCGTAACATATGAAGTTGACACCCAAAGATTTTGAAACAAAGACGGGTGATTATTTGGAGACGGGGTACTTCAACTATCTTCCAAAAATAAGAAACTAGAGGTTTAAAATCTCCTTGGATCCGCTGATTCTAATAAAATTTATTATTTTTTTTAATTCAAAAGAGGGAAGTATTGGGATCGTGGAAAATGGATGAGTGTGAACCAGCACATCCAGTTCGCTTCAACAGAAGATTATACACGAAAGTCGATAACCAAGAAGGTCATTCACAGTTTCACATTCATTTCACTTTATGGGTTTTCCATCCTAATGGAAATTCTGCAGTCCACTTTCTAAAAATCTGTTTCCGAAGAGCTACATGTGGGCTGGTGTAAGCATCCATAGAGTTCCCCAATTTTATATATTGGTACCATAACAATTTGCATGTTCTTGTAAGTTAGTGCCCCACAGAATCTAAAATTGTTTAACATTAATGCCCTTTCAGCCCAGAATTTTTGGCTCTGCCACTGCCTTGAACATATAAATTGGTTGGCTATTGGTTCCATTCAAATAGTTCGACCTAAAAGGCTAAATCGATACTCAACGAGACCCTCTTTCTCGCTCTCATGACATCAAAAGAAAAACCCGAAAAATATGAAGAAGAAGAAGAGAGACACAAAGATTTTACGTGGTTCAAAGGCAAAGTTCTTCCACGTCCACGACCGCCGTATAAAACACGTTTTTTTTTTTTTTCGCTACAAAAACAAATCTAAGAACACAAAGAAACATAAAATCATATACTAGGGGATTAGGGCAAATCCACAAAATGTAAAATCATATAAATGCCCTTGCAAAAAATTAATCAAGCCTATTAAGTATGGATCAGGCTCCACACTCCAACACGAAAACGCCATCACCGCGGCACCACTTGTCACGCCCTCCCGCTCCCTCCAATCATCTTACATCAATTTAGAAACCGATTTTGATAACATTGGTGCAAAAACACACACACATACACACTTTCAACTTGAAGACAAACGAGAATGGGGCCGAAGAAGTCAGGGTCGTCAGAGTTTTGATGTTAGCCTACATGGAAGAGAAAGTGGGAAGAGCCAAATTAGGTTATTATATGATGTCCACTTTTTCTCCGAACATAACCACTCCGCGCCCACAACTCTCTTAGAAAGAAACAATTTTGATTGAACCTTTTGGCAGGATCTGGTTAAAAGAATGAACAAGCCGACGCCCATGAGATACATATTTTTAAATCTTACATAAATAATAGAATATATAGGCGCTTCAGTCCGAAAAACAAAAAGAGTACATTTTTTTATCAAATTTTTAAAGTTTGGGTCAGCAAGGAGTGCAGAGCTTGTTCACCAACCCCCTTTGGATCAAATTTTTAAACTTACTAGTCAATAGAGTAAATAGTAGGGGTGAACAACGAGTTGAGCTCGACTCGTTAAAGCTCGGCTTATGAATGAGTACGAGCCGATTCATTTGCTTAATGAGTTGAGCTTGAGTTCATGAATCGTCTCGTTCAAATAATCGAGTTGAGTTTGAGCTCAACACGTAATTGCAGAGTCGAGCTCGAGCCTTAATCGAGTTTGTCCAGCCTTAATCAAATCGATATATTCAAACGAGTTTACGAGTTTGTTGAGCCTTAATCGAGTCTAGCTTGAGCTCAACACGTAAGGATGAATATCAATTTTATTCAAATGAGTTTGTCGAGCCTTAGTCGAGTCGAGCTCGAGCTCAACACGTAACTACTGAATCGAGCTCGAGCTGCTTCCGTTGAGCTATTCCCGAGCTCGAGCCAAGCTAAGCTCAAGCTGACTTGAATTTGGGCTGGACTCGGCTCGGCTCGTGTTCACCCTTAGCAAATAGACACTCTAATTCCTTCAAACTCCGTTTGGAAAAAAAACTTTTGCAAAAAATTTTCCGGCAAATGTATAACATATTCAACATATTCATGAAACACCGTATTAAGTATTCCTATTGTCAAGCTCTCACTTAATTCTAAAACCAAGAACGAAAAGGAAAACATTTGAAGGGAAGAAAGCAAATATAGCGGCACACAAAATGGAAGGCTGATCGAACATTAAATAATATGTGGTTCTGTCATATGTATATGCTTGTGTTTGCTAGTAGAGGAGAAGTAAGATTCCACTGTCAATCCAAAGCCTAAAGAGGCTATTACAAAACTCTCAAAAGTCTGAATAGATTAAAATTTTATAGAAACTAAACAATAATACATAAAGAAAGCTCCAAAGAAAAAAGTTGGTGATTTCACATGTGATTCAGACACACAAGTAAATCAAGATGAGATGACCTTCCGAAGATAAGAGATAGAGAGGGAGTGAGGTTAGGGTTTCTGAGTCATTGTGGACAGATGGCAAGGCAAATTTTCTTTTTTCAAAAATTCCAATTTGTCTAACTTCAAATCAAAGCATACAAAAGTAAATTTTCATAACAACTACATTTTTGCTTCGTTACTGACTAAATTCCAACCACCATCACTTGAATAATAAATCTGATTACACTCTCAAAGATAATGTTTCACAAAAGCTCATAGTACGAAAGTCTATGATATCCCAAAATTCTCAAATTTACAAAATCTAATTCACGAACTAGATCGATTGGCCAACATCAGATTATCACAGCAACATTGTCACCATGTTTTCTGTCCTCAAATTTTGTTATATATTCTCATTTTATCGGCATCTTTTCTATTCACGATCACCTGGAAAGAGAAATTGGAGGTGAAAACTTGAGAAAGTTCTCGGTACAATATCTACCCTTAGTTTAAACCATTGTCACGTACGAGTACGGATATTATATGTCGAGAAATTTCTTGGGTATAATATAGTAAAAGTTGTATATCTCGAAAAAAAAAATTAAGAAAATCTCGGCAAATTTTAAAAAAATCAAAACATTTAATCAATCCTGAAAATTACAAAAAAAGAAAAATTAATAAAAAAGAAAAAAATGTGAAAAAAACTTGTATAATAGGTGTTTTTTCACGTTTTTTATTTTCTTGCTTTAAAAAAAAAAAAAGATGCATCTAATTGAGGTTTTATACAACTGACTTATTTCTCACATATTATACATGTTTTTTTTGAATAATATGTGCTTTCTCTGACAATGGTTTAAACCAGCATGCATTAAAAAATCAAGCTTCCTTGCTACTGCATAAGCTCAGGAAAACAGTATATGGACTCATATCAAATATATACATGGTTAAAATCATTCAAGAATGAAGAATAGATTTTTACAACAACAATGGCATGAGTAGAAGTACATATACGTGTAGTAATTATTATCTGTTAAAATGCTTGCAAATATAATTTAGTTTCCCTGGTCTATCAACTATGGATACTATGCAGGTAGTCTTTCAGCCAGAACTGCTATTTTTACACAATATTTTTATTACAATGCTTAAGAAAACAACCCATAATGACCACAAGGTATCAACCGTAATACGTGTTGCAAGAAATTGAGTGTAGATTCGGATATGGTTGTAATAACAACGTATCCAAAATATATGTATGTACAAAACAAATTAGGTTTAGATCCTGATCTCTTTTAATGACAAAAATGTATTGTCAAAACAATTCTGATACATTAGCAACTATCAAAATATTTATTTCAAAACAGGTTTTATTCAAATCCAAATAGATTCATAACCACCAAAACATATAAAAAAAATTAAACAATTGAAATCCATGAGCAGCAAGTAAATGTATATGTGTTGATCGCTTGAATCTTTAGATAAACACCCTTCATAGTTCATCCTGAAAGAGAGCAAAAGAACGCCAGCCATAATCAAGAAGACGAGACGGTAGCAATGTGCTCCAACGCAGGTGTTGAAGCCTGAACCATCTATGGCGGCCTCCTTATCTTACAAAATTCCGGCTAAGACGCCGGAAAACAGGAACGAACCAAGTGGGACGTTCAGGATCAGAAGGTTGTACATGAGACCGTAAGATTCGAGGCCGAACAGCTCAGAAGCCGTCGGAATTGAGACGGCCACTCTAGCACCATAAACACAACCCGACCACGGCAGTGCAACTGCCCATGACTGTGTAGCCAGTAGCCATTAAAATCTGCGGTGCAGCGTTCCGCATTGGTATCGGTGTTGCTGATTTTCTGCCCATTTATTCGAAACAAAACGAACAACAGATTCATGAACTGTTCTTCCAAGAAATGGAGGGAATAGAATGACGATAGACTAAATATATGAGAGTGGAAAATTGAATGGTAGTCTTTTGAGAGTTGGTAGTTTACTCGTGAGGATCATTTGATCTATTGTGAGAAAAAAAAATTATATGATTGACAAAAAAAATTGAAAAAAATATACAAAAACTGTAAAAAATATACTTCCTAAAAAATTATTAAATTGTCCCCTACTCACCCCACTTGGCCCGACAGAACTTCGGCCAGCCTAGGAGCCCATTGAGACAGGACGCCGATGATGCTGAGAGGCATCCGCCCAAATTGTTCAATAATAAATTAATAATTGAAAAAAGTATCGAGATCCCTCAACTTCATTTTGAATAGTTGCAATTTTCGTCTGCCGGACGTAAGAAGGTTGAAATTCCTATTCCGATGACAACGTGAATAGTTGCAACTCATTTTTTTAAATAATTTGAGGAGGTTGAATTATTCAATCTTTTTAAAAGTCACAATTTCTCAAAACTAACTTTTGAAAACTTTATTTTGGTCTCCTCTAAAGTCTAAACACATCCAAAAGCTGTTTTGATTTCAAAAAATCTGTTTTGCCTAACATATTTATCATCTCTTAAAAACAATTATTTGCAAGTCATTGACCAAACAAATAATAATAAGATTGAATGGCCTTTGTAAAAGATCCTGAATGACTCTTCATAACTTTTACTAATAATTTTTAAGGTAGACCCTACTTTGTCGTCGCAATTATTCTTCGAGTGCTTGGCTAGGGACGGTAAAATTGCATGGCCTTTTTATTTTTTTACTTTTTCTAGTGAGTGAGAGCCGAGAGGTTCATACCAATCGCCCAAAGCGAGGCCTAAATGCTTTCACTCTCCTTGTCTTTGAGGTCTTGAGTTGTGTCGGTGTCAGCGATAGCAGCAATGCACTCTTCAACTTATATGTTGCGCCCTACCACCTTAAGATATAAAAGCACAGCGCGCATGAGAATTGAACAAGGGACCTGCTTTTTTACAAACCCCAAGCCCAACCGACTACGCTATGCCTCTTAAAGCTTTATTTCTTGTTCAAATATATTTTGGAGAAAACCATGTAATAATTTTTTTTTTAATTTCTACATCCTTTTTTGCTAGCTACTGCTAAATAGGTGCGTATGATAAATTTTCTTATTTTGTGACATTTAAAAGTTTGTATTCTTTGTTTAGTAAAGATATTTTCATTACCCCTTATGTTTTTTTAAGAAAAAAAATAAAATTGAACCTGTTTTATTGGGGAAATTTGTTTCTCTACAGTACCAATCTCGTTTTTTGCCCTCTACCAATTTTTTTTCTTATTTCCTTTTTCAAAAAAACATCCATTTTTTCTTCAAGGATTTCAATTAAGACCTCTCGTTTTTTGCCCTCTACAATTTTTTTTCTTATTTCCTTTTTTCAAGTAAACATCCATTTTTTCTTCAAGGATTTCAATTAAGACCAAGTTTTGTACGCCTTTCCATGTATATAACGATTGTATGTCAGATGTCAACCATCCTACCAATGTATATATTTACTTCAATGCCCACTCGTAGCATTGTCATTATCTCATACTCGTAGCGCCTTCAGGAAGTGATATGAGATAATAACTGAGGTATGAAATAATGAGATGTATGAGATAACACTAAACAGAGGAAAGAGTAATGAGATAATGTATATGAAAAAACAAAATAGGCATGCGATAATGACAATGGATAAGATAACACTAACAAATGTATGTATGAGATAACAAAAGCGGTATGAGATAATAAAAGATGTATGAGATAAAGTATATGAAATAACAAAAGAAGTATGAGATAACAAAAGTGGTATAGATTTACGAGATAACATATATGAAATAACAAGAAAGGTATGAGATAATGGTACGAGCAAAACAACAAAAACAAAGACTTCCATATTAGTGTCTCTCTACTAACTAGTATATGTAGTGTTTTATGAATCTGTCTCAATCATAAAAATACTAGCAGAATGTTTCAGCTACCAAATGACCCTTAAAAGCATGCCGATGTTGGTCTGCCACTCATCATCTCTAGAACCCATATAAGATATATCACACTGGACAATATTCAGCTGTCCTTATTAGATGACAAATTATAGGCATTTAATTTCACCAGTTGTCGAGAGTTATAAAATTAACAAACGCAGCCGTCGTGGCTTCATTATATCCCCCAGTGCTTATGTAAAGAACTGCCATCCGCTGATCGCATTTGAAAATAGCCTCAATCATAAATTTCGTCTTCCTTCGAGTGAGGTAGCCACATTGTGACAGTCTCTTAAAAGTTTTTTATTTTTAAATGAAAGTCTTAAATATATATATATATAAAAGTGCCCCACCAGATTTGAATCTTTTCAAATAAATGTTTCCTCCAACGAATTTTTCTGGCTCCGCTGCTGCTTCCTTCGTTTGAACATTGCGACTGAAACTGTCTTCTTCTTTTTTTCTTGAAACTTTGTCTACCAACCACGTGAACTTTTCTCATTTTTTCTGCCACAAAACTTCATAATTTCATGGTTTCGTGATTTTTTTTTTTTTTTTTGCTTTTTTGGAATGTTACGAGACCGTACGAGGAGAAAACCGTGTTTACCAAATCGACCTGTTTTCCTTTGTCATGGAAATTTTCAATTTGCTCTGCAAAAATATATTACTTTAATTACAAGTATTTATATATTTAATATATTATTAACAAATTGTCTACATGCTATGAATTTTGTATAACTTAAAAATCTAAGACTTTTTGTTTTTTACAAAAGTATAACTCTATCATTAACAAATTTTCTTAACAAGCTCCATATCACTATTAAAAGTATGTAGAGACTTTGAGGACAACAAAATTGTAAAGCTTAAGAATAAAGTATATGTGTTGTAAAAAAAAAAATTGTTGCATCTTTCATTAATAAAATTACACATTTTTAAACCCTCAGTATTTTTATTGAAGGGTAATATCTTTTGTGTACTACAAAAGCAAGGATATATATTTTCATCTTTTATTAATAGAATTATACATTTTTAAACCCTCAGTTTTTTTTATTGAAGGGTAATATCTTTTGTGTATTACAAAAGTAAGGATATACAAAATATATATCTTCAAAAAAGTATGACTAAAATAGAAACATACTTTTCAAATTTTTGTACACCACCAATTGTTAATAAAAGAATAACTATTAAAATTCCATATCAGAGACAGGTTTCGATCCTGTGACCTGTGGGTTATGGGCCCACCACGCTTCCGCTGCGCCACTCTGATTTGGTTTTGATAACGATTGGAATCACGTAATGATTTCCAAGCAATAATAAGCATGCCACTCGAGTCGAGCCATGCAAAAGCTGAAGCCACACGAGAGAGAAAAGACAGAATAGAAAGGTAGGCAACATCAAAATATATTATAGATAATTTCACACGAGAGAGAAAAGACAGAATAGAAAGGTAGGCAACATCAAAATATATTATAGATAATTTCAAAAAGATGTTTGACATTTAAGCAAATAATAAATCACTGTTCAAATTTCAAGAATTAACAAAAGGGCGCTCTATTTTTAGCAGAACATCTCGAGAAACCACCTGTTGACAAAGAGAATTTAACTGTTGATGTAATTATACAAACTATTAAAATTAACTTCTGACTCATGAGCCGAAGAATAGTGGTGTTATGTTAGAAGTATTGGTCATTTTATATCAAAAACGAAGATTTGAATTCGGATGTCATGCTCTTATGAACAAGTTAAGAAACACTCAAATTAAGATCCAACACTATGATCTAAGATCTGGGTAGTCAAACGCCCTCTAAATCTCCCCACATTCTTGATGTACGCTGAAGTGTTAGTCTTTCCATGATCTCAATCGCCACATATTAAGTCCTTGGTTTGAAAATCCAAAAGAAACTATCACTTGAATGCGAGCAAGACCATACCACTCAAAGGAATTAGTGACAGTTATATATGTACCACTAACCTTGTTAGTAATGTCAAATTCCGTATGCGGCTAAGTAGACTGGTTATGTAGGCAACTGTACCTCTACTTCTTGAGGATTCCACACCATTCTTGCAAATTAGATTTTTCCTTTTTGTGATTTAGAATTTTGTTTTTTGTTTGTAAACGATGTTTGCATCTTTTTGGGACAAGTTCAATCACAAGAAACAATTTGAAACACTTAAATGTAATGCACCAGCTCAACTTGAGTACCAACAAGCATGGAATGAGATTTCTCAGCTGCCAACAGAGGTGAACTCGAAAAACCAAAAACCATTTACTAATTTATGTAATCATGAAATGTATGTTGAAGGAAATGCTCAACCATATGAAGAATCTAGATCAGATGCAATTGTGTTGCACAAGTTTGATGCATTTACAATTCAAAAACTCAATGTTTCAGGTTTTCCTAAAAATTTGACTTTGGGGACAGATCTTCATCATAAAAGGACGTTTTACTTCTTTTTTGAGGGATGATGCTTCACGTAACTTTACTTCAATTTGGTGATAAATGTTTTGTAACTTACAAAATATTAATAACTTCAGATTGGCGAATTTAGATCTCTATAAAACGTTCTTGATACATCTAAACCAAACGATTGGACAGCCGGTTTTCCAATCTTTGGTTCAGATAGATCGCAACCACGACCAAATTTTACACCTTCCCACGAACGTCGCCTCCGCGACTTTTTTCCAATGGGCCCACATGCACTTGCTAGAAAAGTTTGGAAAGCTCCAGAGCTTGATGCGACTATGAGTCTCCCCCTCCCACTCTTCAGGCAGAGAGTGGGTAGAAGAAGGAAATGTCTCCCTTCCCCTTTATTGTTCATTGGCAGGGGACGAGGAGGAAGAAGATTGATTACCATGTCTAGTTTTGTCTGACGGAAGAGAAGAAGGAAGGCAAGGAAGCAGAAAGACATAATATTGATCGGTACTCTTCATCCAAGTTATTCATTCTTCTCCTCCCAAATTCTTATTTTGAGGGGCCTTCATTTCGTTACTGAAGTGCGTTGGATCCTGCATGTAGAAAGTGTGTGTTTTCCTTCGATGTTTTAAGGTTTTAAAGGTTTTTGCGTTGATGTTGTTCGTTTTCCCTCATCTTCATTAAGTCTTCGTCCTGATGGATGGTTTTAGTGTCTTGATGACTGTCTGCCTTAGTGGGAAACTTTTATCTAAGAAAGGAGAAAAACTTGTTTCATTTTATAGAATATAGAATAGGTTTCTCCAACTGTAAAGAACATAGATTGGGAACCATTTAACTTGCCTCTATGTATGTTTATGTGTATGCCTGAAGTTTGCATTAAAAAATTGTTCTTTTGGATGCAATAAGATAACAAGTCACATAAATGCAAGAGACATCAAATTGGTTGAGCATCTCTAGTGGCTACTTCTGGTGCTACAGCGCGTTTAGGAGGTGCAAATGGATGCTTGTGTAGGTTCTATTAACTGTACGATACATGAAATTCCACAAAACAACACCATGGTAACTTGTAAATTTGTACTTCCCATTCTCCTACTACCAGGATCTGTAGCTTAAGGCATTCAAGTGCTAGGCATCTTCAGAACTCTGGCATGAATCATGTCTTATGTGTGAGAACCAAACTGAAAATGTTGGACTCTTGATGACAACAGAAACCACGTGCAGCTAGACCTGGTTCTCAATCCAAGTCTGTAGGTTGAGGACTATGACCACTTTCATCTAGATGTCAAGTTCTTCATGTGATGACCTAGATATTTGTTTACCTTGTATTATGACAAGATAGTTCTTTTAGAAAACCAAATATTGATTTATGGAAAATGAAGTCAGTTTCAACGGTCCCTGGTTATTCAACAACAAATTGTGCATCAAACAATAAAAATCAGATAACAATACACCTTTAATGATTGTAATTAGTTTACAAAATTGCTTTGGAGTAGCATAACTGCATGTGTTCATGAAAGCAGCACTTTTTCCCATAAAGTGTAAGTGTTTAACATAATTTGTATTTCAACATTGTCTGACTTGTGACACTCATTGTCAAAATTTTATTGAAGTGTCTAGAAAAAGAGCTGAATGCAAACAAAAGTATTTCAGAGATGGATTCATCATCGGAGTCGTCTAGTCTTGAGAGTGTGGATATTGTAGATGAGGATAACATCAACAAAGGAGATAGTCACGGTAAGAATAAAATGTTGTTACAATTTTGTGTTGATAAATTTTACCATTATCTGATGTTGAAAAATGAAATTTTACTAATTCTATAAATTGCCTTCTTCTTCTAGAGTGGTATATGGTATATGATGTTGGTGATTTCACTGGAATCAATGCATTAGACTTCTTTGACTCGGATATAGAAATCCAATATGATGAAGGTAAAAATCATGTGCTTAATTGTCTATAGTATACATACATAGCTAGATATATACAGCAGATGTGCATACGTAAAACTCATACATTCAATATATTACTTTTTCCCTTTTGGACAGAAATACAAAGGTCAAGCACATCCTTATATCAAGGGTTGGGTGAAGGGGAAGCAAATGCTGATATAAATCTAGTAAATCTTGCTTTTCATGGAGAAGCTTTACAACATAGATCCAATCATGTTTCTTGCATGCAGGTTCAACAATCTAGCAAAAACTTGCAGAATTGTCATGCAAATGAACTAGATGTTAGGATTACCCTGGACGAGGAAAACAACGAAGAGGATGAGATAGATTTACCGTCAAGTTCAGTTTTTCAAGGATTAGCACCATATGTTGGTTTGCAGTTCAAGTCTGTGGATATGGCAAGATCATTCTATGATGCATATGCTAAACGTGAAGGTTTTACAATTCGTACTATGACGAATGCTAAGTCTACTAAGGACAACAAAACAATAATAGGTCATGTCTTCTGTTGTTCCAAAGAAGGAAGAAGTCGGAGGAAAGAGAATCCTATTAAGCCAAAGAATAATATTACGACTCCTCGTTCATGTTGTCGAGCAAGAATGGCTTTAAGGAAAAAACTGAAAAACAATATTGAAGAATGGGAGATCACTGTATTTGTCAAAGAACATAATCATGAACTGGTTTCTCCTAGTCGAGGGCATAATTTTCGTCCTCAGTGCACCATTACATCTATAGCAAGAAGTCTTCCATTTTCATCTGAAATGTCAATTGCTAATGATGCATTATTGACATCAAAAAAGAAATCTACTGGTGGAAGTGAGAACTTGGGCTTTACAGATAGAGACACACATGATTATTTGCTCACTGCAAGAAGGTTGATGCTTGCAAGAGAAGATGCACAAAATGTAATTGACTATTTTCAGCGCATGCAAGCTGAAGACCCAGGTTTCCTTTATGCTGTCAAGTTTGATAAATATGGGTTCATGAAATATTTTTTTTGGATTGATGGCCGATCAAGAAATAACTATAGTTATTTTTGTGATGTTGTAACATTTGACTCCACGTACAAGAAAAATAAATATAAAATTCCATTTGCTCCATTTGTTGGAGTAAATCATCATCTACAAACTGTACTTCTTGGCTGTGGGTTGTTGTTTGAAGAGAATGAAAAAGCATTTAAATGGTTGTTTAGACAGTGGCTTCAGGCAATATCAGGTAAGGCCCCATTAACAATTATAACTAATCATGCACTTCCTATTGAAAGGGCTATTGAGAAATGCTTTCCAACAACTCACCATGCTTTCTGCACATGGCATGTTCTTAAAGAGGTTTGGGACAAGCTGAACAAAATGTGCAATGAACATGATGGTTTCAGAAAGATGTTCTATGATTGCATCAAAGACTCACTGACAGTTGAGGAATTTGAACAACGATGGGATGCCTTTGTCACAGGTTATGACTTAAGAGAAAAGGAATGGATTCAATCACTATATAACATTCGCCAAAAATGGGTACCTGCATATCTTAGAAGTGCCTTCTTTGCAGGAATGTCTACAACCCAAAAGAGAGAGAGCATCAGTGCATTCTTGAAGAATTTCATGAGTTCAAGTACTGGACTGTTTGATTTTGTTAAGAACTTTCAAAGAGCTCTTTTAATTAGATATGATGCAGAGGAAAAGTTTGATTTTGAAACAAGTTCTAGAAAACCATCCCTTGCATACAACTGGGAGATAGAAACTAAAGCAGCTTCTTTATACACACGAGCTGTATTTGTAAAATTTCTTAACCAGCTAAAGGAGGTTAATAGGTGCAAAGCTAAAGAAATTCTAAGAGAGAATGAAAAGATAAAGTTTGAAGTTGCACATGGCGATGATGGATGGGTGTATGTCGTGGATATAAACATTTCAAACTTAAATGTTTCGTGCACTTGCAGAAACTTTGAGTACACAGGTATTCTATGTATGCATGTGCTAAAAATTTTTCAAAGGTTGGATGTAACAGACCTTCCAAATCACTATTTCTTAAAGAGATATACAATGGATGCGAGGCAATCATTACATAAGGATGTTCATGGAGTTGATGTCCTAGCTAATTCTAACATATCTATCAAATCGAGGCGCAATTTACTTTGTCAAAGGGCTATGAAGTTTGCTATTGAAGCATGCTCCTCAACTGATACATTTGACATGGCTATGAAACTACTAGATGGAGCATTTGAAAGACTTGCTAACATGAATAAAAGAGCATTCCCACTTTTATCTATGCAAGGACATGATAATTCTTTGACAGATAAAGAGGCTGTATTTCATCCACTAACAAAGAGGCAAAAAGGAGAGTTAGAAGGGGACCATAATGTGCTTGAATGGGAGAGAATTCAGAGGCCAAAAAGAAAATGTAAGGTTTGTTCAGGTACAGGACATGACAAACGCAACTGTCCAAGCCGTGTTGGAAGGTGAACTTTGTATTATTGCTTCTTCATTTTAACATTCTGCTTGTGTATTCTTGTTTTCCCAATATAATGGTATATTTTATGCAGAGCAAGTGAGATGAGGATAATGGATATGATAGCTCCATAACTTCTTCACTTTGTCTTGCCTTTACTATCAAGGTCTCATAAATTTTTTATTATTTTTTTATCAATTTGTATTTTTATGTTTCCCTGTTATTTGTTTTACAATTTAGATGCACTTACTGCCAATATTTTTCAATTTTTTGGCACTTTTAACACACAACTGAGTTGGTATGTTTTTCTTTTATGTATCTATTGCAGCTATCCTTGATCATCTCCAACTTTTGGGTACGTGAATGTACTCCTGTGTTTTCAACTTCAGCATTTTTTTTTCCCTTTTTTCCAGTACTCTTACTAAATAGCAGGAAGAATCCTAATTCAAACTGTAAAGTTTTGAAGGCACCATTGAGTGAGGATAAGGATCAGGCTCTGTATTGCAACTGGCTTTAAAGAGTGCTGACAACATACTTCAAGTGAGTCCATGGTCCTTTTTAGTCATACTTTAACTGATGACATTCTTTAGAAGTCTATGCTTGCAGAATTCCCATGTCTTGGTTTCTCATTAAAAAACACATACAGCTTATAGTCTTATAGTTTCTTCTGTTACCATATATTTTGCATTAATTTTTTGAAACAGTTTCAAATATTTTCTTTTCCATCCATGATTAACCTACAAATTTTTTTTAACTCTGTCATGTAAAAGAAACTCGGGTTTTGGATATTTTCTGCAATACTAGAAATTTTGATTTGATTGATTTTTTATAACTTGTTCATGTGCAAGATTTATCATACTGCAAACATATCAATGTCAGCTGTCTTGTGCAGATATGGAATCTAATTGGCTGAATGTCGACACAATTTCCTTCATCCAGGATGAAGCCTATATTTTGTGGGCTACATACAAGAATAAGGTCCCCTTAGTGGATCTTGACAGAGATCAGGGAAAAGGATCACACACGTATAAAGGTTCAGAAGCTTATCGAGGCTTTGTGGTGCACTTTAAGTAGGTCACTTTCTCATCTTAGAAGGCTGGGGAAGACTGTAAGGTGTGTCAATTTGTAATATTGATGTATATTATTAATGTTGTATCCAAATGGTAATGTCTTGTAATTAGTGCATTTCAAAAAATTTTAGAGTTTCAGGAATTTGTGTTTGATTTTGTATGAGTAGTTAGTCTCTAGTCTCGTACTCTCGTGTTGGTTAACCGTATAAACTGACAACATTGTAGTCAGACAGAATAATGTCACAGGCTAATTTTTCAGCCATCTTTGGCTGTCGAGTTTCGAAGTTGCTTCAAACGAAGAGTCCGTATATATTGTGCGCAATGAAAGCTACTGAAAAATGATGCTTGTTGTACCTGCAAATCATCGTGATGATTCTATTGCAATTGAGCCTCGAACGAGCAACAATTGTGAGACGCTTTTGAACATGTCATTCATTCGAGTGCCTTTGTCACTAACTAGACACCGAGAAAGATTCTCAAGAAAGGAAGTCTGTAATTGAAGTTAGTTGCTAACCACTGCCTTGATGCTAAGTTTTTACTTTCTGACCATGTGTGATAATGGCTGCATACAATGCATCCATTAGCGAAGTTAGTTTTAACTTGTGTGCACCTTTGTGTCCTGTCCATTGTTATGCGCAGGAGGCCTGTTAATGGTTCATATTTGGTAACTGCCTTGTCTACTTCGTTTCTCCGCTGCTGCAATGTCACGTTTCAAGTGGAGAGCTTTTTTCTTGATTTGTTATTCTGACATGCTTTTTAGCGAATGTTTTACTATGTTTGCTCAATTGTCCCATACCATTTTTACAATCACATCAAACACAATATGCGGCAGTCTTCTGTCGCCAAATCATTAACGTCTTCATTGACCCAAATTGTTAGAACTTTAGTTCTCATTCGTGTAATCTCCCTTGTTCCTTGTTACTGGTCTTTCCTTTTAGTATTTATAGCCCGTTTTTGTCCACAACTTTTTTCTTGTTGTCTCCTCAAGGTTTTTCAAGCCCCAGATTTTACATAAAGAGTTAGGTAAATAATTTTTGTTTTCCTCAAGTTGTATCGACCCATTATGCAATGCGACCTTCATATTCCGCGAAGTCTTCTCTTTAGCCTTATGCACCTGAAGAACTCAAAGTTTCCATAGTCAAATTCAGGTTACATATGAAGACCACTAGGTAATAAATTAGCAAATAACCCCTGCTAGCATGCTCCTCTCTTGAGTTATGTCATTCAGAGATTATTCTTGCTCTTAAGGCAGGTTATGGAGGACTTCTGCCTTGCAAATGGTCCTTTTTCTTGTTGGGTTTGTTCTGCTTTGTCTGTCTTGACCGAGCAGCTCCACTTCGGTACTTCCCGTCAAATAGTCATTTTCTCTTGATGTCTACCTTTTGGGACGTGTGATCATTTTCCAATCCATCAACAATACCAAAGCAACTTTGAACGAACTGCTCATGGAGCACACTCCTGATTTGTAGGACGAATTAAAGTCCAACTTATTGAGCTACATGTTTGGTTTTAAGTATTAAATTTTTTCGTTTCTCTCCTTTTCTTTTCCAAGTCAATCTTCTTTCCGGCATTAACAATTGTTCCAGTATAACATACTCCAACTAGCTACCAGAAATCAACCTAACCTGTAAAACCCAATTGACAGTCAAAACCAACTTGGGTGATAGAGCTAACCTAACTCTAATACCAAGTCTTGAGTTTATTTTCCTCTGTCTTTGGCTTGTGCAGCACAGAAGATTTGTCTCAAACTCACAGCTAACCTATACTCTTATTAAACATAACAGAAGCTTATCTCTTATGAACTAGGAGTGCTTATTGCACTGGTAAAGCCATCAGCTATACTTTATTTAACATTGATGGTCGAAGAAGCAACGGTAGCAAGGCACTGCCAAACTACATCATTTTTTTGAATCAGATGTTCAGGGGAGATTCCTTTGGGAATAAGTCCCCAATCAAATTCAGTTGTTGGGGGATTAATTTAGATCCTAATAGTAATTGTGATAAGATGTTTAGATAAGTAAAATACTTGCATAATCTTTGTTTCTATGGGTGCAAGTGTATCATATTCTTTTTCTTCGATTTGCATCTGTGATAACAACGAAAACATTTTCATGTTTAAATATGCAAATCACTTATTACCTTGTGGTTGGACCTCAAGATCTTTCTCCTATGCTATGAACCGAGCCATTTCCATGCATAACAAATGTTCTCTTGTTAAGAGTTGTAAAAGTTGTTAGCAAGCTTCTCTTTTCATGCATTTGACAGTACAAGTTTTTTTATGAGTTAATGTAAGTGATTAACAACTATGCAGCCTTGGAGCATTTGGGAGTCTTTAAAATGAAGCCATGATAACGAACAAACTGTCAAAGGCCAAGGAAACCGCAGCCAGGAATGTCCACAAGCGAAGCTTCGTGGTTGTTGCTTTTGAAAAATTAATGCTTCCATTATATGCTTTCCTTTTTCGTTCGTGTTCTTAAATTTAATTATATATTACTTATAGAGTTTGTTTAGTCGAGATGGGGAATCTCAATCGTCGGATCCAACGTTCATGGAGGTTTTCCTTTATGAACTTACAGTTTATGAACTAAAAAACATTTTTTCTGGCTAAAGCACAGATAAGGTAAATCATTTGTGACGGTGGCGTGTCTATTATTGAGGTCGACGTCTGTTCTATGAGTTTGTTCAGTAACAAATGCTCGCCGTCGGTGTTCTCTACACACGCACAGAGAGAGAGAGGGGTGGGGCCATGGACACGTTCATCGGGGGCCATTCCTTTCTGGTAGCAGGGGTAGCAACGCAGGAAGCGATGGCGGGGAATGCCACGCCCACATGCTCCTCCTTCTGCTGTTAACGGGATGAGGGGACATTTGTAGAGATATCTGCAAGAAAGGAGGGATTGCCCATTCCCCTCTCTCTCTCTCTTGCACACTGCCCTCACTTCCCCTCATCTCCTTCCCCCTTTTGGTGTTGTGTCTGCCCTTTCAATGTTTCGATCCGCTGACCGGGACCCTTGGCGTCGTTTAGTTACCCCTTTCGTCTTGCTACTCTTCCTCTCCCGGGACTCTGTCGCCTTCGTCATCCTCCAAGGGAGCTCCCTTTCTCTCTCCTTCGAGGACGTCCAAGCGAGATTCGGTAAAAATATAAACCGCCTCTCTCTCTCTCTCTCTCTCTCTCTCTCTCTCTCTCTCTCTCTCTCTCTCTCTCTCTCTCTCTCTCATCAAAGAAGAAAATGGTTGAGATGTTACTGCTTTGATTGAGTTGATCCATACCCAAATTTTACTTTGTCATATAACCTTCTTCTTCTGGAGGTTTGAGATTGTAAGTACCGGTAAGCGTTTAGTGGGCAGAGATTGATGTGGTTCGTTTTAATTGCTATGGAGACCATTTGAAGCGTAAGCTGAATGGTTTTCTCGAGTCATTGTGAGGACTGAGGAAGTTTAATACGTTCTCCTTAGCTGTCTGATGAATTTCCTTTTGTTCTTTCCAATTTCGAATTCAATTTTTGGGAAAGGTGTCAGTTTGGTTTCTCTCCGTTCAGCGGCATGATCCTCTGCCGACTCGACTTTGATATCATCATTACTCTGAGGGAGGATCCTCTCAATTATGTTTGCAGTGATGAATGCGAGAACGGTTACGAAAGGGGTCTTTCATTATTTTCTTTGACACTCAATCTTTCTTCCGTTGTTGGCAGCTATACCAGTTAACGGCTTCGGAATTTGTGGAACATTGCATTTAGCAGAGCCGCTTGACGCTTGTAGCTCGCTTCTGAATGGTCTGAACGTCAATATATCCGAGGGGATCAAATTTGCACTGATAATAAGGGGGAATTGCACGTTTGAGGAGAAAGTTAGAAATGCTCAGGACGCAGGCTTTCGGGCAGCCATTGTATATGATAACAAGGAGACGGGTAGCTTGATTTCAAGTGAGTTTTCATGGAATCCTATGGTCACATAACTACTTAGTCCGTTTCTTTCTTTTCCTTTTTTTTTTTGGGTGTTGGTCGCTGTTTAGCTGTGGTCATTGAAGTCCATTGTTGAATTGATTGGATTGACATTTCAAAAATTTACTAGCGTGTGCAACCTTGTTAAGAATTATTTTGATGTTTTACCCGTCCATGTATTTTATTTTATGCTAAAAGCAAAGTTTTAGAACTTTGCTTACCTCCATTGAAGCTAAAATGGTATGTCTATTACTCAACCATCTAAGCTTAAGTATTCCTCAATGACTTTGAAGGCTCAGCGCACTCAAGCAGCTCAGTATCTATTCTGAAAATGTAGCAAAAGTAAATATTTTATTTGACTCTGTTTGCATAACCTATTTAATTTGTTAAAGCTATTTGGGAGAACCGGGAAATTGCAAGTGGCATGACATTGTTGTTCAGACTTCAGACAGTGTGAACGAGATTTACAAGCTTTCTTGTATTTCATGTTTAGCAAAAGAATTATGCACCATGTGTCGACTACTTTAGATTAGCAATCTTTCATACTCCATTTAGAATCTTGGATCTTGATGTTCTTAATCCATTTACCTGTAGTTTTTCCTTCGTGTACTTCCCATTTAACTTTCCCAAGTTAAACTAAGTTAGACTCCATAGGCATCTAATATGAGCATGATTTGCCCAGTTGGTTAATAGTCCTTGATTGCTAGAGAGAATGCTCAGTTAAGTTGTTTTGAGAACATGTGTTTGTATCCTAGTAACACCTCTGTGGAAACTCTTAGAACTGTATATATCTGAATTATTCTAGGCCTTTATTTGATGAGTTTCTGTTCATTATTTATAAAAACCAAGTAGAAATATGTTTGTTCACTTTTATGACATCCACAGTGTAAAAGATAAGTTGCTAGTCACTGCCATTTAACTCATCTGAGCGTACTTTGGGACTGGTCAAGGACCAGCTGCTGTCCAACTAATTATTGGTTGTGTCCTTTCTAACATACCAGATGTTCGATATTTTCTTTTCTTTTCTTTCTTTAAGATGCACAAATCTTGGAAAATTATTCTAAACAGATGAAATACCAAAAGTGTCATTTGGGCAGCTATTTTTTCTCGTCTCTTGGAAACGTATAATGCTGCAAACTTTTTCTAAGGAGTCCCTTCTTTCTCAGATTTTTGGACTCTCTCAGACATGTATATGTTTCTCCTTTTTTAAGACTGCATTTTAACTTGTGCACTTGTTTTTTCTGACTATACGTTTTATACATGGTTTATTGTACCTAAGGTTTATGTGTATTTTTCTTGCTTAGTCCATGATATATGCATGCTTGATTGTGTGTAATGTATCTAGTTTGACATTTGAAAATGTGTTTTAGAGATTATTATTTTCTTGTGCTTCTTGTATCCATCTCTTAGAAACATTATATACTCAAATTCCAGTCTATCATTTTGTGGTGTTTTCTGCAGTGGGTGAACTATGTGATTGCCTTGATGTGGCAAATTTCCTCATCTATGTGCTTCTTGTATCCATCTCTTATTTCCAAGTCAAGATCTCGGTTCCTGATCCATGTGTGTCATCCTTTATTCCTATACCCCATCTATCCATGGATTCTAAGCTCCAGTTCGCTCTTTATGTTTCCTTAGTGGCTAATGTGAGACAGTCTCTTCTCTGTCATTTTCTTTCTGAAAAGGGAGAATGAAAAGCTCACTCTTATTTTTGGAAACTAGCTGCTTTATTTATAGAAGTCAAACAACATCCTTCCTATATAAGAACTGGATAAGCACACAATCATCAACTGTGACCTTGTCCTCTATTTCCATTTTCATGAAATTGAAATAAATTCTTTTCTTGGTGCATGACCCAGTAGGCCTGAGTAACAGGTTAGTTCTTCCAATAAGAGTGTGGCTTGATTCGGCTGACTATTTATAAATTATATTTGCTTAATCATAGCCTGAAATTTCTTACTGTACTTATTATTTCTTATTCCTAAAAGGCTAAAACCCTAGTTTGAACAAGAATTTTAGTTCATTACTTCCACAAATTAAAAGCTGTTGATTTTTTATCACTCTAGCAACACCCAAAAAGAATGCCTAATCACAAGGTACACTTTATGCTTTTGACGCTACAAAATGATATTTACGAGTTCAAGATAACAAGTAGAACTTCAAAGTTTTTCCTCTGAAGCCGTTTATGATGGAAGTATGCACACATACATATAAATGCTTATGTAAGAATGAAATTGAAGAACCACTAAGGTGGAAATCATAGGTGCAAGCATTACTGATGCCACTTGAATATGTAGATGAGTTTGATATGGTGCATATACTGACAGTAACATCCTTATCTTGCTTTCCAAATGTAAATTTGATCTTGTAAGTAAATTTCCATATGTTGTGGCGGTGGCCCTTAAAAGCAATGTTATATGTATCGTACGATACGGACGCGTATCGTACGATACGTATCGTATAGGTCATGAAAACCTATACGATACGTGTTTGAAACACGATACGCGTCCATATCGTACGTGTATCGCCCGTATCGTGCGATACAAGGGCCGTATCGTACGATACGGGCGATACACCCCCGTATCGTACGATACGAGAGAAAACACATATTTCTTTATTTTTTAAAAGTTTAAACACTCCTCCCCCTCTCTCTTCTTGTATTTAAAGACTCCAATAGATGTAGGAGGGAGAGATTTTGCCCATTTTCATCAAAAATAACCAAGGATTCATCAATTTGAGAGATATTATCGTTGAATCAGGAAAGATGATAACTATATTGAACTTATAAAATTGTGATGTAATCTAAGTCCTAAAACTCCAAGTCCTAAGACTCTAAGTCCTAAGATTCTATAAAATTTTCAAGTTTAAAATCGTGATGGATGCTTATATGTTATTCTTGAAGATTTGATTTCTTATTTTTGAATGTGTCGTTGATACACATGAATGTTCCTTATGTATGATGATCTTTTTTATATTTGAATACATTTTTCTTAATTTCTGATTTTTTGTTCATTTTTTCAGATTTTTAATGATTTTTCTCTATTTTTTATGATTTTTAAATATTTTTTAAAATTAAAAAATTAATTTTATGATACGCTACGCTACCTTTGCGATACGTTATGATACGGCGTATAGGTCGGCCCGACCGATACGCGATACGCTACGCCTTTTATAACATTGCTTAAAAGCCTTTGTATGTATTGCAATGGCATCTTTCGAACCTCAGTCAAATGCTAATGATACAAATTATGTGAAAATTTTAGACAAAATGAAAGGATTAAAACAAGAAATAGAGATTTTGGCTTCTGTATACAACTTATTGGATATATTTGTAAACATGGCATATTTTTCTAGTGGTGGTTATGTATTTATTTCATTTTCTGGAATCATGATTGCTTCCAATAATGGATGATAATAAGGGGGAAAAAAATCACCAGAACGGTACACTTGAAAGTTTAAACCATCCCTGGTTAAAAATGACGTTAGAAGTTTTGCTAACTTCATATTTGAACTGAACCTTAGACGTGGAAGGGATTAGAACAAAAATTAAAGATTTTGGCTTGCATATACAAAGTATTAAGTGTGTTTGTAGAGGATGTAGTTTTTGTAGTTGTGGTTATATATGTTTTCATCTTCTTGAATCTCAATTTCTTCCAGTAATGGCTGTTAACAATAAAAAATATTCTAGCCAGAATGTTTGAGTTAAAGTTGTCTTTTATTGGAAGTGAGTTTAGAAGTTTTACCGGTTGAATGTTTTGTCTAAAATAAAGCAACTGAAGCTGCCAGTGCCATTCTCTACTATATTGAAGTTTGTCCTAGCATGGCTTTTTTAATGAACTACTGGATCTTCAGCTAGAGCTTCTGGTTTATTTGCCCGTGCTCTCTTTTTTTGCTTCTAGAATTTTCCGTTACACCTTTGCAGCTGGTAAAGTCATATGATATGTTCCTGTCACTTTTACCTTCTGTCTCAGTGATTGGAAGTGCTCAAGGGATACAAATACATGCTGTATTTGTGTCGAAGGAAGCAGGGGAAACACTGAAGAAGTTTGCACATGGCGGAGGTTGTCAATGCTGTATTAATCCTACCTCAGACGAAGCAACCTGGACAGTCTTTGCAATGTCCTTGTTCTCCATTCTTGTTATAGTAGCTGTTCTCTTTGTGTTTTTCTTTGCACGGAACCGTAGGAGGCTTCAGCACATCATTCCCCAAAGAACTCCTGAGATAAACAGCCAGCTTTTGAAAATTCTGCCTAGCTTCACTTTTAGTGCTGCATCTATGAATAGCAAGTGTACTTCAGAGACATGCTCCATCTGCCTGGAAGATTACAAAGCTGGTGAAACACTAAGAGCCCTGCCTTGCAACCATGGTAAGTTCCTTTTAAGACCTCATTTTTTGTTTTGCTGTCTGAGATTGATTTCCTAAACAAATTGTTTTTCCATGTCTTGTAGAGTTCCATGCTAGTTGTATCGATTCATGGTTGACTAAGTGGAGAACATTTTGCCCAGTATGCAAGCGAGATATGTTGCTTGGGATGTCAAATTGTCTAACAAGTGAGTCTACTCCGTTGTTGGGTAACTAGCTCTCACACATTGTACATTGTGTTGTATCTGTGTCTATGTCTTCTTCAACTCCTGGTTCTGGAACTGTACATATTCCTGCTCTGGCATATCGGCTTCTAAAACTTCATGGAGCTGCTTCTTCTATTTACAAGTCATGGTAACTTTCATTTATGCCAGAATGAGTCCTTACATGTAAGGTATTTCTTTCAGTGCTTTCTGAGTATAGAATAAAGTGTGTCATCATCACTTTTTCCCTTTTCCTGCATTTTCAAGATGTATAGCTCGGTCCATGCATGATCCATCTGTCCCAACTCTGGACTTGTACTACATGATATCATAATACTTAACTGGTTTAAGTAAACTTCTGATCAATTTGTTTATCAGTATTGGAGATTACATTGTATCTCTTGGATATGAGGGCAGGACTAGGTGAGTAGCTACCAGGCAGCTGGTCATAGCTTCGAACTGCATTATGGTCTCTTGTGAGGTTGTCGGCCAAGTTTGCCTCACTGAGTCACTTAAGGTTTGTGGCGTTTGAAAGGACCTCGTTTTGAAGTTTTTCACAATTGGAAGGGAAGGCAGGAGGCTAAATCGGTGTAGCCAGGTCACCTACTGCAGTGAACTCTGTTGGTTGAAGAAAAATAGGCATCAAATGGATGGTGCCTTTTCAAATGAAAATTCATGCAGTGGATGGTGCCTTTGAAAGTGAAAATTGGGACAGTTATACCTGTTTTAGCTAACTGGTCAAGTCAGATTATTTAGAAATTCCTAGAATGGCACTTCGATGGAAAAATTGGCTACCTTGGTTGTACAAAATCTAGGAATTCCTGGACTTAAAGACAGAGGAAGCTAAGCCATTTTGGCTGCACAAGAATGTAGCCTCCGGTGCCATGAGATATCTGTAAGTTTTGATTTCAACATTGCCATCGAACTTGATATTTGGTAGCACAATGTTTTACCCTCTAGTGCCGTGCCGTGCCGTGAAACATCTATGAGTTTGGATTTCAGCATTCCAATGGTTGCCGGAGAACACTACTAGCGGCTGGAAATCAGAAGGGTTGGGCCTATTGCTGGTGGCCACTACATCCTTGGAGGCAGAGTTCTGACTCCCATGTTCAAGAATGGATGGTTGGGTCATGGGTGCCCTTTTCTCATCATAAAATAAGGTTTTTTTGAAATGGTATCTGCTTTATGTGCCAGATTAACGAAGTAGTTTTCTATCTTATGTGCTTTCATAAACCAGTCTCTAGCTTTCATACTCAGTCAGTGTTTGATGCACGGTGTGAACATGCAAAACAAGGTTCTCACCTACGTTTGATGAGCAAAGATAAAATGTCCACGGATATTCTGTTTGTGTTTGATGAAATGAGCCCAGAAGTCTATACTGCAGTATTTTGTGTTGACTATATCTCAGTTGTATTACTATATGTATTATTGTTTAAAGCAGAGACACCATATTATCATGTTATAGGTTAACTACTATAAAATTTTCAATTATTCTTTTTTTGATGGCTAACTTGAAATATTACACGTTAATATCCATCTAATAAGGATTTATATTTTTTACTTTATAATTGATAATGTGTGACCTTAAAATTAGTGTAAATCTGTTGTTTGATAGAATTTGGTGAATTTCCAGCGTCTTCTACATGACCACCACCTACTTGTTTAAAAGGATGCCAGCATGTACTGTGCACCTCGTTTTGCCTATTAACATTTATGAGCATTTTATTGGGTGGGCGGGAGGAGTGTTCATGTTACCGCCCAACAAAACAGTGCAAGCCCTCACTTTCGCTTCATTCAGTGCTTAGGAGTGATACTTCACTCAGTATGTCTCAATTTGTATATCAATGTTCTTTTACAGCAGTTGACAACCTTGGAGCTTGAAATAGAAACTGATTACCTATCAGTTTCTGCTTTGTTTGTTGTGCCAACCCTGTGAGAGATCATTCACAAGCAAGTTAGAGAATCAATTTGACATATCAGTTTCTGCTTTGTTTGTTGTGCCAACCCCTTGAGAGATCATTCACAAGCAAGTTAGGGAATCAATTTGACATGACAAACTGCAACCACAAACAGTCCAGCAATAGGGAGGAGGAGTGAAACATCCAAAAACAGAACATAATCAAGATTACCAACAATTACGAATACCCTTGCAAAACAGTGATGAAAACTAAATCACACAGAGAACGAAATGACAACTCCAAGGACATAATCCAATAAGTTGCAGGATAATCTAAGTGGGGACTAAAAGAGACGAATCACGTAGAGAACGAAAGAAGGACGCGGAGAACATCTTGCCAGTAAGCTGCAGGAAAAGCTAAGGTGGGGTCCAAGAGAAACAAAGAGTTGTGCCGCTGCTGATGCGTCTGTCCCATGACTGGTTGAATGATCTAATTGATGAATAGCAGCAAAGCAATGAGTTTTGACATTGTGTTATTTCACCATGCGTCGCCATGGGTAAGCCGTCGCCCCTGATAACTTATGGGTGTGTTCGATGAAGAGAAGGCCTTACCTTTAGGATGTCAATGCATTTGGATTCATGCTGGACCCTGATCTCTACTATATCTGTCTTATTGGATGTTCACATATTCTGATTCAAATTAGAATGGTAACATGAATGAAGGAAAGGAATTCACAACTTGAATCAGATCCAAATTTGACCTTTAAATTTACAATTGAATCTGACTAAGCCATTTAAATTGAGTCCAAAACTGTGTATGTGAAGTGAAGAACCGACTTTCAAAACGGTTCAATTAAAATAAATTTGAATCTGATGGGATATTTATTCAAATCCAAATTTGAATCTCATTAGATTGTTTAATTTTCAATCTAAATCTGAATAAGATCGAATGTGATTCCTTAAATCCAAATATGAGTTGATTTTTAATCAGATGTTTTTTTCATATATGATTATTTTTCTAAGTAGTTTGGTCAGATATTCTATTTGAATGGGATTTATTAACATCCCTACTCATCCTATTGAACAATGAATGCACAAAGATAATGCCCAATATGAACCATCTAACATGACCTTAGTGAATTTCATGCACCTTAAGAGGTCGTTTTGGAATAGGAACATTATGTTACTGTTCAATGTATCTAAACCAAAAAATGGTTAGATTCATTAAGCACTTTACTTTAAAAAGTGTTATATGAATCTACCCCACTTTTTGAGACACTTTTTGGGGCAGATGCATCAAACAATAACATACCAATACCATTTCCGTGTAGGAACTATGTTGCAGAGAAACAAAGATGATGAGAAAGATTCCCAACAGTGATACTTAGAGACATTGAGACATATATAATTTTTAATAATTGAATAAAAACACTAAAAATTTGGTAAAACCAGGCAGAGCTCAGGGATAATAACCACTTTTTATTTTAAAATGGTTTTTCTGCATTCTAACCTTTTGATATGATCTTAAGAATGTAATATAAAATGTATACTAAGTTGATAATTTGTTACATTTTAAATGAACGGCCCTCATGACATGATAATTAAAAAAATCAATATTTTTCATCAAAACAATTTGAATCAAAACATGTTTTATATGAAAATAGTCTTTTATATATGTTTATATTCTATTTAAAATAGTTTTTTAACAAAAAATTCATGGGTCTGGCTATTACGTTTGACCTAAACATATTTACTATATGGTTTTTACCATATATATATATATAAAACTGGTCTCTGCTCCAACAAAATTTGATCCTCGTGTTCCACCTTTTTTCGGCATTTTCGACATCCTCGACTGTCTTTCCGGCTTCCCCTCACACTCCCTCAGCGTTCTAAGAGAAGAACATGCCTTCCGCTGCGCCAATCTTCTTTCTCTTCTTACTCTTCTTCAATCTCTCCTTCTTCCCCACCATCAGTAGCAGTAGTGAAGCAGCCGTCGTCACCGTCAGCGTGCACATCGCAAAGGATCTCTTGGCTTCCGGCCACCGCTTCCTTGATGTCAGGTTCAATTTCCAGTCCCGATTTCTCTTTCTCTCTGAAGCGGTTGATTTCCTCTTCTCTCTAGAAAAAGAAAATAAAAAACAAAAACTGTTCTCTGGAGATAAAGCGAGGGAAAAACTTTCCTCAAATTTAATCAATGTCAAAGAAAATGGAGCATGTTCTTGGGTTGTTCTATGATGTTGGAGCTTTTACTCCTAGATTTATAAGCTTCCTATCTCTCCCCAGTTGACGATTTCATGTGGGCATGTATTTTTGTTTACAGGACAAAGGAAGAGTTCATCAAGGGCCATGTGGAGGACGCCGTAAACATCCCCTACTTGTTCTCCACACCTGAAGGTACCTTTCCTCCCTCCGTTTCTTGCAGTGAAATTGGGGAAGTCCCGAAATGACGTTAATTATAGTTTTTTTCTTGTTCCGGTTCGATGAATCGATTCTCCTCCTCATTTTTCCCTTAGGAAGAAAGCAAAATCCTCGTTTCATAGAGGAGGTTTCAGCCGTTTACAGCAAAGACGATCACATTCTTGTGGTAATTGTCCGTGTTTCCTTCGCTGCTTCATTACGAATTTACGTGATATAAAAGCATCAACTCCGATTAAAAAAAAAAATCTAAAAGACTAAAAAGTAATGGGGATCTGAAGAAGCGTTCTTTATGTGATGGTACAGGGATGCCGTAGTGGCGTCAGGTCATTGAATGCATCCATTGACCTTCTTAAAGCTGTAAGTTGACGATGAAACTGCACGCTCTCCATGGATTTGCTTCATTGCTTACTGCTGTTACCTGTTATGAATTTTGAAGTAATTTGCAAATGGGCGTGGTTGCAGAACTTTAAGAATGTGAAGAACATGGAAGGGGGTTTTGTTGCTTGGTTGGACAATCGTTTCAACGTGAGGATACCCGAGGATGAATTTTGAAGATGAAGTGGTCTGTTCAAAAAATTCCTCTGTTTCGGCTTTAATGGCAGACGTAGATGTTCTTCTAGTCATATGGATTTTTCCTTCTTTCCATTGTTTAGAAAAACTTCATAGTTTATTGCTCCATATTTCATTTCCTTACTGGCTATGTTACGCTCATTTTAAGTGTAAGAAGGATGCATACATCCATCCACCATTGTTGAATATATATATATATATATATATATATATATATATATATATATATATATATATATATATATATATATATATATATATATATATATATATAGAGAGAGAGAGAGAGAGAGAGCGCTCAAATGATCAAATGAACCCTAATCTCAGGTAAAGCGAAAGGTTCCCGGTGGAATAAACCCTCGTGCGATGGTAAAGGCTGATGGATTCATTTGCTGAACCTGACCAGGAATTCAGACTCGGGGAAGAAGGGGCCACCAGAAGCCCCTCTTTTCAATGGCTGGCTGGCTGGCTGGCTTTTCAGTGTGCTGAACTTTACCATTGGCACCCGGGCTGAGGTTTTGACTTTGAGATATAGGGGCGCTGGATCCTGAACCGAAGACCCGATTATAACTTTAAAAGCCACAATGGGCCCTCTTAATTCTTTCAAGTCTTCCAGTGTTTATAACTTTATATGGTTCTAAGATCTTTACGTGGACGAGCAGCGTCATAAAACAAAATTTTAAACTTATGATATGTCTTTGTTAACATATTAACAACTACAGGTCAACTTAAGTCCTGTTTGTGCAGATATTTTGAGTAAGAGGTTAATCTTTACTGTCAAGTGAAGTCTAGACTTCCTCTTTTCATTTGTTTCAAGCTCCAAAGTTGCATCGATACCAAATGGCGATAATGGCGGCATCTCTATGTGCTTCAACCTATTTGTAGAACCTTCTCATTTCATTTACAGTATAAGAACATAATATCACTAATTAAACCAGTATAAAAGCATAATCTCATAAATTAAACAAGAGACGTACTGCATAACATACCTTTTGAGCTAAATAATCGAGGCGTTTCGGCCTATATTGGCAAGGAACTAAAAAAATTCATTAACTTGCCAAGACTTGGAAGTTGGAAGTGACCTCACCCGAACTTGGATCCTCTCAGACTCCACAGCTTGCGGACTTTTCTTCCCATTGTTTCAGTGGGTAGCACGCCGTCCAGTAGACCGCCGGAGCACAAGCAAACCAACGTGCTTTTGCTTACCACGGCAGCAAATAGGAGGAGTTTTAAAAAGAAAACAACGAGCGGGAAAGGCGGTGCCGTCGTGCGTACCAGTTCTCACCTTCTCGGAGTTGGAGGAGGAGCTCCCCATCGTTTCTCTATTCTTTTATATAAGGGGAAGTGGGCAGGAAGAAATCAAACATCATCTCCTGAGATTGATCTCCAGGTTTTCCTTTGGACGTTCCCATCTTCCTCTCTCTTTATTCCTCGTTCCGTGCGGCATCATGTCTCGTGTTGGGCCCTTCGCCTTGCTTGTCTTCTGTCTTTCTCTTGTTGCTCTCTTCTCTGTCTCCTTCGGCAGCGAGGAGGCCGTCGTCACCGTCGATGTCCAAGCGGCGAAGGATCTGTTGGGCTCCGGCTACCGCTTCCTTGACGTCAGGTTTTTGCCTCTCTCTCTCTCTCTCTCACTCTCTCTCTCTCTACATTAGCTTAACTTCAGGACGCCGATCAGAACCCCAAATTAATTAGGCTTCCTCTTAGCCAATTTCGTTTTGGGGGTAATGGAATACAAGAATTTATGAAATATGGGTACGTATTAGAATCACTTGTACCTGTCTGGATCATTTTGATCGATGGTTGAAGTTTATTGGCAAAAACAGTAGCTTGATAAAATCAGACAGATTACTGCAATGAGGTTGTCGGGAAAAAGGTGCCAACTGATGCAAGCAATTTTTAAGTAATTATATTGATTAAATGGCCTTTCTTGTGAGTTTTCATGGTTGGCCATTTTTGTTGTTATTCTGTTCTACGATCTCCATCGCAATTTTTAGTCTTCTTCCAGTTGGTTAGACCCCCAAGTTTAGCAAAAATGCATAATTTGTAATAATCCTGGAAAAAAGATGTATATGAAAATTTTGCGAGGACTCTATTTGTGAGCAGTAACTTTCCTTATGCGAGAAATCGAACATGAGAACTTTGTCTGTATTCTGGAGTTAGTTTTGATATGTAATCTACAAACCATCAATAACCTCAAATGTCTTATATTTGTTCTCATGAACTTTTCTTATATTCAAGTTGCTCCTGTCGAGAATAACTTGAATCAAGTTGGTGCTAAATAAAGCGTTTTAGAATTTTCTTTTCATTTTATCTGTAAATGTATCTTATGGGTGTTGCCTCTGTTGTTGCAGGACTGAGAAAGAGTTTACGAATGGACATGTGGAGAATGCTCTTAATGTCCCTTTCTGGTTTTTCACAGCGGAAGGTACTCTGTCGCTCTCTCCCCTCTCCTCTTGGGATCAAACCTTTATGCGATTCTACTTGAAAATGATTTTTTTTCTCTTTTTCAGGTAAAGAGGTAAATCCTCGATTTGTAGAGCAGGTTTCAGCTGTTTGCAGTAAGGACGACAAACTTGTCGTGGTAATCTCCTTTGAGCAAAATACATTATTTTTAGTTTCCCAAAGAAATCATTTTTGTTTTCAGATGTTCTTGTTGCAAGATCTGTTGAAATAATTGATTTTGTTTACTCGATCGAAGAGAAACTGACCAAAGGTTTGGAAATGGGTTATGATCAGGCATGTCAATGTGGGATCAGATCTTTGGATGCAAGCATTGAACTTCTTAAAGCTGTAAGTTTTTTTTATTCTGTTAATGCGTTGCGGTAGCTGGAATAGCAGAAATATGTACGCTTAAATGTGTCAACCAATTATATCTATGGAGGCCAAATGTGTAATCTATCTGACCAATGTTCTTAAAATCAGTTTTTGAATCTCATCAGTCAGCAACAAAATTTTAAAAATCTGCGGATAACGAATTCATTTGCTTATTTAATCAAATTAAAATTTATGTTTTTAAAAGGCTTGTGATTTCAGATCACATATTTGGTTTGAATAGAGTAGCCATATTTCAGTTACTTCCCATATTTAGCACTGTTCTAATTGCAGTTTGATGTATAACCAGTCTGCCATTTTCGCTTTTTGTGGGGGAAGAGAGACCGATTCAAATCCGAGTTTGAAACTATATTAGTACTCTAGATTTAGATGTAGATAAAGTATATCCAATAGGAATTTGATGGTTTTGAAAAATATGCTCAAAAATCAAACAAAGTCGATGTAAGTTGCTTGCTTCGTTCAAGTTTTATGGGGAGAGAAATGCTTACTGGCTATTTTAAGAAAGTCGAAGGCAGGTTTCATGGCAAGAATACTTTCCCTACTGTTTGTATCATTTTATTTGTTTAATCTTTTACAGATTTTGCATATAAATAACAACAAGAAGCATAAATTGCAGATAAATCAATTCTTTTGATCTTTTGACAAACTCTGGGTTGTGGTTGCAGGGATACAAGAATGTGAGAAACATGGAAGGCGGATATGGTTCTTGGCTCGGCAACGGATTCAATGTTGTGAAACTTCCCAAGGATGAGTTGTGAACGGAAAAAGCAGAAGGACGTTGCAACTCTTAGTAGGCTGAGAAATGAAATTTCCTGGCATTTGTATGTCGTTATTATGAAATTTCTGTATCTGAAAATGGAACTTTTTGCGGATATGAGGTCTTTACGGGAAATCTATTGAACACCTTTATAAGAAATATCTGTTCTATGAGATATATTATGATTTAATAAACAAGTTCGGCTCATCTTCTGCGGTGTGTATATATATATATGTGTGTGTGTGTGTAGAGAGAGAGAGAGAGGCGCTGGTATACCACCACAATTGCAAACATTATATAAAATGGTCTCAGATCTAGCGTGGATCTGTACATGCCTGACTGGTCTTCACTTTGGGTACTTTGAGGTACCATAACTTGTTGGTATCCGTTTGCACGGCCGCTACCATGGAGAATCTAACTGTAGATAACTGGCCCATGAAAGTACTTTCATCAGATTGAGGGTAGCTATTAAATATACATATCTGGTTGTGGATCGTCCGAGCCACCGTGAATCAACTGATTCGGATTGAAATTTAATCTATCAACTTGATCCACTTTAGTTATTTTTTACATATCAGTGCTTGAATTTCTGAATCAGCAATGAGTTCCATTTCCAAGTTTACGGTGATCTAAATTCAAGCTGGTAAATATGTTGTTTTGTTCTTTCAAGTAATCTCTTTTTTTTTCCTTATGAGGAGTTATGAACCCCCCACCCACTCTTGACGGGAAGACTTCTAAGCATCCTTATCTCAGCAACGCTGCACTGGTTGACCCGTGGCAGAGATGGCAAAACTGAGTACGCCAATGAATGCCTCCTTGTTCTTATCCTCGCCCATAATATATATATAATATTTGTTTACAGTTGAACTCACTTAAGGCAGACAATGGAACTCACAATGAAGAGTTCCATGAACTCTTCGTCGATTCCCATATAGTCATTGTCGATCACGATAAGATGTTTGGAGTATTACATGCAAGAGCAAGTTGGCCAGTTGGTGCCAACGCTTCAGCCATGATAACCAGAAGCACCGTGCTTTGTTTTTCGTCCCTCGTTTTGAAATCGAGTATGCCAATGTTGTAAAATTCGTTTCTGTATCCAAAGCTTTAAAATATAATCTGTTGCTGGTAGGCATCGATTAGTTACTTTCGTATCAGCTTGTATCAGTCTTAAAAAATGATTTAAAATTTTTAATTTGTTTAAATTAATAACATTTGCCATATGCTCAAATAAGAAATAAGAACACAACTTCTCTGCATCTAACTGTTTTAAGCTTGCTTAACAAGGCAGAAAAAATTTCAAAACATATGAAAAGTAGGAAAAGAAACTTACTCAGAATCACGTCCAATGAGCTCATGCCCACACCATCAAATGCTTGTTTAGATTACATCATCTGTCAAAATCACTCTTTGTGCGAAATCTATTATTTTATTATTTTATAATAGTTCATCACACTTCACAGTTATGAGCATTAAATAGTGGGGAATTCGTTCTATGGGACCGCGAGTGAGGGTGTAGACGAAAGATAAATCTAGGAAATAACCGGATCTGTTATCGTCATCAGAAGCGTCATGATACCAACCCAGACAGCTCAACAGCAAAAGGAAAAAAACTTTAAAAATCTCGGAAAAATTGACCACTTCTCCGGCAGGAACAGATCGAATGGATACCATACTGAAGCAGTAGATCGGCTCATAACAATTAAGAGAGGTTTCATGCAACGCTTAGAAGATTCTTAGTATAAAAATCAGCAATCATTCCACCAACCCGTTGTCTTCAATCCTATCATGAGCCCAGAGACAAGAAGCACATCAGCCCCGGAGGCCCGCACCCCGTCTACTTTTATCATCTTCTCTCCCTTGTCACGCTTCCTTTAACCATGGCTAGCAGCACAGATGAGCCATCCCAGCCTCTGCTGCTTCACAAGAATCCTCCATCAGAAGCACCACCAGTAGAGAGCAGAGCAGATGAGATCGACTCTTCGTCTAACCCGTACCCTCCTATCGCCTTCAACTATGGGCCGAGGCGCTTCCACGACCTCCCTTTCCTCTTCCTCTTCATCATCTTCGTACTCTGCACCATTTGTTTCGGCATTTTCTGCATTACCAACCATAATTCCAACTATAGCAACGTCAGTTCGTTCGTTTACGACACGAATACGTCCTCCTGCAAGGTGTCCTCGTCCCTTCTCGTCGAAAGAGGATTATGGTCGTGGCTGAATCGATCTAACGTCGAGGCCAATTCGTTTCTGAAAGATTTGGTTTGGACCCTTGTGATAACGGCGGTGTTGAGCGTGCCGTTTCTGTTTGGTATCCTTTTGCTGCTGAAGAATTACGCCAAACAGGTAGTCTACGCCTCGCTGCCCTTTTTCGTCTTGATCCCTGTCTTCTTCAACGTTTTCTGGTTCGTTGCCTGCACTGTTGGGGAGAATTGCAGGGAGTCGTTCCCCCTGGTTTACCGGATTCTTGCGCTCCTGTTCGTTTTCGTGGTGATTGGCGTGATTGTGTGGATAATTGTGGCGAACTGGCACAGGATTGAGCTGACTGTGAGGATCTTAGCCACTTCTGCGAATGCCTTGGAGCATAACAAGGGGTTGTTTGTTGTTTTGCCGAGCTTGACGCTTGCCCTTCTGATTTACTTCGTCCCCATAGTTGTGTTTCTGATCTTTGCGCGGTTTAATGGCAAGATTGAACCTCAGTTGAGTGAGAGCTCTGGTGATTACTCCTGCGTCTGGAAGCGAGATCGATGGGTGCCTGCATATTACGCATTGGCCATTCTTACGATGCTTTGGTCGATCGCGGTGATGATCGACGCCCAGGTGTATATAATCAGTGGGACTGTTGCACAGTGGTACTTTGCGAAGGATGATTCAATGATGCGCCGGAGAATAAGGAATTCATTCAGGTAGCCTTTTTCTTTGAGCTCGCTCTAGGAGTATAACATATGCCATTTGGTGTGGATTTTCGCAGAATTGGGTTCCTTTTCTCATGTTTTGCTAACCTGCTTTTGGTTTGTTGGTTCTCCTAGTTAGGAAACTGTAGGAGTTAATCTGTAATCCACAAAAAACCAGGGAATGGAACTTCCAAATAATAGTTAACAAGAAAATTAAGTGTGCTTCCCGATCACCAACTTGCAAGGACAACACCATTGAAAAGTTCAGGCAACTGAGTGGCAGGGTTGGGACTTGATCCGGAGTCTTCAACTTGGCACCCTTGACATTGGCCTCTTAGCACCTGCTCACCACCAGTGGTGATAAGTCTCATAGTGCTAGTAATCATATGGCAACCAATGGTTTGAATTAGTTAGGCAGATTGGGTAGGGACAGTTCTAGGACTTATTGATGGATGTTTTCATCTGATAAGCTGGGGCATTCACATAGTGGTACTGGAATGAGGAATAACTTTGGGATAGTCTTTGGCCTGTTTTCTTGTTGCCTGTGCCAGCAGAGACAGCTTTTATGTGTGTCTTCGTTCTTTTTTATCAAGTTGTAGTGTAGCCTTAACAGTCTTAAGATATTTGATAGTCACCGTGGATCTGTTGCATGTTATGGGAACAGATATTCTTTTTGGAGACCATAGTAATTCGTTTTTCATTGTTTTGTTGGGAACTGTCTATTACTTGAGCAAAATGTCTTGTCTTCATCAGCCTGCCTTTAGATCGAAGCTGGCTAATGGCTATAATTGTTTTGTAGTGAAACAAAAGCCTTCCATCGTTTGATCGCCATGCACCAAAAATAAGGGGGGTGGGGGGACAGAAAAGATACTTGTTCAAGTCCAGATAGCTAATCTCACAAGTCTTTTTTGGATAATTAATGACCAATAATTGATATACTGCTGCTGATGCATTGCTTTCATTTGCAGTTTCTGTCATGATCATGCTTGTAGAACTATGATTTTTCCTATAATAGTTTTGCTGTTAGTCTCTGATAGCCATTCGACTACTGTACTAACATCACCCATCTTATATTTGTTCATTTTAGTGAACTCATTTGCACAAATGACAGAAAACCACTTATAATATCTTAAGTGACTTTGTTTCTATTTTGAACCCAAATATTCAACAGCTTTGAGGTTATCCATCATTAAATTCTAATTTTGGTTTGTCTTTTGATGCAATGTGGGAATGAAATGACTCCTATGAGAGCTTTTGTTAGGTTGGTTGACTTAAGGTCCTTGAGTTGAATAAAGATGGGAGTTTGATACCCATGATGTTACCCTGCCACAAGGCTGACACTCTAGGGTTTGTCCGTTATCAAAAAAGGCTAGGCTGTGAATCTGCGGCCACAAAGGAGTGTTCATGGAGCTTTAGACTACAGATACTGAAACTGGATGAAATTTTGTGGTTAATCATCAAGATTTCTGAATCGCTGGTGGTTCCTCAGTCAATAGAAGGAAAATTGGGCATGCTATGATACAGGGTGTGTAAGTCATAGCATCACAGAAATCCTTAATGTGTGCAAAGAGGTCAGCCGTCATACATGCCCTTTTTTGTACCTTCACCATCCGTTTGTGAGTGGCCACTTTAGCATTTGGATCGAGCTAATTTTCTTTCCTTTTCAATTCTAGATAGAGAACTACACATTTGCAGGATTGAATGTATTTTTTTTAAGTCGATTCAACCTCAATTTGATCTCTTGAGGTTATTGTCAGACATAGGCAATTATATTCTGATTGTTAAACAAGTAACTTCATTGGAATTGAACACTGGGTCTGGTTTTTAGTTCATGACAAAAAGGAGTTGCAGCAATCTGATATCTTGAGATTATTGTTAAAGAAAGGAAACTATATTCTTCTCATCATTGAACAAATTAGCTTCGTTGGATGGCTTTTTTTTTAGTTCATGGCAAAAAGGAGTTGCATGAAAAGATTGTATAACTTTCAAATTGCATGACAAATGGAGGTATGGAGACAAAAAATTTGTCATCCGTTTCATGATAAGGGAATAATACTTTTTAAACATGTTTTTCTTAAAAAGGTTACTTGGTTGATACAATTTCTTTATGTGTCTTATGTAAGTGCTCAACTAGAATTCTGCAAGCGTGAAGCTCAACTGCATGAAAATTCTTTTCCCCAAGGGCTTTTATTATCTTTTTGGTTAAGGTTGTTAGTCTGCTAAGATAAACTTAATTCTAGGTTTAAATTTCTAGAAGTAACAGTGCATCCATATAACCTTGTGTTTTTGACATGTGATTATTTCTCATCTAAGACTATAGAATTATTGATAAAATGGTGGTTTAGTTTAACCTCAGATGCTCTCCCTATGTGTCCCTTGTTTGACGCCTGCCTTAGCTTTTTAACTTATAACTGAGGGTTGTCTCATATACTTTTATTAGAGACTTCACTACTTCCAAATTTCCAATTTTGAAGATCTCAGCTATTCAAAAGAACTTAAAGACATAATATGCAGAACAAAAATGCTTTTGTTCACTTGAGACAACGGGATAGCCTGATCTCTCCACTACTTGCATCCTCACCCGAAAAGGACAGCACCTAAAAGCTTCTTCTTGATTATGCTTGTAATTGCAATCCATCAACCAAGCGACTACTTAGTCTTAGAGGAGACGAGTATTTGGAGATACTGCGATACTCCACAAGAATAGCTAAAGGCTAAAGATATTGCATTTCAAGTACTCAAACGAGGTTTTCCTGGAGGTATTTACTAAAGGCAGCAGTTTAAAGCAAATGAACTAAATATAGTTGACTAGATAGCAAATGAAATAAACAGATACATGGTTTCAACAAGGCAAATGTTTAAAGGAGCTAAACCAAGTTAGCTGAACAACAAATGAACAAGAAAGATACTGGGACTATTTTAAGTGATCCCCACACTGGGATTGTCGTAGCTAATGCAGGTGAAGCTGTTTGTATTATTCATAATGTAAGGGGATGTATTTCTTTGCCTGATAAAGCAGATTCTCTTTTTTATTTAATGGTTAAAATAAACTTTTTTAAAGAATGAAAGGAAAAGGAGGAACAGAAAACCATCAACCACTCACAACCTACCACCAGCTTGAAAATGGCCAAGATGACACTGGAATTGGCAATTTGGCAGTTCGGTTATTGCCATTTTGTTGCCCATGGAAAATTGGCTTAAGAAACCAGCAAACCACTAACAATTGCGCATGTATACACACTTATGTGTGTATCTCTGTGTATATGTTCTAGACATGTTCATCCAGTGGGGCTTATTTCAGACAGTATCAAGCTGATAACTTTCTAGGCGCTGACTATTGAAAATTACTGGTACTACACCACATATTAGCCATGTTAGAAAAGGAGGCAGGCAATCCTCACATGGCAAAGGAAGGAGATGGAAAGGCAGTGGGAAATTTTGCATGCATGGAAAGGGATTCCGATGGGAGGAACATGAAACATTAACACCATGCAGCCAAAGTTTACTTGGGACCCTTAAAGTAAACCCCTTTTTTCATCTGTCTTGGCTGGTTGTTGTTAATGCCTGCTCTGCATTTGACCTCTTCCAAGAAGTCAGTCAGGAACTGTAACAAGTTACACCTACTGCTCATTAATGTCCATATTTGATTCTTCTGTAGCCTCAAGCATTTATACCCTGTTGGATATGAATGAAATGTTGGAGCCAAACCTGGCCAATCACCAATTTATTCAATCATTTGATTTTTTAAGGGGGGAGACGGATTGTCCAATTGTTACTAATGCCTCTTGCAGTCAATCTGCCACTTCCAAGAAAAGTAACCGTGGGACAAGTCCTTTGATACAGAATGATTATAAGCGGAAGAGCTAGAGCCCTGATATTCTTTACACCTTTAAGAGTACCTTGATGCATTATAGTCCATGGTAAACCATAACATGATGCCAAAACCTATGTCTGATGTAGACTTAGCTTCTTGAAACACTTCAGCTTCTGAACCCATCCATGCTGTCTAGCAGCTTCTTTAGAGGTTGTGATAACTCCTAACTGACATAATTGAACACTTCACGCATTAGCTTCTCAAACAAATTAGATAGGGATTGTGCAAAAATTGTGAGGCAGACCAGAATGTAGTGGAATATAAGGCCACTGCGGCGATTATAATATACAAGGGCATGTTTGCTCAGATGAGGGTCACGAGCTTCACCCCACAACTACACCTAACATGAACTGTGAGAAAATAAATTGCACACAGTTCATTCTCTTACAGCTCTATCCTTTTATTTTTGCTTCTGTGAAGTGGGGACTGTGAGAAAAACAATAGCATGTTTGGTTCCACCCATATTGCAAGCAAAGAGAGGTCTGAGGACAAGCAGATGAATCAATTATAACTTATTTGTACACCAAAAAGATGCACACCATGTTTTGTTACTTTTTCTTAGTTTTTGTCACACATCTGGAACATGGCTATTTTATTCCCACAGAGCTACCTAATAAAAAAGCAACAGGTGAATTAAGAGGAACCAAGTGTGCTTAGACATGATATGCTCGGCACTGAGATGAGGTGTTTCCGGAAACCCAGATAGACACTACAATTAGTAAAAAGGTTTTTCAACATGAGCACTTCAGTATGCTATACTGTGGTGCTGGTCATCCTATTGCCAGTGGAGTAGTGGGGATGACTCCCCATGGAACCTCAGAGGTGTCTTCGAGCAATCTACATTACTATGTGTTCATCACGATGTACATTATTTCGTAAAGCATGATTCTATTCCCTTTTTTTCCTCCCCCATTAAGTTGGATATCCTTATTAATCATGGGTTGTATTTCTCTTATATTAGGTCATATTTGGTTTTCCCTTGTTTTCTTATATTTAAATGGTAATGTTGGATGGTGGACCATTAAAACCCCTTTCCTCACATGGCTGCTGGTTTGTCTCCTGCAGAAATGCATTTGGTCCATCCTTTGGCACTGTATGCTTTTCTGGCTTATTGATTGCTGCCATTCGCTTTGTGCGAGCTGTTGTAGATAGTGCAAGAAGAGAAGATTCCACTGGAGTAGTGAATCTTATTCTTCAGTGTTGTGTCAATTTCCTACTCTCAGCCATTGACTTTCTGAACAAGTTCACAATAATCTTTGCTGCCATAGCTGGTGAAAGTTATTGTTCAAGCTCCAGGATGACATATGAACTCCTGAGACGTAATCTTCTCTCTGCTGTTGTCGTTGAAACAGTATCTACTCGTATTCTACTGGGAATCACATTTGTTATCTCTGCAATCTACGCAATAGTGGTGAGTCACGTTTGCTTCCACACAGTTAATTTTCAGTTGCCCATTTTGTACATGATGGCATCTGCTGACTGTGAGTATTGGTAACTTTGAACAGGTCTGTGCAATATTGAGGGCTGTGAGTGATCTTGGTGCTGATGTATATCTTATAGCTGTTTTCGCATGGTTGCTTCTCTTTGTGGTCTTCTCCTTCTTCATCCATGTTTTGGATAATGTCATTGACACCATATACATTTGCTTTGCAATAGACAGAGATAAAGCAGAGGTCTGCAAGCCAGATGTCCATGAAGTGTATATTCAACTTCCCTTTACTAGAAGTGAGAGGCTTGCCCATGTCACTGGAAGTGTAGTTTAATGGGTAGAATTAGCCTTTAAGTTGTTTTCTCTGTAGATGAGAAACTGTTCTATCTGACATGTTTGGGCAGCTGATAGCCTCAGTTGCCTGTTGTTATGGGATCTTTTGTGCAGTGAGTTTGTATAAAGTAGCAGTGGTCTAATAAGTTGGTCTTTAGGTGTAATTTTTGAACTACATTGTATCGGATAGATTCTTTTTAATAATTGAAGTGGACCGTTGCGTTGGTTCAATTATTCATTGCAAAAACTTGGCATAATTAGGTGATTGATGACTGCGCCGTATTGACAAACCATCTTGAAAGATCAACAATTAAAGTGACAGATAACAGAAAAGTGAGAAAACAGGCAATTCGAATGTTACATGAAACCAAATAATAGTTAAAATAAATAATGCAAATGGTACAAACTTGTTAAAAATGATAAGAGAGATGGAAGCAGAGTCTTTGCCTTAGCTGAAGGCTATAGCAAATGAGCTACCAAATTCCAACTGTTCTTGAGCTGGTAAGGAAAAGGTGTTCCTGGGACTCTTCTTGGTGACACAACACACGTTTTCTGCCAAATACATCGCCAGTTTGATTTGCTCATATGCTAAGTAACAAACCGCAAAGTCCTTGAAAGAATGTGTTTGTACGACGCCTACACCGTTGGACTGAAGCCCCTTTTTTGACTAATTGGCTCAAGCAGACGCTGTCCGTGTCAGACAATGTTCCATTGCTAGGAAGACAGCCTCTTCAAAACTTTTAGGAAGAGGTCCTAGTAGAGATCAACAGAGAGCTTGCCTGTTAAAAAAAAGCGTTCCCAGTTCCAAACTGGGAATATTGAAGTTATGGACCGTTCGTTTCGTTTTCTGGACATGCTCGTTGAAGTTTCCTTATTAAAATTTCCATTATAGTGATGAACAAATATGGTATAAAGGGTCACCTCGTCTTATTCCACTAGAACTATGTAAAAAAATAAAAAATTATCCTCCCTCACCATTTACAATCACTGTAAGAGAAAAACATTCGAAATGATCTTTACACATCTTTCATGGCAACCAAGATGAAGGCATTCTTCCAAAAATCTCGAACTGTAAATGGTCATACGCTTTGGCCAAATCCACCACTGAACATGCAGTTGGGTGACCTAAACCAGAGAGAGAATTAAAAAATCAGGAGCAAGAAATATAGAGTGATGAATGGATCATCTAGGTAAGAATTCCCCTGCGCTAGATGATATGACCTGCATACAATTGGCATATCATCTTAAACAGTACCTCTGAGATCACCTTGTGGATCATGTTACATACCGATTTTGGCCTAAATTCTCCCCAACTGCAAGCCGCTTTCCTTTCAGGCAAAAGAACCAGATGCATCTTTTTTTATTTCGTGCACAACTTTATCACTCTGAAAGAGGTTCTCGACTCCGCTGACCAAGTTCAATATGATATAGTTCTAAAATTGTTTGAAGAAATGCCGTGACCCATCAGCACTATGCACAATATCTCTATCAAAACGGCTGATTGCAACCTGAATCTCCTCAGTTACTTCCATTAGCAAGACAAAGATTTCTCTCTCTGAAATTTTAGTCTCTTCTGCCAAAGGCCATAATGTATTACCAGAGGCTCCATCATCGCTTAGAAGATTGTAAGAAAGGTCTTTACAAGCCATCTGAATTTCCTTGGAGTCATCTACTATAACCTCTACATGCGGATTCTTTTCCTGCTCTTCTTTTAGGAGCAATTTGTTCAATTCTGTGTGCAACAAAATTTCTTCCTCTTGCGAGTCTGAGATTGTGGGGAAGAGCAACATCTGAATATGCTGGAGGCTGTCTGGCCTCATCAATTTGGAAGGCATGTTCTCATCTCCCTTCCTTCCGTTTCATCAGGCAAATTCTTTTTTTTTTTTCCAGCTCTGATCATCAGTCATCCATAAACTGGAAAGGACCATGCAGATTCTACAGTGTTCCTGCACTCAACATTATCAACCCAGTACTTACAACAACAACAGATATAGCTTACTCCTTGGATGAATAGGACTTGATTCCTACTTCATAGAAGGGGAATGATCTGTAGATGCTTGGGAAGCACCAATAAAGAGCACTCTTGATTCAAAACTTCCTCCCATTTGTGATCAACAAAACACCATTGAGTTTCAGACGTGCTCAGATCCTTTTCCTCGGGTGGGAGACTTCTTTGAGACTGAGAATACTAATGAAATCATTGAACCAATAATGTAGACTTCCTGTTGTGGTGCTTCAATTCTATAACTAGCAGATCTCGTGCATCCTCAATGATCGCAATACTCACTTTGATTCAGCATCTTCTTCTTCTAATCAGAAAGTTTATGTGAAAATAAACACCTGCAAAATTCATATCCTGATTTTTTATCAGCGAATCTATTCATCCAGGAAGGATTACAAATCTTCTCCAATGAAGTCAAAGAGATGGGATTCTATCCACAAACGATCCTACCATGATCACCAGCATGATCAACTACAAATGAAGTGCGATGCTTTCTAAAAGGAAATCTCTAGTGTAAAGAATGCATGCATGAACATTGATGATTGAACCTGGAGGATAGATTCTGAGCTCTTGAATGGAAAGTCTCTATTAGATTATTGTATATATATACAAGAATTGAAGATGATCATGTCTACTAAGGAGAACTTGAGTGCACCAATTCTGTGCAATTTCTCTTTCCTTCCGCGTCCAACTCAGAGGGCATTTAATAATAAAAAAAAATTATATTTTTGAAATATCTAAGGAAAACTGGTGTATCTCAGACCACTTAGGTTATGTATAAAAACCGGGCCTCTTAGATTCTTGTAATATTTTAAAGAAACTGTGAACAATTCTAAAATGCCTATGCACACTAACTTAACCAAGTTATTTTGATAGAAAATATTTGATTTTTCTACTACCAAAATTTTGATGTTACATAAGCGTTCAATTTTTTGTTTATATAAAAAACATTATTAGACTTAAAAAAAAGTTAACTTAATATATGTTTCTCATCACAGCATACTTAAGATCATATTTATATGGTTAAATTGTGAAAAAAAAAGTTTCAACAATCAATTTTGACGGTTTGCTAATTTTGCTAAAACAGTTTGATAAATCAAGCCGTGAAATGAAAAACTTTCGAATGCAGCCGCGCTTTCGCTATATGCCAAATGTTCGTCGTTATCTTTGTAAATCTTTTAAAAGCAACGGTGGCTATCGCCCACTTTCAGACCCGAATCCATCCATTTATATTCATTGGGAGAAAAAAAAGCGCGGCTGTTGGCGGGGAGAGAAGGTGCAAAACAGAGGGAAGCTTTTTTGGAGGGAGAGGGCAAGGATTTTGTCGGGTCGTTCCCTTCTGAATCATCCGCCATGGTTCTCGAGGTAACCCAACAGTCCGTGTCTTTCTTCTTCCTCTCTATCGACATTCCATCTTTTGCTTCTTTATCCTGTTCGGGAATGGTGAGAGGGGTCTCCGAATTTGACTGCCAGGCAACTATGGTCTTCATTGACAATTCAGAGTGGATGACGAATCGCGACAACTCTCACAACCGATTACAAATGCAGGCCGAAACTGTTAACTTGATATGCGAACTGCGAAGTGAACTCTAGGTATTGATATCTCGTCGCTGTTTACTTCCCTTGACTTCTGGTGTTCAAAATCGCTCCGATGTTAATTTTATCTCATTCTGGTTTTCCTTTTCCATTCTGGGGTTTTCATGCACGATTGGGCTGGCTTATTTATCGGGACTATGTCTGGGACGAATGCTGTCAGTTGTACTTTATTAGGCGTAGGCTTTTCTGATTGTGGGTTACCGTTGAATGATGCAGTCAAATCCGGAGAACACTTTTGGGTTGTTGACATGGGAGAAAAAGCCGTCCGTGTTCTTTTCACCCTTGCCAGCTATTTTGGGATGATTTTGGTGTGTACACGTGGTAAGTTTGCAGATCGAAGGTACACTGTTTTAATTCATCTTTTGTGCTTGTTTCCTGTATTTGCTGTTTCAATCGTTGATTTTTTAATTTGTGTCTGCAACATAAACGGGGGAAAATATTTCCATTTGTTTTTTTTTTTCAAATTCAAAAAGATAAAAAAACTTGGAATGAAATCTGAAAAAATGATAATGCAACAAAAACAAGTTATTTAACTACTTTACAGAACTATCACATCAAATGTCGAAGAGCTATAGAATTAAACATGAAAAATGCATAGTGCACTAAAAATGGTTTAATCACTACAAAGAACTATAATATCAACTGCTAAAGAGCTATAGAATTGTTGAGAACATTGAAAATAGACACATCGAGGAACTTTTAAGTTTGACCGCAGTGCAGCTTAAGATGAACTGCATATAATTTCATAACCTGTGTAACCAAAAGTCTCGTGAAAGCAGACTGCTGTGAAATTTATTTTTTATGGTTGAATTGGTTTAGAGAGTTAGAAAAAACCCATTATAGGATGGAAGATGACATAACCAATAAAGAAATCAGTCCCAGGGGTTTTGGGCTTAGTGAATCCTCTATTTAGGATGATTTGGTAAAGAATGTAAGAAAGAAGGTCGCTTGAGTTTGAGTATGTGCAGGCCAGGATATTTCACGATTGCCACCATCATCCACAGCAGGTGGCTTGATACTACTCGTCTGACTGCTGAAATTTAGAGTTGGCACAGTTTAACTTGTATTATAGAATCGTATCATACAACATACTTTTTCCGTTTTTGCATTTACTTGTGTATCATATTGGACTCAAGGGTCTGTCATGTGACACTTGGTGGTATTCCCTGATAAATTTTGATTCATAATCTGTTTACTGTTCCTGAATATTTCCTGGTCAACCTCTAGTATTTCATTTCTCTTTTTAGTAGGAATTGAATCATGATATAAGATTTTAGGAGGTGCTTTCCCCAATACATTGGCACCTTTTAAACTAATTCTCAGTTAAATCTATGACCTGCAGCTCAAGTTCTTGGTCAAGAAAAGTGGCGGACTATTCATGATGCAGCTTCAAGAACCCACCTTGCAATCAATTAGGAATTGGAGTTTTGGCTTAGGTGCCTATTTGGGATCATAACACCAATTCCTGCACCTAGAGTTTTGTGGCCACCAGCAGGTTCATCAAAGTGTTGATTTGCTGCCAGACTTCATCAAGTAAAGCCATCAAACTGAAGATGATCTCTTTGAGGGTGAAGTCCTTTCTCGGAGTTCACCAATCCCAGCCGTTGGAAAATCTCAGCACCAGCGTCCTGCAACTCGAATTCTTTGAAGTTGACTCACAACGGAAGTTCAACTCTGATACCAATGGTGACAGGGGAAATCTTTTGAATGTCAATCCACCTGCATGGATAGTTCTCCGGAATCTTTAGGGAGGTTATTGGCTTTCTTTTCTAACTGAGTCAAGTGACCTAGCAGCAGAATAAGAGTAGACAACTTGAGCTAGGCACTAAGGCCTTCGACACCATGGAAACAAAGCATAGATCTTTTTAATGGGCAGTCACTACCCTTTCCATTCACTAAAGTAAAATATTTTACCATTAGTGATTTCTCAGAACCCTTAAACTTAGTCACATACTTGATGTTTTCTTCTTCTAAGTGCTATCTCGTCTCTTCGTTCCAGGCTGGCCACCTATGTATAGATGTCAGTCCTATACAATTCACATTGGCGAGCTCACATGCTGTCCATGATGTCCAGCTGTTGCCACAAACTACTTGGATCAGCCATGTCTAGGACTCCCAAGCCCTTTGGTGCCTATTTGCTCTATGCCAACAGTCTCAGGCACTTAATTATTTTGTGATGTGCTTATCTCTGGAGAATTTAGCTTTGACTTATTTGTGTCTGCATGTCTGGAGAGTGCGTGTGTGTGTGTGTGTATATATATATATATATATTTTCACACTATCAAGTGAGAAGACATGTGGGTTTCTTTGTTTATGACTGGTGAAAAAACACTTCTCACAAAGTTCATTTGCATAAACTAACCTTACAGCAGTGTGCACATGCTCATAGGTTTTGAACTTGTAGTTATCTTGTCAACCTAGTGATGCTTCTGAAGTATGCAATAGTGATTTTCTTTTGTCATTGTTCTATCTATTCTTTGAGATGGAAATTTGTTAGTTTTGAATGTCTAAACTTATGTTCCTTTTCTTCTTCCTAACTTGCAAACACTGCAGATGTCTATGCAGGAGACACTGAAAAAGGCATTCCCTCTCAATCTTAGATGACCAAAGTACTAGAGGACAAAATTTCCTGTCATCTATCATTTACTCAGGATTTCACTTGGAAGTCTCATTTTATGTAAGGTGGCTGTCTGGTTATCAATATTTTTAAGTCATATATATATATATATATATCTGTGTGTGTGTGTGTGTGTGTGTGTGTGTGTGTACACACTTGTGTATATATGTATTCATATTTGCAACTGCATTATGCATCATAGGCTTCATTCTATGATGAGAATGATGGATTGTAACTTTCTCTTACAATAGGCGATTGTCTTTTCAGCTTCCTGGGGTCAATTGTAATGATACTTCAATAAAGGACTACAGGTGTCCCTACAGTAACGATCAGAAGTAAGCTTATGGGGGTTTGTCAGGCAGTGTCAGATTCCCATCTATATAATAATAATAACATACAAAATTACAAATAATGTTTGAGAAATTATAAATAACTACCTACCTTTTTAAATAATTTATGAGCATGCTCTTCATGAATTAAAAATTTAAGAAGACCATTTTATCCCTAACAAAAGGCACCTTTATGTAAAAAAAGTTCTTTGTTAAATTACATTTTTTTGGCTAGTGTAACAGTGTCGTTGTGATTTCACCCTTTTCCATGTGATCGTAAAGAAAAAATGCAAGAGACAGGGAGCTGTGATCTTGCTGAGAAATTGATTTAAAACATGTAAATTTTTTTTTCTAAAAGAAATGATCTTTTATGGTACATAGCTTTTTAAAGCACATTTTGATACTTTTCATTCATGAAGTGTGTCTGTCGAATTATTTTATAAATTCAGGCAGTTATTGTTCATTACAGCTCCTATTGGCTTGTTTGGCACTAGTAAGCAAGAAACTGAGTTGTTCCTGGTGAAATATAGGAGATAATTACATCATTTTTGTGTGTGTGTGTGTGCATTCCATGTCATTTAAATGTGAAACTGTATTTTTTTGCACTTAATGGCATTTAAAGCACCTGCTACTATTTCTTGTTTGTATGTTGGTTTTACCTCTCACTTCGTAGTTGCCTGAGTGTTAGTTGATTCAAGTTTGGCTAAGTTTTCTTGTTAGTTCAAGGTGGCAACGATTTCCATGTTTGTTGTTCGTGAAGGCTCATGCTTAAATCTTTTTATTTTTTTTGCTAATTCCAGTTTCTGGTACTTTTCTCAAAAGTTTTCCTTTATTTGTTCAAACAGAAGAAAATCTGCAAAATTACAACCTTCAAAAGAAGTATCCTGTAAGCACTTATCAATGATAATATTGATTACACTACATTTGAATCTGATGACATATATTATTACCTAATGATTACACGATATACTAGACTACTACTTTGTACCTTTTATGGGAAGTATGCAGTGCTTGATGAAGTACCAGTGTTTCTGAGAGGTGTCTGTTAAAGATTTTTGCTGTTATGGTCTAATAATGTATCCGGGATTATGGATCATATCCAGCCAGTACTGTGAGATGTTTGTCTGTTTATATGAAATTGGGACAAGTCCAGCTTTGTTGATTATACTCTCTGGATTCTGGGTCAACTTGCCTATGGGTGTCATTATGCTGTGGTGCAAGCTTAGAATTCTTTGAGGAATCCATTTACAGTGTGATATTTTTTCTTTGATTTTGGCACTTTGGTTCTCACACATGTATTTTGTCCATGTATAGTCTTTAGGTGAAAACGAAAGAAGATTCTACAAAGGATGGTGATAAATGATTATCTTCAGCTGGCATCTCATACAACTATTTCAGGTAACTATACTCTTAACAATCTGGATCTGTTTTATCTTTTCTTTAGTAGCAAGAGTATTCGTCTTTCTTTTCTTTTGTGTCATGATAAATATTCTATTGCTTGATAAGCCGACTATGCTACTCTACGAATCTAACGTTCCTTTAATCGATTTTGCCTTCTCTTTTCCTTTGGTGTATATATATATATATATGTGTGTGTGTGTGTGTGTGTGGTAATCTCTCTACTACCTCAAGAAGGTGATCACTCTCTCTCCCTTTTTTTGAATGCTTTTAAGTTGGGAACAATGTTTTTTTTCTTTTTGGTGTGCGTGTGTATATATATGGGAGCTGCAATCCTCCGACCAGCCTGCCCATCACACACCCAGCTCACCCCCCACTGAGCTGGGTGTGTGAGGGGCCGGATGGCTGGAGGAATCCAAGAATATATATATATATATATATATATATATATATATATATATATATATATATATATATGGGAACAATGTTTTTTTTTTCTTTTTGGTGTGCGTGTGTATATATATGAACTGCAATCCTCCGACCAGCCTGCCCATCACACCCAGCTCTCCCCCCACTGAGCTGGGTGTGTGAGGGGCCGGATGGCTGGAAGAATTCAAGAATATATATATATATATATATATATATAGATATATATACATACACGCACACACACACCACATAAGATTCCGACTGATGATGAAAACGTAAACTTGTAGGATGATTGGACTGCTCATCTCAAGACTGGAAGATGAGAAAATGCATGAGTTTGGTATGTTACAAATTCGAATGACCATTTTTTCATCCTATACTATATATATATATATATATATATATATATATATATATATATATATATATATATATATAGATATATATTGTCATTAAAAAAAAATAGGGATTTGGTTCAATTTAAATTTGTAATTTGACACCACTTGAAACCAATGGATAAGAGCAAGGACTATCCTTTTCTGATGATATCTATAAAGCTTGGATCCCATGTCAGGAGATTCAGAAACATGTACATTATTTTGTAGTTAAAGTATGGCTCCTCAATGAAATTCCCTTCTGGAAATAAGCTGTTTCACTTTCATCCTAGATTGTGATACAAAGTCATGCCCTTATGGCCATGCTTTCTTACAGACTACGGGTTTACTCTCGGGTGTCCAGGTTTGGTTATAAGTGAGGTTTCATTGAGAATGTGGTTGTGTAAATTGTCTGGCTAGTATGCGGCAATGAATGAAGTATGCAAGATTCTACATGTCATGGAATAGGTCCAGGGATGGGCCTGATTTCATAGGTGGTGCAGTAAGTTAGGGGCATACATAAGCTATCCTGAGAACCCACCTCTGTCCACCACAACGTAGGCCTCACTTAGGCCCATATGAAATGGCTGCCTTTGAGTTCTCTAGCTGTAACCAGAAAAAAAATTAAAAAAAAAGGACTTGGTACACATTTTTTATTGCCGTCTTGTCAAGGCGCTTAATTTAGAAAAATAAATAAAGAAAAGCAAGTCAATTTCTTGGTAAAAATTTTGATTTTCTTATAAACCTATCAATGGACTCGGATTATAAGAATGAAAGGGAATAGCTATCAAGTTCATTCTCAGGTTTTCTACATATGAAGGTAAGATAGAAGTGCTCAGTTTCATCAAAATGACTCGCTAGTTTTTTGTAACAATTCGACCCACTCTTGGGCTGGGGCTCTTGGTTCGACGGATCCTAACACCTCCTTCCTAACAGTTTCGGTTTCAACTGTAAAAATGTTAAGAACCAGGACAATCCCCCTTTATAAACTCTTGAAGATCCTTCATAATCTTCAATACAAGACTAAAATTATGTGGTGGTACATTGATTGTCTTCATTCTTAGCGTTTTTGGGATTAGAATGGAAGCTGCTAGAAGGCGAGTTGACATCTGCTGAACTGAAAACTCAATCTCGTTGTGGAAATAAGCCAAGTCGTTACAAGAATGGAATACTTTCAGCAGTGCTATACATTGAGATATTCAGGATCGATCGTCTTTAAGGTTTTTGAGCTCTAGAATCCGAAAATTTCTGGACTCTGATACCAACACCAGTTATATTATTGTGACTCAAAAGAGACCTGGTTGCCCAATCTAATGGGTCGTAACTAGTTCAGCAACCCTTATTAACCCATTCTAATTTGACACTCAAAAGAGATATCAATGAAGATACAAGGCAATAAGTGTTCAAGTCTTTAAGCATATATATAAATCCTTTCCAAAATCTTAAATATAACTATTCTAATGCCATTGCCATATATTTTGTTAAAACGGTTAAATGCATCGTACTTCATTGGTGATAAAACTTAAACTAAATGAAGGTTTTGCTAATATTGTGCAGTGAAAAATGTAGTCTTTTATACTATAGGAAAGAAAAAGCACAACCTCATCAGGACAACTAAACTAAAATTATACATTACATTACCAATATGTAACCAGCTTGACACTTGGAACTCAACTTCTAAGAAAGTGGACTGATGCTTTTTTTCTTTTTCCTGGAAGGTTTCCTCTTAAACCAAAAAATTTGCTTTCAAGTAATGACATAGAATGAATCATCATCAAACTACTAGAAAAGAACTTTAGTGCAGGAAAGACTTCCTATCCTGTCTCCATATCCCCTCCTCCACATTCTAATCAAAGGGTGTGTTTGAGCCTTTTTACTTGAATGCCACTAATACAATGCTAACGGAAAGATTCGGTCGATGAATATTTGTACTGTTTTAGTTTAAGAGTACCACATGCTAACTTTAATTATTTTTAAAATATTATATAAACTTTTTTTATATTTTTATCATTTGTATTTTCTTTAGTTCTTTAGAAAATTAATTTTTTAAATAGCCCATTCACAATTGATTCAGCTGAATCAATGATCGACTGAGTTACCAATTGGAAGCTCTGCTGGTTCCAACTTAAGGCATGTGTATGACTACACCGTGCATATCGAAGGAAAAAGGAAAAAAAAAAGGTGAATTTACTTTCACAGGAAATGATTCTTTTAGTAAACAAAGCGAAAATATGCAAACTCGTGGTATATTTTGACGTAAGTTTGCAGAATCAGTGTTGAACTCATGACCTTTTAATTTTAGTGTCGTAAACAAAAACTTTTTTTCCTCTATCCACAAACTTTTATTAGTTCACTCGTTGCAGTGAATGGTACCGCCAGCTGTCCAGTTGATGCACATTGGAATAGTTCAAGGGTTATTCTAGCCATCTGTCTCCTTTTAGCCATTACCTAACAATAGATAGGCGTCACTCCGGTAACATCACGTCAGAGTGATGGAGACTTTGATGGCGGGGAAGGTGGTGACTATCTGTTTGGCTTGTTCTTGGTTTCGATGACCCTTTCCCACCATTCAGTGACGTTTCCTCGTGCTATAAGACAAGGACACCTCAGAAGCATGTCAGATAGTTAATGGCGGGTGTTCCCCGTCTGTTCTGGTCTCGTTGGCGCCTTGTGGGCGTTCCAAATGCACCTAGTATTGGTGATAAGTGGCAAGAGCGACCGTGCCAACAGTGACCTCTGCAATGGCCCTATTTCCTTAAGAGTCAAGGATGAATAGGGTTGCCCTACTTATTATTAGAACATCAAGGACCAAAAGACAAGCTCCAAAATGTTGCTCTTTATTTAATATATTAGCACAGGTTATTGTAATGAATGTGAAATCACAGATATCAATTGACTCATCGGTTGGAATTGTCATGGGACTTGGTATGGTATTTATGAGATCATCAGTTTTTCTACATAGAAAATACACTTGTGAAGTCCTTCCAAATTATTGATTGGTACTAATCATCCAGCCTCTGATAATCATTTATTCTCTAGCTTCATCATGTATTATTTTATTTATTGCTACCCAACTTAGTGGAGTAATGGTGAAATAGAACAAAATATGGCGAGTCAAGAGGTTCCTCATTGAAGATGATTTATGTCAAATCTGACGAGCAATCATATGAGATATGATTCTTTCGTTTGTCTTCTTAAATGCATATCACCAGTTCTATTTTGAGATTGATTCAATTAGTTCGTTCATCTTTAACATTTTTAAGCCATTTTAGATTCAAAATATTATGGATTTATAAAGAAATGATGTTTTCTAAACATGTAGTGAAAACAATATTCAAATCTTTTGGCTTTCAATAACCATATTACAAGTACAGAAAACATAATCTCTTTGTTGGTGTCTAAGTTTCTAAAAGTGCGGATCACATTTGCTAATTGTTAAAAGAATCTGTTAAACTTTTTGGGATCTGGTCAGTGCAGCCTTGACATAAGACTGTTTTAAATACACATACGCACGCACACATACAATTAGTTTGTATTTTTTCGTTTTATGTTTTTTCATTTTTTTCTTAAACTTGCAAAACTTGATGTATGCTAATTTCAGGTGGTTCAAAAGCTAATAACTCTGCGCATAATTCAAGGTTTTCTTTACGATTCAAAAAATCAAATACTGGAAAACAATCGAATCTCAACACTTGGATTGTGAGATATAAATCAGGCTGCTGTGTATGTGTGTCTGCATGCCATTTATGTTTTTAGTACTTTTTATGCCATTGCTAATATAGCACAATCGCTAAAAGCTGCTCATGAGCTGGCCCGCCCTCCACCTTCTTCAGTTCTAATAAAGAAGACGAACCAGAAGAGTCTCTGACTCCCTTTTTCTTGGTTCACTTTCTTTGACACCGATCCCAACTTTCCTGGTTCTGTTTCTTTCCATCTCGCTGACCATAATGGTGCCGTTGCTTCAACAAAGCGGTACGTGATACTGTTTTAGCAAATTAAAGATGCTTTATTCCTTTAAATAAGAACCAAATATTCTGCCTCCCATTGAAATAGTACGAGAGGATTTGTGAAACGACAGTACAGTCTAAACTCGGAAGGGAGGTTTTCTTTTAATAATGTTAGTTGAGTTCATCAATCATGTACTTGTACGCAATGCGCTCAAATGTTATATGCCCTTGTGATTATATTTTGCCTTCTTACTATTTGAAAAAATATTGCCTTATCCCAATGAATGGACGGGATCTAGCATCGCATCCAGCATCATATGACTTTGGGTTTATAGAAACAGTTGACGTTAATTCTAAAACGCATTTGGGCAGCTAAGTTGTCTACTTAGGAGAAGGGTAAAAAATCACATCGACTTTTTAATGGTGAGTCTGAAGGGGCGTAAAGTTGCTTGTCAGGCTGGTGGGCCGGTAAAATCTTGGTCATTAGTCTGATTTTCTTGGGTCTTATTCTTTTGGACTGCAAAAAATGGTAGATTTTACTTTCAAGTTAAAAGGAATAACTGTAAGACCTCAGAGGTAGGAAAAGCTTCAGCCTTTCACCTGGAACAACAGGCGGCAAATGCATATATAAGCAGTAGAGTCAAGAAATTGAAGCATTAACATGTGATTATTTATCAAAGAACTGATTGGCATGAATGTTACTGTTAATAAAATGTCAGTTTTAAGATGCAGAACAAAAGTATGAAGGAATTTTAGAGGAAAACTTTAGTAATACATGTCATCTAAATAATCTAGTTGACGTGCTGTCTCATTCTTTGCCGGCATTTCATGTTTCATATGACTAAGAGGAGAGGCATGAGACAAAAGGAAAAGTCCAGCAACAGATGGAGGAGGGGAAAGCAACTTGGAATGAAGTGGGTGGAAAGCAAATCTCAGAATTGGTGGATGAAGGAAAAAGACCACAGCATATTTGCTGAATGCATGCAAGGAGTCATGGACAAGGCTGTAGCCTGTAGGTGGCCAACGCTGTAGGTGGCCAACTGCTGCTGCACATTCTCATCCATGGCCTTTCCTGGTGGGGTTGGGATGGGGCCTCGTTTGCTTGGAGTCATCCTGCTATGAGGTCTTGTCTTTGTAAGATACATGAGCAGGTCTTTGATTCTAATATATCCTCCCACCACCTTCTGCTATTTTATACAGTCATATTCTCTCTCTCTGTTTGTGTGTGTGTGTGTATGTGTGTGTGCATATGTGAACCATAATTCATAGACAGGATACCGTTGATTTCCTTCTCATTGTAAGCTATCTCTTAATCTTCATGAAATGTAAATTCTTGCGCGATAATGAAGTCGAGAAAACCTTCGAACACTGTATAAATGGATCAAACATATGCAGGTGGTTCGACCAAATGTTTACTTCTTTATAATTGCTCTGTACCACGATGTCATGTCAAGGTTAACAATCACACCCCTTTTCCTCCAACTGAATTGCATTTAATAGAAAAGGAAATGTATACAACAATGGGTTCAACAAATTTTTCCTCACACTCTGACATACTTTTCTTTTTCTCCTTTCTATAACCATTCTCTCCACCCTAGGACTGATGAGTGACAAGTTAATGATTATTTCAATATATCATGATATGTTTGAGTTTTTATCGTTTTCCTTATTTATTTTGTTAATATCGTGGCATTTTTTAAAATATCGTGATATTTGTGGCTAATTTATTATTATTATTATTATTATTATTATTATTATATATATGTGTGTGTGTTATATTTATTTGTCAATAATTGGAATTATTGTTGAATCAAGTTCATCGACATGTTCCTCATGGACAAAGATTCATATGGATGCATACAAAAATAAATAAAAAGAAAAGAAAAGTCTTATTGTGGAAGTCATCAGTACGAGCTACATCCTTATCCCCAGAGAAACATGCGAAGATTTAGAGCTGTCAAAAGCTCGGGCACGGCGACCATCCAACTAAAAATGGCTCAATATGTCTGGCCAGACTCTCTTGTATGGTCACTGGCCCAGATGGCGATATGGGTCGACCAATCTAAAACGATACAGCTTCTAATCTATCTTCTTATAATTGCACCGTATAGAATGCTAAGTTCTTTCTCTCTTGCTTGGTGAAGTCTTATCACTGTTCTTTTGCTATGAAATTTTCATTTTGTCGGCTTTCTCTTTCTATATATATATATATATATAAAGAGAGAAAAAAAAAAGAGAGAGAGCCGACAAAATAAAAATATATAACAAAATTTGAAGACAAGAAGTCAAGAGAGAGAGAGAAAGTATAAAATGCATGTAACCTAAGCACATGCACCGAGTTAAGTTGCTCAGCCATTACTGTGGGCCGAGCCGACTCCCTAAGCCTGCCGGTTGTCATAGACCATCGCCCTTTTGGCTCCATATGGACTTCAACTATGCCCGTATAGGGACAAACACGTACAAGCTGGGGTGGCTCAATCATGCAAAACCTTTTCTTTCTCTCTCTCTCTCTCTCTCTCTCTCTCTCTCTCTCTCTATATATATATATATATATATATATATATATATATATATATATATATATATATATATATATATATATATATATATATATATGCAAGCTGGGATCGATCAAACAAACACGCCCTCTTCTTCCTTTCCTGTAGATCTCTCCTCTCTGCGCTCTGGTCAAGCAGAATCGCTGCTTGTCTACATCCCCGTCTCTTGCAGACTGCATGTGCAAAGTTGGATCCGCCATGGATCATCCAGCCACATGGTCTTCCCAATTATTTATTAATTTGGATTCAATTCCTATTAGGTTTCTCTTGGATCCATATCCTCCACGTCCTCTCTTGCGCGCATGTAGATGACAGCTTCACGTGCTACAGCAATCTGAATACACGTGTCATGAAAAGAAGAAAAATTGGAGATTGCACCACTGAGATCATGAACAGATCGATAAAAGCTCATCTACACACCAATTCCTAAGAATCTTTGAGAAAATTGTCGTTTGGGTGTCGCTTTAGTTTTTTGTGGAGGTCTAATACCAAAGTATCAGTTTTACTTTTATTGTCTTTCATTCGGAGTCGATGAACATACGAGTGGATGAACAGAAAAAGTATTTCATCTTACCATAAAAGCTGAAGTTCTTATTTTACGGTTCATCCCTTTAAGATACAAAGTCTGTTTTTGGTATCTCAAAATGCTGTCCTCACCATGCTTCAACTTGCACATCAATGACTTTTGATCTCAATTTAACTCTTATACCAATCCCCTCTAAAACTTATTACCTTCTTCTTACTCAAAATGAGTAAAATTGAATGAAGTGATACCGAAATCTTTGTCCTTGTTTAGTGCTAACAAACTCTTTTTAACAAAAAAATTACCGTACTTGGCATTCAAAATTCAAATAGTTTAGCTTGTTTTCAGCTACTGCTGGAAAATTCAGATGTATAAAGACCAGTTCTGGGATATAGCCAAAAATGTTCGCCCTTGAACCAAAAGTCTCCTACAACTTAGTCAACCGCATAGATCTGTAATGAAGTTGTTAATAAACACTTTATCGAGTAGTTAACTACTTACCTCTTTTAGCAACTTGTTCTAGCGATCTTTCACGGTCGCCAATAACATGATTTTTTTAAACTCACCGTTGCTTTTAAGCGAAGGAGAGCACAAATTCGAAGGCATGCGATCCAAGGGGAATGATTTCACGGATATGCACGAAAGTTCGTGCCATCTAAAGCTCAGCTCGGTGCACATATTTTGTATTTGTTCGTTTAAGAAAGATTGCTCTGTTCTTATATATTGATGAAATATATTAGAACAAAATTTAGGAATAAAAATTATAATTATCTAAAAATGAGAATGAATAGTATATAGTATATATATGACATGTAACACCTTTGTATTGGTCAATCAATTTGCCATCAATTGGCACTTGGCTGGTGGCGAACCGAGAAATTTATGATTAAGGGACATTAAGAATTTCAATTTTTTATTTTAAGGAGCACCCATATATAAATAAGTAAAATTTAAGTAGGCATTAATACATAAGCACAGCAAATTTTATATAGCAATTGCACACATCAGCCCATATGAGTATGTGTCATTATACTTGTTTATGTATAATATATATATATATATATATATATATATATATATATATATATATATATATATATATATATATATATATATATATATATATATATAAAATTTAATACCAACATTCTCTATCAAAAAGTCAGGATCAGATTTCTCGATCCTCTTTGGAATCTTTGGGCATCGTTATAAACCTTTTATACTTGGATAGAATTTGCTTACCATAAAACCTACAACCTACAGTTTAATCAATGTGCTAAGTTACCATAAAACCTACAACCTACAGTTTAATCAATGTGCTAAGTCACATGGTATTCAGTAAGGTCCTCGTACCTATGTCACGGTATCGGTATACAAAGTGGTCATACTTTTTAGATCGAAAGTGACTTAAACTATTTAAATTTACTTGATTTAATTTTTTTCTAACTCATTTTCATTCTTTTCTTTGAGAGTATTGTTCATTAACATATAATTTTTTTTATTTGTACCACATGTTCATGTGAATGTAAGGTTTTATTTTGATTTTTAACTATATATATATATATATAATATTATATGAATACAGGTGTTTTATTGTTTTTTCGTACCCGTATTTTTTTTAAGTTATTGTACCCATACTCATATCTTGGTATCCGTACCCAAACCATGCCCTTACCTTTGGCGATGTGTATGGGTATGCCAATAAGAAGTTAATATTCTTTATCTGATCTTTTAAGAAAAGAGAAATAACAGGAACTTGAACAATTGGATTCCATCTTTATTGTGTGATTAGTAACAAAAGTGGGTATAAGTTTTGGAAAAGGTTGCAAGTGGGAAAATCTGGTTTGAGATTCTAATCTGAGAAATTTTTTGTTATCAAATTCAACTTGACATGGTATCTAATGAATTTGGAAGTCTCATACCAAGCGAACTCGAATTTTGAGGAGGTGTTTCACAAAAAGAATATTTTGTTCTTGAAACACATATTCTGATCACATTCTTTGAGTACACCTTGTTCTTAATTCAGCAAACATGGTGTGACAATGTCTAGTGGTAGATTGTTAGATTCTAAAACAATATCGACAATTGCACTACATTTTTGAAATATGAACTTTAGTACTTCTAAAACATGTGTTTTGAAAAACAATGTTTGAACGCAATGACAACTCAACCCATAAACTTTCACAAAAGAAAAAGTTGAGGTTATGTGTGGGAAATGGTGCCTGCCTGTGTTATTGCCATCAAATTCACCAATTTTTGTTCTTTTCTCACTACCTTCAACATTTTATAACATGAAATTTTTGTCTCGAATTATAAAAAGAAAGCTGCCAAGAGATGAACTATGTGTAAAAGGGGAAAAAAGCAATTGGGTTGAAACTCAAGTAAACGGAACTGTCTGCATCTAGAGGGGCCGTTTGACATTAGGAACATCTTGTAAGTGTCTTATGAAGCAGATTTATGAAATAGTAGTTTTACGGTAAATTCATGGAATATTTCATGAATCTGCTTCAATTTATAGAACGGATTCATAAGTTAAGTACAAAGTGTTTTTGCTGCTAAACAACCTCATAAACAACCAACTAAGTACTTAGAACTTCACAACAACTTGTTTGGGTATAGAAAGTAGCAAAGCACATCAATTTTAAGCTTTCTTTAGAGATGGTTCGGGCTTATATTTGAATCTTTCGATCAGCGTTCTAAATATTTTGTATGTACTAGGTGCAATTTTGGTGTGCTTTTACATTATAATTCCAAAAATAATTTGCCCATCGTTGAGAAATTGACCGTAATGAGTTCGTGCTTACATTTCGATTAATTTGAAACAGTTTGGACATAAGTTTTAGACTACTATTCATATTTTTGGAAGGTTGTTTTATCTGCTTAAAATATTGAACGGCAGAATTATATTTAGTAAATTTGTCTCAATATTTGAGGCAAATATATGGAAAGATTAATTAACGTTCAGTTCGACACAAAAATGCACAAATACGGAACTCCCTTATTCACATGCCTATAAGTGAGTGGGACCCATCACAAACATTAACAAAGGAGCGATTCAGTAAAATAATAATCGCATAAACATGAGGCACAGCGTAATAAATAGTGAGAATATCAGGGGGGACATGGAAAACGTTTTTCTTATATATACAGTTGCGTCAAACTTCCAAGGTATCAAGCAGACTTGAAGAGGAGGAGAAAGGAGAGGAGGAGGAGGAGGAGGAGTCAGAAGAAGAAGAAGAAGAAGATAGTTTTGTGGTGCTTGGTTTTCTCCAGTCATGGCTATGGCTTTCAGAATGGTACTACTACTAATCTCAGCGCGGGTTTAGTTTCCGTTGTTGCGTCATATATCTTATGGAGGTCCATTGATTTGCTCTGTTATTTCTAACACATATGGTATCTGTCTGAACAATTCTGTTGCTTCCCCCCCTGACAATTCACAAGAGCACTCTTGGGATGTCAGTCTCTGAAGAGTGCAAGAACATGTTCATGGAACTAAAGAAGAAGAAGGTTCACAGGTTCATCGTCTTCAAAATCGACGAGCGATCGAAGCTGGTAATGGTGGACCAGGTCGGCGATTCCGCGGCCAGCTACGAAGAGCTAACCGCTTCCCTTCCAGACGACGATTGCCGCTATGCGGTCTTTGATTTCGACTTTGTCACTGTTGACAATTGCAGGAAGAGCAAGATCTTCTTCATTGCCTGGTAATTTCCTTTGCAACCACTCATTCACCATCAACACCACTGGACCTCGCCTACACAACTTGTTAATCAGGCTCAGAAGCACATAGGTTCGTTCAAGTTCGGCTTCGTCCGGTCCATTTCACTCCTATATGCGTCCTGAGTCCTCTTCATTTTATCTGCATAAATTTTCATGTATGTGTATATATGTTATAATGAAGGATTTAAGTGTGCAAATTACCATCCTATTAAGTAGAATACATATGATTTAACTAAGAAACTACTATAAGCGAGTACTTGGGATACTCACCCTACCCAGGTATTGATTACTTGGGTTTAGGCATTTATTCCAATCAGTAGCCAGGTGAATGAAGCTCGTATATATTGACAAATTTTAGGAGGATTTGTAAAGTTATATGAGCATAATGCAATTTAAATGCATGGGTTTTTGTTAGTGGCGATATCATCATAGGCCTAAAGTTTTTCCATTTTTATTTTTTATGATTTCTATATGTCTATCTTCAAGGATCACTTTACTTTGAAGTTACTCATGATAAGCCTTTTTGGTTTGATTGTAGGTCACCAAGTGCCTCAAAGATAAGAGCAAAGTTTCTCTATGCGACCTCCAAACAGGGCCTAAGAAGAGTGCTGGATGGTGTTCATTATGAACTGCAGGCAACAGACCCAACAGAGATGGGAATTGAGGTCATCAGAGATAGAGCCAAATAGATTCCGTCGTTTTCGCTTTTTATCTTTTACCTGGTCGTCTGAATAATTTATGGCTACAAGTGGAACTAATATAATGTAACTGCTACTGTTATGGTGCTCACTGCTTACTGAAACTGAATCAATACATGGAGATGTGATTATATGACTCATGTATCGTGCCTTCCTGTCTTAATAAAAATCTGTGGTCATCAATTATTGCTGTCAAGTTTCGGTCTGCCATTCACATATCTTAAGATGGTGTACGATCACAGTCGTACATCATGGTGGGGATCCAGTGGGTAGGATCTGTTAGATCTGAATTTTTATATCAAGTGTAATGAGTCGGTACTGTACATGAGCATAATCATGCATCTTTTGGTGAGCCACACTGTCTACAGAGTACGGTTGGATGAGACCAACGAATGGAAGGAATACCAAATCAATTTTGCAAAAGTATAGTGTCTCCTCTTGGCCTATCGTAATTATGTGATTTAGTTTGTGCTATTTAATGCTGTAACCCATTCATATAGAAAATTGCATATAGGAAAAGGTTAATACTAAAGGCAGAATTGAACTGTTGAGCAGATATTGTTATTGTTTTCTTGTTTCATCTGCGTGCTCCATTGATCAGAGCAAGTCGCAATCGCAGATGTTTTCTGAACAGATATCAGGGTAAGTTACAATATTGATAATGGAGATCACGGAATCTGTCTCCATATCTTGATGATAATATTTACGTAGAAAAAGTCATACGAAATGTAAAAGAATTAGTTGTTTAGCAAACATTGAATTAAAAATTTAGCCTGTGCAGTATGCTTTTTGTCCGTGTGTGTGTGGGTGTATGTGAAAGAGAGAGAAGGGTTAAAACATTTCAACATCAAAAAAGATGGCATCCAACAAAAAGCTGGAGGCATACAAAAGAAGGGTCCTCCTTAATAAGATAACAAAGAATTTATGCTGTTCCGGACCTTGCTTTTGCGTGTGTATGTTTGTGTGTGCATCCGTGCGTGTGCGTGTGCGTGTGAGAGAGTGAAAGAGGGAGTGGACTATGAAGATTTTTAACCGCGTTCAGAACTCTTCTTCATTTAGGTCTTACAGTAACAAGTAGATGGTAGATGTCATCCAAATTTATGCACTCCGCTTATAATAAAGGCTGGATAGTTCCTATACAGTCTTAAACCATGTAATTCACAAATCAAAGCAATGAACATATATACGGTAGCCAGCGCACCACACTGAGCCTTCTGTCAGGCTCAGCACATTATCAGTAATAGTGTTCAAATTGATAAAGAAATTGCAGTATAAAACATAAAAGTTGTGAAACATGAAGATGAACTATTGCACAATTTTTCTTTTCTAAAATACAAGGGACCCTCACTGAGAGCTGGGGCCTTTATGACCCATAAAGTAAACTCCAGGCGTAGATCCCACATCTCTGCCTTGAACAGATCCTGCCACCAGGCGTATGACAATCTGAGTGTCAAACGACACTGGAAATCGAAACGTGTCCTGCTGTCTCATCAGGCGAGATTGTACTTCCACTGCATGACGTTGAGTTCACCCACCAGATAACTTCATCTGCTTTACACTGTCCTATGCATCTCAGATGCATGAAAATTGAAGTAAAGCCTCACGATAGGCTTCAGGATTTCATGCTTTGTCTAAAGCAACTAATTGGCATCTGAACTGTGCGGTCCATATCCTATTTGCAGGTTTATGGTACAATGCAAGATGAATTCTACAAAAAGCTACTGTTAAGGTGGGTCGAAAAGAATGAAGAGGGAGGAGATCTAAACACTGTCTGAATAAATATTTTGTGAAAGCCAGTGATCCCAAAACAAGTTGCGGATTATGCTTTCCTCTTGAAATACACATAACATGCTGCCAAATGTAACTTAATTGCTTCAGCCCTTGTCTACCTAGTTTGGAGAACTATCAGGGTCATCTACCAACTTATTCACAACCTACCAACTTGCTCACATGATGCTGATCTCTCTGTTCAATTCACAAACGTGCACCCACAATGATCCAGCCACAGCGGCTCCCAAAAGTGGAAAAGAAAGGAAGCATAAGTTACAAGGGATTCATGAAATTTAGTACTTATGAGGAAAATACCTGAAGCACATGCACCATGAGACAGTAAGTATATTGAAGCAGCACAAGTTATTTGGTTTGGGTGCAAGTTAGATTTCTTTATGAGGTACTTATTTGAACATGGAATTGAATGGGGTGTTCCGCATTGAAGCAGAGTCCAACTATCGAAGCATAACCAGCATCAGCCTTTCAGCCTATATTGATTTGAATCTCACAAGAAATCAAAGACGATTTGAATTTCAACATCCTTGTTCGCATAAATGTGTTTTGAAGGGTGGTTAATCCTGCCAATGCCATGCCAAATCAACATTCCCGTTTAATAGTGGGGAGGTGATTTATGACGAGTGAGCCTCTAAAAGCTAGACCAGTTAATGGCCCTGTCCCTGTCAAGAGGGAAAACCCTGGGTATGTCATAACCACATGTCTTGTGAGCACAACAAACTTTTGAAAGTCGATCACATTCACCGGGTTTCTTTACTGTCTTTACTGCACCAAGAGCTGTTGCATGATAGAACTGATGAATGCAGGTGGTATTTAGATCATCCGCATGCAATTAACATTACGTGCATGCTGAGACACGCGACTCAGTTGGGCCTACCTAAGAAAGTTGATCTGAATCCGTATCACACAGGATTCCTCTTAATGACGAGTATAATACCTGAATAATAGTCATGTGCAACGATTTGGTTAAATTGTGATATCCACATCCCCATGTGTCGGCAGACAGCTGTATCCTGATCCTTTCTGACTGACGCTGGATGGAAATCTGGTCGAGAAAAAGCCTTCCAACTAGACAAAATTTTCCTGCACCAAGATCCATAGATAGAGATGCCTGCCAAATCAGATGTACGGGGTCGGATTCAGGAGTTTGAAGTGGTGGTGTGTGTCCTTTTCAATCTGAATCTAGCAAAAATGGGGTGACCTTTTGCACCACGGAAAGTTACAGTTCAACCGTCGATCTGATTATTTTCTGGTTCAAGTTCCTACAGCAGAGCACATTAAGAGTTCCTTAACCTCTAACTTGCTAGAGATTCAGGCATTCAACTTGTTGCTTATGTGATACAAATTCTGCTTGGAGTCACTAATATTTGCTTGGATACGGTTTGCACCTGAGGGGGATAATTTGTTCGAGTGAATATACGTGTCGGACTCTTGTTTTCCCTGCATGAAAGCTGATCAGCACGTTGGATTAGACGCTGGAATAGACGGAGAATAATAACTTCAATACATTAAACTTGACATAAACTCACCAACAGAAGACTTCTGCACATCAAGTTGATATACATTTGAATTTGAGTTTGAACATGAAATGGATAAAATCAAACTTCGGGCCATTTAGTTAAACAGGACAAGGAGCCGTGTTCCAACAGCTAATAGTTAGTTGCACGTCTGAACCATGGTAAACAGGGTCGAGAAACACTTACTTAAGAATCTCAATTCATAGGAAGCGGAAACACAGTGCCATTTTACTTTAAAAGGTCTATCATTATTTTTCAGAACTTTTTAATTATTACGATCAGTTTATTAGTATTTTGTGTGATATAACGTACTGCTTCCCTATATCGTTCCATATGCTAAATTCCCATTTCGCTTTCTCTTTTTCCTAATTTACTTAAACCTTTGATTTGACCCGCTAACTGATTCCCCATTCATCAAGGTTTTCGTTCAGGATTCCTGCTTTGACAAACTATAAATTGAATCGAATACTCCTTTTATTTGGAACAAAAAAGTTCATTGTGTTGGCAGTGAGCAGTCCATGTGCCAAAGATGTATCTGAACATAACCAATCTCTTTCTTCATGGGTGTTTCTTCACATCATCGGAGCAAATGTTGGGATAGATGCTCCCCCCACCTTTCGACATAGGTAATCTCAGGACACATAAAATATCTCTAAATGTTCCAATACAACTTGAAACTAAACACCAGTGGTACCAAAATGGCTATGATTCATTTAACTTTACTAAGCTGTCATCTGCTACCGAACAGGTTTTAACAGATTATTTTAATGAATCTGAGATTAGGCGATTCTACCAGCTTATGCCAAGAAACGCACCGAGCGTCCCTTAGGGCCTTCAAGACCACAGCTCCTGTTCAGGTTTGTAAAAGGATACAAGAAACATTAAGTGGGAATTGGAACGGGTCAAATACTGGAACAGTCAAGGGATCATGCAGTTGCAGTCTCCAATTGCGTTCCTAAATGGGCCCATTGCCAGGAATTAGATCATTCTCTTCCTCCTTTGGATACCACAGTTTTAGGTTATACTTCTTACTGAACTGATGGTGACACTCCTGTTAGTTTTCCGCCAGTACTAGTCACGAAGGAAGTACTCGGCTTTGCGTCAGTGGTCCACTTCACTGTTCGCACCATATCCGATCATCAAATGAGTTCGAAAGTGAAGGGAAGGAAAAGGGATACATAAATCGTAACAGATACTCAAGTTCACTCATTGCAATGCCAAGCAGACGGTTGCGTACTGTCCTTTCTGTGGTCCTGCAAGACAAGAGAATTTCCTTTTCCAATTTACAGAATCGAATCCAATTTATCGTGTCTTATACAAAGGAACCAAGAAAAGAAACTGGGAATATTCAAATAAAATTTATGTATTAAAAAATATTGATGATTCAAGTTCCAAAAAACTAAGGTTTTAGGTACACTATGGATTGCAACTTCTGCCACAAGACATAATGCGACCCTTCCTGGAATGAATGTTTCCTTTTTCCTATGATACAGATGCAAAGCCTGAAGTTCCTCAACAAAAATGCTCCGTCTGAATAACTATCAGTTGCCAAACTAATTCCCGGGAAGGAAACTCAGAAAAACGAGATATGGTATAAGCCTGCATTGGAGGAAAAACAATGCGACACATGACGGATCGGTTGTCCCTCAGACTACCAGATGGAAATGACGGAACCACTTGTCATCTTTTCTCATGAGTAGCTGCGGTATTCCAGAAATATTGATAGCATCATTCTACTTACGTTTATACCTGAGAAATAACATCCAACATACACAGAAAACAAGATAAGATAACCATTGAAGAGGAGCCAAAAGGTCAGATAAATGTATCACAATGATGCAATAGCGATTGAAAGTTCCTGATGTAATTTTTACCTTGATTTGCTCTTGAAGGAATTCTTCGAGTTTTTCTTCCTACCACCTCCATGCGTTGTCTTCATTTCCCTCTTTTTTGAACTCATTTCACTTTGAAATAGATCTTTCATCTCCTCTTTCCTACTTTTATGTCTGTGAGAAGCTTTCCCAAGTTTCTTCGCATTGCCCACAACCTTACCAGCTTGCTGTGCTTTTTGGGACGCCTTAACTGACTTAGCCCGTCGATATCCGATGTCCACAAGAGATTTACCTACACCCACCTTCTTCTTCTTATCCGTGACCCCCTGAAATCATATTTATCAGATAACACATACAAGGTTCACACTGCAAAAGCTTGAGAATTAAAGCTCCCGCAGAATTGAATGAACTAGCGGGAAGTAGCATAGATGAACACTAAAATGCACCAGTAAAACAAATGGTAGCCAGCAAAGAAGCCACATCATGAAGTTACTTTGCATTTAAATCAAATAGTAAACAGCCAATAACTTTTGAATAGAACCTTACAAAAATGGTTAGCTTAAAGAATCTCTCAGTGACCAGTATAATTAAACATACCAAAAAAAATTAAAATTAGATGCACAATGAACTGCATGAATTAGGAACACCACCTAGCTCCATGTGTCTTGTGCAACACAGTGAATAACATGGAGTGCAACAGAGCAACATGAGTGGTCATCCAGAATGTTGTTTTTGAAATTGAATCAGTCAGGCATAAAAACTCAGCACGAAAATACTCTTAATCTTCTAAATGTACAGTCCATAAATAAGTGCGACACATATTACATGATATGTCATTTTGGATATTCGTGCAAGAATAAGTGAGTGGGAGATGTATACTTCCTCAAGGTCTGTCGTTTCATGTCCTTCACTAGCTGCTTCTCTAGCTGCTTCCAGTCTTCTCCGTTTCTTCCGAGGCATGCTTTTCTGTTAAACAAGATCAAGCACCAGCATATAAATGTTCCAAATATTTCAAGAAAGAAGCACTGTTTATCAAAATTCACAAGGTAAACAAGCAGAGGTAAATGCAGCAAAGGACACCTCTCGCTCTCGCTGCCTCTTCTCCTTCTCCTTCTGATCATCTAATTGTTGCACACTTAGTGTCATATTTACACTGCCTAGAAGGTTCTCTTTGGAAGCCTATATTATCAGAAGGAACATTTTGCACATTAAGGAAGAGTACAAAAATCTTAGAAAGTACATATAGCATTAAGTTCATGAACAAAAGAGAAACTATATTTGAAAAAGAAACATACACACTATATTCTCTCACAAAATATATGATTGCTCAGGGAAAATGAACTTGATATCCATGTGACTTGCAATAAGGATATCCATATTAAGTTATTAACTTGATTGATGGAAAGAATAGTGAAGAAGATACGGTCATCAGAGACATTTAGATGCTTCAGCATGTAGAGATCGTATGCAAGAAAATGAAAGGTTTGATCAACAACCACTTGAGTCCTTAAAATTGGAAGTACTTGGATAAAGTGGATAAGTATCATTCGAACTAAAGCACTTTAACATGACATTAAAGCAAGATTAACTAAATTTTGGTAAAAAGAGTAAAAACATACAGCTGGCATGTGCATGCTAAGATGGACACACAAAAATATAAGATGATGCGTAGAGTTGTTGGAGCCTACTATAGAGAAGCCTGAAGCCAGCATGGCGGTACATTTGTGGTACACTTGGATCAGTTTAGAGTCAGCCAAACCACATTTTTTAATTTTTTATATCTTAACCATATTTTTGTTAGTTTATTATGTCTTATGAGATGATATGTAGGAATTATGAAAGGAACTATTGAAAATTACCTTAATGTTGTGTTGTAAGTATGTATATACTATATATATACATATATAGACACACACACACTTTTTTTTTGTCCTTACCCCCGTAACAAGGTCATCTAAAATTGCTGTACACGTACCCGTACCTATGTGACTTAGGTAACAGAAAAATGAAGTAATACAGGATTAGAGGTGAGCATAACTTGTAGTACACAACAAATATCATTGCCGAAGACTTCTTCACAAGAATGTGACATGGTGGAAAGAAAAGTAGCAAATGCTTTTGCATGATTTTTAACATTTTAATAAAACAGTAGAGAAAAGAAACAAATAGCACTATTGGTATAGACGTCCAAGTTTCACCACCAGATAGAAAAACAGACCAGGTAAAACCACAAAGCATCAGTGCACTTGTGCAATGACACTGTAGAAATACGAACATGGAGACGAAGAGAAACACAAAACACAATGTAACGTGGAAAACCCTCAACACGAGGGAGAAAAAACCACGAATGAGGATGAGTCGGTGCCCACTAGCAGCCAGACTCTCTCTCTCTAGATAATTTCATTAACTTTAGAAATTAGGGTTACACAGATATAAGTATGCCCTAACAAAGCCATACTGGATCGGGTCCAAACCCGGACCCATACACAAAGATCCGACTCCCCCTCAAGTTGGGCATACATATCAAACATGCCCAACTTGGATACATTTCTCTCAAATGAAGCTAAAGGAAGAACTTTTGTCAAAACATCTGCAGTTTAGTCCTCAGACTTCATGTAGGGTAAGATCAACTCTTTTGCATCAATTCTCTCACGGATGAAGTGGCGATCAATTTCAACATGCTTTGTTCTGTCATGTAGAACTGGATTGTTGGCTAGGTTGATGGCAGACTTGTTATCGCAATACATCTTCATTGGTCCTTCAGTTTCTATCCCAATGTCAGTCAGTATTATCTTCAAC
>JAANDH010000394.1:0-42044 GCA_011799765.1 Nymphaea thermarum
GTCCACCTCTGTCGCCGCCGCTGCCTGCACCACCTCCGCCTTCTTCTCTGCACTGACCCGAGGGCGCTCAGGCGGTAAACAGGAGAAAGGAGGGAAAGGCGAGGGAGAAGCCCTCGCGTCGGGCTCCTCACGCGTGGAGCTCGGGTCCGGGTCTGGACCCTGACCCGGTCCGACCCGCACGAGCCAAGCGCGTTACACACACACACACGCACACACACACACACATCTGATCCACACCCTAGGTTTACACTCCCAATTTTCAAAATCTCGCCCCTGACTATCTGCTCAGACTCATGCAACTATTTGCAATTAATCACATAGAGATTAATCTATATGTATCATTAGAATCAGGCCTAGGACCATGAGGCAGTCCTGTTACTGACATTACTTGTCAAACTGGGCCTGATTTCATGCATGCCAGATAGCTGTGTCTTAATTAGATTCCTCTCTTTGTATAAAAACAGTAGAACTTATATGTTATTCTTCATTATTTATATAGATATTTGCAGTTGCACTTAACATAAATCCTTCATATTCATGGCTACCATATGAAAAATTGCATTCTGTGTATAGTATGAAGGCCTTGTCTTATTTCTTTGAGTTGGTTCACCTCTTTTTCAGTTCTCGCCTTTGACAACTTGCAACTTCCTAGTTTTAATTGGTTTTTTGGTCCTCCCTATGTCTGACCAATGTCACTTCTTTCACCAGATTTCTGCTTTAGTCGTAATTTCGATTTATGTAATTCATGAAATGACTTTAATCAAGTTGCCGATCTGGTTCCCTGATTTTGTTCATCTTTCTCCTTTGACTGTTTCATGCATGACATTGAAAATGATCGGTTTTTTCAAATAAAAGCATTTCCATTCAGGTTTTGCTTCTTGCTTTTAATCCTGTGCAACTACTCATTGTTGGTCAGTGCCCACAGAGGAAAATATTAAAGTCTTGAAATCTAATCACCCAGATCATATTAGATTTTATTTAGTTTGACTTCTTCAGTCTATTAGTAGAAAGAATCATATGTTAGGCTTATGTGGTTCACACCTGGTCCTGATGAACTCCATTCCTGGAACTTTAAAACTTTTTTTTTTGTACATAGTTCACATTCATGTGAAACCTCAATCATACAACACATACACCTTTTTCTTGGCGTTGGAGAAAAATCTGAGATTATGATTACCTTCTAGACTATACAGCTGCCTTTTAACATGCTAAGCTTCTTATAAACTTGATTGTTTTTATGCTCTGTATCATTTTCAGCATGATCTTATAACAAAACAACCTTATTTCTGATCTCAAGTGTACATATGCATATATCAATGTGTATATAATCACATATCTATGTCTGCATAGTGCATAGCACATATAAACATCTATATATCTTTGTTCACATATGAATATGGCAAAACATAGATGAACTGCATGCTGTACCCAGAGATTAGACTGTCGTATACTATACTTTCTTAGCTACAATTGTATTCTTAGTTGTATACTTTCTTCGATTCAGCTGTCCTCCCAATTGTATAAGCTCAGGACACAGATTGCTACATGTTTTCAGTACAGAAACTTCTGAACTGAAATAAAAGAAATATAGGATCAGCATGAATGAGAAGTATTCTTTTCCTACTGATCCTCCCAGTTCTGTTTGTATGCTTACTATTCTACAGAATTTACTATTGTAGAACTAGTCACAATAACTCCCCATACACATTCGAGAAATTCTGAGGAACTTTCTAATCTGACCATATCTTTAAGTTCCAGAAATTGGCAGGCAAGCATAGCTGATTATAATGATGATTAGCAGCATTGATTTGGTTTCTGGCCTTATATAAGTATATACATGATTATATGTCCAATATGTTTGTATCCATATATATATAGACACAACAAAGTCTACATGGATCACATTTTGTACACATGTTATGAACATTCCCATACCTGTTAATCAGAAATGAGCCCGATTCTGACATCTTGCAGGACTGTCCATACCAGAAGACCTTGATTCTCTAGGACTGATTCATGTTTGCTTTCTTCCCTTGCAACACATACACAAGTCCAAATTATAATTTTCCATACTTATATACTTATTTATAGACATATATACAGCTACAACATATGCACACACACACACACACACACACATATATATATAACCCACGAATATAGTACTTACCAGAATTACTTCTGACTAAAAACAGCCCCGAGTTTCAGTCAGCAGCCCCCTTCTGCTTCTTGTTTTCTCAAGTAGCCTAAGGCTTGAGACCACTGAGGAGTAAACTGCTTCGTACCAACTTTGATCCCAACTAGAAAAGGAAGAAAAATGAGGAGGTATCTCTCTCTTTTATCCAATTTTCTATTGCTGGGACCTTTCCCTCTATGACTGCAGCAAATGGAAGGTTAAGATGCTGCAATGCAGTGTTGAATAGACCCTCTTCAAGGCCACTAAAACTGTCATTCGAATTTGCAGCTTCTATTAAAAAAGATGACCCTACAGTTTCCCCCTCAATCATCTTTTTAATACAACCATTAATGTATTTTGTCAACTCCTTTCCTCATGCAAAAGTAGTAGCCCCCTCTTTAATATGTATAATTTACTTCTTCATATTTGCCTCATTATGAATTAATGGGAGGTTTAATTAGGCCCAGTAATCATATGTAATATATGTGTTTACATATAGAAACATATATGCATCCCTAGCAACATATTCAATTGCATATAATGGAAAATATTGGGCTTTACAATAGTAGCACAGCTGCTCTGTTTCTAACATTGGGGAGAGAAATGAACTGATGAGCTTTACCCCTTTTTCCAGAAGTGCATAAATCATGGCTACTGCATAAAACATGTAATGGGATCATGATTGCTCTTGTATGCATGGTTTCTCGAAAGGAAAGTCAATTTGCCCACAGTTATGAATAGTGTAGTTTTCTCATCCAACAGATTTGGGGGATGTGTCACTGATAAAGAGCCCATAAATTTCTTCACCTTTAATTGATGCCCTTCAGAAAGTGACTAAGCATAATCTTTTCTTTTGCAGCTGCCATCTTTTCTTGACTGGTTTGGCTGGTGCACCTGGGATGCTTTCTATACTGATGTAACAGCTGAAGGCATTGAAGAAGGCCTCAAGAGGTTCCGTGCTTGTTTTGAATCATTTGTTTGTTGAACAATCAATTACTTTATAGCATTTCTTTTTCCTTTGATATGGCACCTCAAACAGCATTGTGTGCACAGTTGTGTCTGGCATTTTTACATAGTTTCTGTGTCTGATAAAGTTAGGAGTCTTCTTATCTGGCATTTCCTACTAAAATTGCAGTCTCACTCAAGGTGGTACTCCTCCACGTTTTTTGATCATTGATGATGGCTGGCAACAAGTTGGCAATGAAGCAAAGGACAGTGCTCATTGTATTGTTCAAGAAGGAGCCCAGTAAGTTTTTTTCTTGATGGCATTTATTTTCACTCCCCTTGGTTCAGTGGAAGCATTCTTTGTCCCTTCCATTCATTGTGTCAAAATTGCAAGAAAACATGACTGACTAGAAGAATTTACATTTTTATGGCTGAACTTTTGAAATCTGTGTTTTGTGGGGCAAGCAAGATTTTTTTGAGAATACAAGCAACACTAAACACTAAGTCTCACCCTTGGTTCATCTAACTAATGTTTCTTCTCTTCTTCCTTTTTCAGTTCATAGGTGAACGACATGGTCAAGGTATGGTTAGCCTGATTATGACATCCATAGAACTTTCATAGAGTGTAGCTTGGCATCATCGAAATGCTATAAGACTTTTTATGCAATAAAAATAAGAAAAATTTATTCACTCCTTTTTATAGAAAAATTTCATTTGCTGCTTTCAATGGGATCATGTTTGGAAAGTCTATCCTGAAGCTTGACTTGGTTCAAGTCTTTGACTCTTCTGGAGTATAATTTTTTTTTCTTTTCTTTTACTCAGATTTGCAAATAGGCTAACAGGAATGAAGGAGAACACAAAGTTCCAGAAGAATGGGAAAGATGACAAAGTTCCAGGCCTGAAGCATGTAGTGGATGAAGCCAAAAAGCATCACAACGTAAAGTAAGTTTTTTAATCCCTTTTTGACTTGGGGAACAATTATGCTCTTTCATTGTATATATGTTTCACGGTATGTGTTTTTCTATCTTTGAAGTTGAATTAAGCAATCCTAGCTTCGACTTACATGATTTTGCAAGTTTCATCCACATTCATTTGTCCTATGGTGGCCAGGGTATTATTTTCACCAAAGCTAGTTTATTTCCCATTAATTCAGCAGTGAATGTCATGTTGCTGAGAAGGGGTTGTTCACCACAGATTGTGGATATACAGCAGCAATTCTATATTAAGTAGAAACAATGACATTCTGTTTGCCTCTCTCCCACAGAGAGAGGGGGAAAGGAAGAGAGAGATTTGCTCAGAAGCCTAAGATTGGGGAAATTTAGGATTTTGAAAGTTTAAAAGCTTAAAATTGGCGATGTTATTCGGGATAATGTCAGATTAGTAAGCATTTGTTTCAATCCTGAAATAGAAGAAACTGAATCTTGTGACTGATAAATCTGCTACAAATTCCCATTTGAGATGCATATCTTAGTTATAGTCTCCTGGTCCAGTATTATAGGGGCCATTCAACAAATCTAACACACTTTTCACTAACTTTGAAATCTCTAGAACATGTGGAGTACTTAAGTTAAGTGGAATATGTTGTTGGTCTGTCTCTATAGGTATGTGTACGTTTGGCATGCTCTTGCTGGATACTGGGGAGGCGTGAATCCAACTGCTGCTGGCATGGAGCACTATGATACTGCATTGGCCTATCCTGTTCAGTCACCAGGAGTGCTAGGCAACCAGCCAGATATTGTTATGGATAGCCTTTCTGTCCATGGCTTGGGCCTAGTCCACCCTAAGAAGGTTTACAATTTCTATAACGAGCTGCACAGCTATTTGGCCTCCTGTGGGGTTGATGGTGTGAAGGTGGACGTGCAAAATATTATTGAGACTCTTGGTGGTGGCCTTGGTGGGCGTGTTTCACTTACGCGGCAGTACCACCAAGCCCTTGAAGCTTCTGTCCAACGAAATTTCCCAGACAATGGCTGCATTTCCTGCATGTGTCACAACACTGATGGCCTTTACAGGTTTGTTCATGCTTTATTTCCATGACAGGTAGAACTCAGTATGGCGGACTCCTTAGAGGATGGATATAGAGATTATAGGACAGACATTAATACAACCTACGTATGTTTCATGGTGTGCATTACTTCTTGTGAACACCAAAAATATCACATTATGCTGATCTTCACAATGATTGGATTTTTTTTTCTTCTTTTGCTTCTTCTAGATGTCTTTTTCATGTTATTGGTCTTGGCTCTTAGATATTTCTGTTCTCTCTTTTTCTGTCTCTCTAGTGCAAAGCAAACTGCTATTGTTAGAGCATCAGATGATTTTTATCCAAGAGACCCTGCATCTCACACCATACATATATCATCAGTGGCATATAACACACTCTTTCTCGGCGAGTTTATGCAGCCAGACTGGGACATGTTCCATGTAAGTGTTGCATACTGGCAATATATTGTTCTCATTTTATATCCCTGCTCTCAATGCAAGTGTTGCTTTATCTGACGTAAACAAAAGCAGCATAAAATGAATTTCATTGTTAATTGATGGTGTGATTTTATTTTGTTTTGTTTTCATGATAAGTTAATGTTCTGTTTTCTTCTCCCCCCGTCTTTGACATATTGAAACCATGGAATTCATAATTGCAAAAATTCATCTGATACTTGCAGAGCCAACATCCTGCAGCTGAATACCATGCTGCTGCCCGAGCAATTGGCGGTTGTGCAATCTATGTTAGGTGATTCCAATCTTTTGTCCTTAGAGTTAATTGGATTTGATTCTCAGCTACTTGCATTTTAAGGTTATAGAGTTAAAACTTCACATTTTGGGTTGTCTGTTATTCTGATTATGTTTTGGCAGACCTCTTCTCGTGTATCTGAATCTTATCTATTAGTTGAACTTTTAAGAGTTCATGGTTCGAATCGACCAAGCTGGTTCAAATTCTTGGTTTGTCTATATGATTGCTTGTATCTACATTGAAGTGACAGCTGCTCCAAATCTAATTAGTAATTACTGATTCAAATTATTAGTTTGTTTGTGATTGCTTGTGTCCACAATGAAGCAAGACTGGCCCAAATCTTACTACTGATTTATTATGCAGTGACAAACCAGGGAACCACAACTTTGACCTCTTGAAGAAGCTTGTCTTACCTGATGGTTCTGTCTTGCGTGCACAGCTCCCTGGGAGGCCTACTCGGGACTGTCTGTTTGTGGACCCAGCAAGAGATGGCACCAGGTCAGACTCGCTTTCTTTCCTATTCTATGTTGGTGGAAATGAGTAGGTTGGTCTTATGTCAGTGGCAGAGCCGCACACTGCTTCAGAATGGTCAAGTGCCCACCTTGTCATTCATGTTTTGAGCAAAGCGAATACAGGCCAAGATGGGCAAGTACCTATTTTAGCCTCACCTATTGCCATCCCCAAGTTGTCGTCTGTCGTTTTTCCGTCTGATATTTCCATTAAGAAAAAGAGAGCTAACTAGAATGCAATATAATTGTAAAGAAAAGCATAGATGTGTCTTGTCATTTTCCCACAAATGCCAGTATTAAATGTTGTAGAATTTCTTAGGCAGTTTTTGCATACCCTCTCGAGAATCCTAGTTCAGCCTAATTTTTTTTAACAATGGACAAGTAAGTGCAAAGGTTTAGTTATTACCTTAGGAAAAACCTATATTAGTTTTTATTTCTGTTATTTTTCCACAAAACCAATGTTGAATGTTGTACACTTTTAGGTAATTGTTGTTGTTTACCCTCCCAATGGAACCCATCTGAGCCATCAATTTGTTTTTCCAGAGTTCCTAAAATAATTTTTCCTACCAATGGAAAGTACAGTATTCTTTTTCCCTTAACAGCAAAAGATTGATGAATTCCTTGTGAAAAAAAAAAACCTATATTAGTTTTTATACATCAGTTAGTCAACTTTCATAAAGATATGTTGGTTTGAAAGGAAAAAGATAAATTTTTTTATAGTTTTATTTTCGTAACTACTACAATTACAAGATTGGCATTTTTAGTTTAGAAAAAATAAAAGGATTATGTTTACCTTTTAAGTCTTGCCCTGAAAATCTTGCAAGGGAAAACATCCATGATATTTTCAATCTTTCCAAGAAACTTTAGCAAAAAAATGAGAAGTACAAACATATAAAATAAAATACAAACCAAACAGCACACCAAAAATATAAAAACATCTACGTAATAAATTTTCAAAATTATATTGGGAAAGTGGTAGTGAAAGGTATTAGAAGCAGAATTCCTTACTATAGTGCAAACCTTTGTATTTACTTTTGGCGAACCACAAAGTTGTACATTTAACTGAAAATATCTGTCTACTGTTTTTGTTCAGTCCGTGACCACCAGAAAATAAAAACCAAGAAAAATATTTGTGACGATGCTATTTGTATATCCATTGGCACATATGTCATGGCTACAGATGAGATGAAGACATGCATACAATGCTTCTTTGTTTCTTCTTCCTTAAGGATCAACTACGGATTCACGTTTTCCAGAAAGTTTAGTACATAGCGTAGTTTTAGCATGAATGAGAAAAGATGCTCAGTTAGAGAGGTTCAAATTATTGTGGAACTTCACATGCACTACTCAATATAGTGATTCCATTTACTACTCAATGTCATAACCCTGTGAGTGCATCTAACTGACCTGCATTAATCCATGGCACATCCATGATTTAAAACGTGTTTCACTGGAATGGATCTTGATGCAGTATGTCTCCTGTCTTCACACATGCTAAACTTACATAATTGCGTAAGGGATGATAATTACCCAGACCATGCACCATCTGAGGTAATTTTATGTCACACATGGTCTTGGTGATAAGAGGGGCTTGTCTTTATCACATGGTGGTTTCATTGGCTGGTCGGTTATCCTTGTGAAATTTCATTTATAGCGTCAAGTTGTCAACTAGATCTTCAACCCCAACATATATGAACTTTGCCTGTTACCCTAATGACTACTGTTTTTGAAAACTTTGAGCAATAGCAATATGTTTCTATGTTGTACTCCTTTGTGTACTATATGTTAATTTCTATGTTCTATATAGTCTGCTGAAGGTCTGGAACTTGAACAAATGCTCTGGCGTGGTGGGTGTTTTCAACTGCCAAGGTGCTGGCTGGTGCAGAGTGGAAAAAAAGACGCGCATCCATGATGTGGCACCCTCCACCCTCACAGGAAGTGTTCGTGCCTCAGACGTTGATCTCATCAACCAAATTGCAGGTCCTGAATGGAATGGTGAAGCTGTAGCCTATGCACATAGATCAGGTATGTAATATTGAATTACGTTCACGTCTACTTTTATTTGAATAGCGTTCTAACTCAGATATCTATTGTGCCCAGGTGAACTTTTTCGGCTTCCAAAAGGTGTTGCAATACCCGTGACCCTTAATGTTCTTGAATATGAGATCTTCCATATCTCTCCTCTTAAGGTAAGTTTCTCTCTCTCTCACTCACACACACACACATCTATCTTCTCTCTGATTATAATCTTATTTTAGGTAATTGCACCCCACGTTGCTTTTGCGGCCATTGGTTTGCTTGACATGTTCAACTCTGGAGGGGCAGTGGAGCAACAGGAAATCAAGGTGGCTTCTGGAAAACAGCAGGAACTCCTTGGCTCGCCCATAGCATCTGTTGTGCTGACTGTCAGAGGCTGTGGGAGGTTTGGTGCCTACTCATCGCAGAAACCCCTGAAGTGCATCCTCGATTCTGTTGACACTAAATTCAGCTATAATCGGGACAGTGGGCTTCTTACTCTGGTGATTCCTGTTCCATTGAAGGAAATGCACAGATGGATCCTTGAGATCCATCTGTGAGTAGTACTGCTGCTGATTTGAATACTTACTGCAGTGAAAACAGAACTTGCTTCCCGCAGTTCTGGCAGGCCAGTATCTTTGCTAGTTCTTGTTGCTGGCAGAGTTAAGTTGTCTGGTATTTCCTGTTAGTGACGGTTGAATATGGTAGGAAGGGGAATGGAAGCTCTCTCGCTCTCCCGTATGGTCGTTAATTTCCTTTTTCAGCCGCAACAACTTGAGTAATGGCAATAAGTTGGAGCGGAGACGATTGGGCACGGCGATGGTGCAAAAGCATGTAGCCTGTGAAACCTTTCCTCACTTCAGTTTCAACTGAATAATCACCATGTTACTCTGCTTGGTTACCTTCTATTGGTGGTTTAAGTGAGAGCCATTTAGCATCTCCTTTTCGCGCGCGCGTTCTCTCTCTCTTTCTCTCTCTCCCCATTATAACTCGAGTTTGGGGAATGATGAAAGCTGGTTCGGAAGCTTATGAGCTATCTAATTAGGTGGTATGTTTGTGCACGATTATGAGGCTGCTTCTGAGTGCTTAGATCTGGTAAATCGACTGAATAAATCATAAATTACACAGCTTGCCCATGTCTTCTGAACCAAGCCTATCACAAGTCCAAGCTCGAGACAAGCCGGAGGTACGTGTTAAGCTTGTGCTAGCCTCTTTTTTTTTTTTTGGTGTGCTAGCTTGTTTACTGATGACCTATAAGAGAGTTCGAATAATGGGACTTGAACCACGGCTGGGAAGGTAAAGAATTAACTCGTGAAGGGTTGAGTCGACACTCTTAGGCTTCGTTTGGATGACCAAAAAAGACGTTTTAAACTTGATCGGGGTCCCGTTTTAATCCTAACTCAGCTGACATGTTCTTAGTGTGAGCTGGAACACTTACTTTAGTCAACGTTGAAAGCTGGTTTATGGTAATCCATCCGCGTAAGCTGCTGCCCTCCAGTTTTCAAACCTAGCCTATGAGACACCAGAAAGGGTTTCCTTTTCCGATGATACTATGTCATGTTCAAGAGGGCGGTCTCTCTCTCTCGTGTGTGCGTTTTACTGGTATGTGAACCGGTAGTTCACTTTCAGAAGGTAATTCATTGGTTGGCAAGGAATTCTGATCATTAAGAAGTTTTTATCTATAAAAAAAGAGAAATCAGCTTCTTTAGCACATTAGGTAACACTCTAGTCATCTTGTCTGCTACCGTTTCTATAAAACATCTGGTCATGTCTTGACGATTAACGACATTGCAACTCGTTTTGACAAGAATGATCTCTTAGCTAAAATCAGCCATGGTTCCAAAAAAGGATGCTAGGGGCAGGCTCCTCACGTTACCTGTAAACTTTCCAATGCCATTCCATTTCGAAGGAAAAAGTCTCCTGCCTTCAAGCATATTCTTAAGCCCCCTCTTTCAACGTTTGCTATTAGAGATCATGATATTTCTGCTCATGCGCCTACTAGGTATGGAACGACGCCACTCTTGAAGCAAGCTCATTTCTGTTTCATCTCTTCACCTTGACAGCTCTCAGGACATAATCTTCCATTCATTCTTCTGGTTGTCCATCCATAACCCAAATGCATTTCTATTCTCTTGGCCACCAACCAAGATCGACTACAAAAGTAGTATCCTCTACGTGTCCATACCGGGGCCGATTTGTGTCTGTGATAAAGCTTTATCCATACCAGTGAAGACAGTGACGGCTATAAATCGCAGGCCTATAGCGATGACAAAGATCACAGGTTACCATCTTACCATCACCGGTGTAGACATCCTCTCTGCATAGAAAGCCCCACTCCGAGTCGAATTCTAGGCCTAGGAAATGCCGAAGTAAAAAACCAGAAGCCATCTCCAACCCATTTCCTCAGTTATATTTCCGATGTGAAAAGTAATAAACTAAAAGTCGATAATCTCTCATCTGAGTCAACCACTAGTGCTGGAGCTTCAAGCCTAGCTTTGCAGTTAAAATTCGAAAGCGACCAACATCCATTCACTTTATAATGGACAAGTTGTTTGAGTACTATTTACTAAGTTCAAATAGGGCATGTACTTAGACCTACCAAACAAGCATGTTAATTTGTACCGAAGCCTCCCTATCACCTCTACCAACTACACAGGCTCTTTAAATAAATGCCTGAAAGTCAACATTACTCGAGCCGGCACCGTTGCCTTGATCACACAATGTTTCTAGTACAGGGGATAAGCTTTATTCAGCGGCACTGACAAATTCCCACAACAGGACTTTGGACTTAGAAGCCAGTTTGCATCCTACAAAGTTTGCTTAAACAATGGTCATAACGTCAGTGACAAAGAACTTAACCAACATAGAAATACAAGCTGTCAGAGACCGGCAAGACTGGTACTGTTATACGTAACACAAACAAACATCCAAATCTCTATTAAACTTAGAAAAGAACTTTCTTACCCTATAAACATAAAACAATCATGTATTCAGCGTAATTCCATATACTTCACTCCCAACAATGCCCATCTAAAGAACAAGCCAATATTTAAAATTTAGGGTCAGTCGATCATTCCGATGGTCTCATGTGGATCCAACCGTCCCGACGGTAAAGCCAGATTTTTACACGTGACTATCTTTTCCATGCACGAGCGACATTTTAATTTTTCTTCCATGCATCCTCTCGCCCAATCAGCACACCATGAAAAAGTCAGAAACGCATTCAACACAATAAGGCCGCCGGGGAGAGGCAACCTGATTCAGTGGTCACTTTAGATCGTTTCAACCAAGGACAAGAAACAAGTCAAATTCGCCAACTCACAACGGTCTTGTTTAGGTTTAACAGGTTTTACATGACTACCACAAAATTATCAGAAAGGCTTCCTCGAAGAACACAGTGATTGTTTTCACTTGCAACAGTCAAGTAAAAAGCAACTGAGAATGGGAGAAAAAAAATTGGAGGGGATCAACCGACAAGCTAACAAAAACCCCACGGTCTTCCATTTTAACACATCTGGATAAGACCTTTCAGAGTCTTCTTCCTCTTCGTCCACCCTTTCTTCTGGTGCTATCAGTGGGAATGGGAGTCACATCCTCTGCAACAGGTTGCAGAACAAAGAAACAATCACAGAAAGAAAACATTTCATCAGAAAGAAAAAAGAGAATGTTTGTCCGAAAGAAGCCAATCCAAGTCTACAACTTAGTAATGGGAATTCTCCCTTTTAGTGGAACAATCAGTACATCCTCAAAGCAAATTCAATCATTTTTATCCTCGTCTTCAGCAGTTCCACTACTAAGAAAAATCATTTTATTTGGTACATTCAGCGTAGTAATTTACCATGCTCGTGCTTGTCAAAATGATATCATCTCATTTGAAAATATTATATATTATTCTATTGTAACTTATATCGTTCTTTTCCTAAGGATTACTTTGAGTCACTTGAGTAAAAGGAAAGATTTGTGAGTATCAACAAGGCAGGAATACATTGGCAATTATCTAAATGCTAGGGTCCACTTTGGAAGAATCCCAGTTCAAAAAAATAAAGAAATAAATATACATATATATGAAAAGTTGAAAACTTTAAGTTTAAGAGTATATACCCAGCTATGGAGGTATTGCAGTAACAGCAGTTTCAAAAGTAACGATATTTATTGTGATGTTTCCAACAGTAAGAAATAGTGGAAAAGCCAAAGAAAACTATCAACCAGAATATTTTCTCATACCTATGCGGCCAATTCTCATTCCTGACCGAGCCAAAGCACGCAGAGCTGATTGTGCACCAGGTCCAGGAGTCCTGGTCTTATTTCCTCCTGTTGCTCTCAGTTTGATGTGAAGAGCAGTGATGCCAAGCTCCTGCAAAGAGGGGTGCATCCAATATCAGCTTTGATAGGAACATGAATTTATTGAGCTTCTACAAGAAGATTGTGGAGATATCATATAGAACCGGAGAAGCATTAAGAATCCTTCCCTGCAAATGTTATCAGTCTATACTGCAGCCATAAACATGAGGCCAGCATCCACAGCAAAGATAGACCACAATCCCAAAAGTAACTCAACGGGAAATGGCCCAATTTAAGACACTAAATTGTGCAACGTAGCTTGGCTAAAGCAAATGCAGATAGCATGCTCTATTGACCTACCCAAAACCATCATACAATTGCCAGAACTTAAATAGAGAGACAAGTCCAAGGGGAAGAATACCTTGCACCGTTGAGCAACATCTTGAGCTGCAAGCATGGCAGCATAAGGAGAAGACTCATCTCTATCAGCCTTCACTTTCATACCACCTGAAAGAGAGAGGACCCATTATTGCTTAGAAATGGAACATCCAACCTGAAAAACAACGTGGTAGCAACCAAGTGATAGGAAACATCAAGAAACTAGGTTCTTCAACCAAAACAACAGCAAACTCAAATTTGAACATGTGAATCTCTGAGGTGGCAGCTAAGAAGCAAGAACCTCATCTTCACCAAAAAAGGCTCATGTGACAACAGAGTTACTACTATATATGGACTAGAAAAGCTAACATAAACTGCACAATCTCATGAGAGTTCTGTTGAATCACACATTTGGAAGAACTTGTGCCACCATGCACCATTCGACTTGGGTCAATAACCTTCGAATTGATGAAACTAGCAAGCAACTTGCAGTGCTTTTCAAGTAAGAAAGATGAGGAACATTTATGAGTTCAAAATGCACCTGTAATTCTAACAAGGGTTTCCCTTCCAGACAAATCTGTTACATGCTGCAAAACACAATTCAGAACCATAGTGTGAATGAAATAATCAATAAGAAGATTCATTAAGGGTAAAGAAATTTTTTGTTTCCATCAACCTAATAACGGTAAAAAATCACCCAGATACAAACACATTATTGATCTAGTGCTCATGGAATTAAAAATCTGCACCACAAAGAAACTAAAGAAACTAACCACAAAAGTGTCATTGAAGGAGGCAAAGATATGAGCCACTCCAAACACATGTTCACCCTCTCGAACAGTGGGTCCTAGTGTCACATTTTCCTCCTTAACTTCCCGAGTTTTCTTCCTTCCCGACTGGCCAAAAAACAGTTAGTAATAGAAGAGGGTAAGAACTAAATCAAAAGAATACCCAATAATATAAACTAAAATGAAAATAATTAGCAGACTAATTGCCTTCCAAGCATGGTTAGTACATATTGATATAACTAACTAACGCCAATGCCCTAGAATAAAAACATCCTGATCATCTCAGTGCTTCTTACTTAAACCTCTACAACTAGCCACAATTAACCTTATTAAGTTTCCAGTTAAGATTCCATTGATTTTACACCATAATAAAATAATAGAAAATATCAGTGTCATTTTAAAGTAGATCTGTAACTTGGTATTTTCCAAAAACTTGTCCATACATGTGTGTGTGTGTGTGTGGGTATATGCCACCATTCAAATATCGCCCAACTGTCTTTCTCATTAATACATAGTACTTTCTTTCATCAAATACACCTTGTATCCATGTACCTAATCTACTCGGATATGCCCACATCGCATTGTCCTCCACAATTAATGACGATACTTCCTAAAGAAAAGCAAAGACAAGATCAGGGTTCGATATGTCAATGAAACGTAGATCAGTGTTCGATGTGTCAATCATTTTCAATATCTCACTACAACCATGGAAATCTAACATCATGAACCGGCATTTCTAGCTAGAACTAGAATGTGGAGGAGAAATTTCTAGTCATCCGCTTCTTCTGCAAACACACGGTATTTAGATATCCGTACTGTCTGCCTCATTCAGTTAACCGATTATGGAAAATGACAAAGACCCTTCCACTTTATATTCCAACAGGAAACCCAAAAAAAAAAAAATTGACGGCCTCAACATTTTTGAGAACCAGTAAACCAGGAAAGACACACCAACTAAAGCGACAAGAACTATCCTCACATATTTATCCATGATTTTACAATCTACCATTGACTATTAGCCCTCATAGTGGTCTAATGCAGACTTAGCGGTCTTGTAAAGGAACATAACCTTAATCAAATTTTGGTGCGTGTAGATTAGGTTGTGGAAAAAAAACAAACCACATTTTAACTCTAAACAGTAGCGATCAAGCCAACACCTCCAATCACTACACCGCCCACCTCGAAGGATTGACATACCGCTGTCGAATCGAATCGTTTTTCTCATCTACGCACTACAAAAACATAGAACAAAAGCAAGCAAGGGAATTTCACGCAAACAACGGTTGCATTTTCCAGAGAGTATCGTCACACAGGATGAAAGACGTTATGATAGAACACCAATAAACCCAAGCAGTAATGCCACTAGAAATTTTCCTCTCCTAACCAAATTATAGGTCATACACTATCACATACCGACGAGACAGAAACCGCAATATCAAGGAGAAGAGAGATCTATAACAGAGAGAAGACCAACGCAGAGGAGCTCACCATTTTCTTTTTGTTTCTTGTGGGGTAAGCTCGGACACCCTAAGCGATCGCTTGTTCCTGCCTCAAAAACCCTAAACGAGATGAGGATGCTCTACCATTTATATGCCGCTTTTTCCGAAGTTAGGGTTTCTCTTCTTAGTTTCAATGGATGAGGTAAAATGCAAAAGCGGATTTGGGTCGAATTTTGTTAGAACCGCATCCGAGTTCGACACAGTGTTTTAGCCGGATTCAGATAGGACCCGGTTAACCTCATCTGAAATCAAATTCGATTTCTAACTGACTACGGGCTGTGGCCTGTTTCATATTTCAAATCAGGCGATTAGAAAATTTGTCTACCTTTTAGTTCTTACAGGAGCGTCTTGAAAATGAGGCTGCTTCCACGATATTCTGTTGCACAGCGAGTTGAGTCAGCTCGTGTTTGACTCGTACTCGCTCATTTAAACTTGACTCGAACTCGATTTGTCGGGCTCCTGGCCAAGTATATGCTTGAAATGTTAAAGGAGTCGAGTTAGAGCTATAACAACCAACTCGACTATATAATAAATATTGAACTATAATAAAAAAATAGTTAAACGAGTAGAAACTAAGTGAGTTAACCAAGTTAAACAAGTTAACAAGTTAAAAAAAAAGGATGTGTTAACATAAATGAGTTGCGTTCGAGCTTATATTGTATTTTTGAGTCGAGGTCGAGCTTGTTCTATTGAGTTTGACTCGACTTTGAGTCGAGTTCAAGCTGGCCCAACTCGAGCTTGACTTGGCTCCTTCACAGTCTTCACTTGTTTTTTTTTTTTTCACTCTAAAGCCATAGCTATAGTTGACAAACTCGGGAATTGGACTCCGATCTGCACACAACTGGGTTAGCAGATTGACTCGGCAACTTGGTCAGGTCAAGGTATCGGACTCGGACCAGCACATAACCGGGCTTCGAACCAATGAATTGATTCAGTGACTCGGTCTGGCCAGGTCAACCATGTCGTTAGAGGCGCACGCCTCAATGCGTGAAGCGTGACATCACCCAGAAGAGCGTCCGGATGATGCGTTGTTCCTCGTGCCTCAGGTCACATGAGTCCATGAACTTTGTTAGAGGATTGCCGTTTCTGTTTTCACTTCTGCCGCCGAATTGGATGAGTTACTTGAAGATTGTAGGCTTGCTATAAAGGATTTTGATGCATAAATTTGATCAAGCTTAGTTTCCACAGGCATGTGTCCTTCATGAATTCCATCAATGTTTCACGTTTTTGGATGCAAAAGTATGAGTTTTAAGGCTTAAAAAATTAGGGATTTTGCTGTCAATCAGTTGTTGATCGAGTTAAAACCAGGAATCAAAGAGAATAATTGAGAAAGTTATTCAACATTTGAGCAAAGAACTCGTACTCTTTCCACTGAACATTTTTTCTTAAAATCAACCTATTTTGCTTCAATTTCCAGCATCAAATGCGTACTATTTTTGTTCACATCTGTTTTCTTTTTGTCCCATTGTATTTAGACCACTTATCCACCAGATGGGTATTGTTGAATGCTTGGTTAGAGATGCGACTCAAAGGCCTTTACTGCTGTAAAATAGTTTTAGTCGTTTAGTTGCTTATTCTAACCATATTTCCAGAAATCTCTATTGGTTTACATCAAAGAGTTGTGAAATATTGTTATATGATTATCCTTTTGGAGGAGGTCTTAGATAGGGCTGCACAACAAATCGAGCCAACTCGGGCTCGACTCAAACTCGCTTGAGTAAATCCAACTCGTTTTTATACGAGTCAAGCTTGAACTTAAATATAAGCTCAAGTATATTAGCGAGCCGAGTTCGAGTTGGTTGGACTCAACTAAACTCGACTTGGTTTGACTTTTTTTTTTTTTTAAGTTTTATAAACTTTTCATTATTTTTTTTGTTTTTCTCTCTTCACCTCACTTTTTATCAAAGCCCTCATTACTTCTTCATATTTTTCTTTACTACGTTGCTTTTTTCATGCATTTTCAGTTTTCTCTCTCCTTTTCTCTCTCTTCACCCATGCTTCCTCCTACCCTCGTCATCTTAAACAAGTTAAACGAGACGGACTTGAGTCAAGCTATCTCTGCTAGAAAATATAGTAAGGAAGAAAGAAATCATCTTAAACGAGTTAAACGAGCCCGACTTGAGTCAAGCTCGAGTTCCTTCATTGTCAACCGAGTCGAGTTCGGGCTAAATTTTGAAGCTCGGCTCGAGCTCGAGCTGAGCAAAATAAGAGTCAAGCTGAGTTCGAGTTAGTTGAACTCGGGCTCGACTCTGCACATCTCTAGTCTTGGAAGAGTAAATGTAGCTTCCACATGAACTTCTAGTATGCAGCCATGTTATTAAAATCAATGTTACAATCAAATATACCAGTTGCCTAATTTAGATAAACTGAATTAGAATAACCTAATAAGAATCATGTGTGAATTAGTAAAAAGTAATATATATACACACACACACACACATATATATATATATATATAAATATAAGAAAACTTTAAAAAAATTTAAATAATAACAATAATAATAAACAAACAAACAAATAATCTATGACACATTGCATCATTAAATAAGCCATTGAATCAAAGTGATTTGCCATAACATGAAAGACGATTAATATGAATTGGGTATGTTTTTTTGACAATTTTTTTATTTATATACTTGTTATGTTAGTAGTTGTTTTCAATTTTGACATTATTTTTATGAATACTATATACTTCATAATTTTGGTCCTAATGCTTATGCATCACTACTCTTTGGTGTGGTTCACTTCGCTTCATGGGCTTAGCACTTCATTTCATTTTCACCTCATCTCATTTAACAACATTGAGGTCAACAATTGTCGCTTATGATAATTGAAATGCTAATTTATTAGGCACAATTTGAATTGTACAACTACAAAATAACAATGATGTATAAAACAACATCTAGTAGCAAGGATCATTTAACAACAATGTGAAAAGAAAGTAAACATACAACAATGGGAGCCTTTACATACTTAATTGGCATATGGCTCGACCTGTCCTACGTATACAACATAATAGATGCTTGCATAACTAGTGTACAACACCATCTGTCCTTAGCAGGTAATGTGCTTTGCACTAAAAGAGTGGCATAAGTGTACGTTTGTGACTTTGTGTAACTACAAGCAGGGGCGGAGCCAGGATTTTCCACAAAGGCGGGCCAAATGAGGACTGGATTTTGAGGGTTGATTTGAGTAGGGCCAAACTGAACTTATATTCAAAAAATACATTGAAACAATTTTTTTTTTAATTTTTACACTATATTTTAAAAAAAAAAATTTGATTGGGTGGAGCCATGACCTAGGCTGCCCCCCCCCCCCCCCCCATCCCTCCACCCCTGACTACAAGGTAAAGTCTGTAAAGGTATATCATGATTCATACAAACTCATTATCATATCATAAATATAAGTTGGCATATACAAGTAATATCAAATTATACAACCAAATTACTTAGATAAAAATTAATATGACATAAAAGCTAAAACTGAAAACATAAATATAAAATATGCTTGGAAAATTGAAAGAGAAATGGTGCGTACCTGATCAAGATGATAAAAGTATGTTTGAAAACCGTGAACTTTGAAATTTGAACTTAAAGGCTTCAGTTCATGATCATAAGTTTCAGTTCCCATACTGATATATCATCAAATGTATAAAATAATAGTATCTCATGCGGTCATTACATATTTAATAAGTTGATTGTCTTACCACAAAAATTAACAAAATGACATTCAACAAAAAAAAAAAAAGGAATTCCATGCATCCCCCCCCCCCCAACCCAAAAAAAAATATTTCCTAATATGAAAAATAAACATATTAGAAAATCCAAAAAAGGAAAACATTTTACTATTCAACACATGTACAACAATACAAGTGGACATTCCAAAATATACAACTTCTTAGTTCTTAGATACTTTGAGTCCTAATCCCTTGGAGGGCGTTTGGTTTCGATAACATACCGTCCCTGGAATATGTCTTGTCCCTGAAAATGGGTGACGCTCACCAAAAATTGGACAGAAGACCACTGAAGACCCAGAGTTCTTCTGTCCTTTGAGAGCGCAAAAATACATCCTTAATAACTACCCTCCCCTTGGAATGCAATTGCTCGATCCAAAAAGCCCTCCGAAGTAAAAAAACTACTCGACTCTCTCTCTTCTCTGCTTGTTCGACTCTCTTCTTTACTGCACCTTGCCCCTTTTGTCAAAGGTAACCACATTTCTTTCTCTCTCTCTCTTTCTCTCTGTAGGTTATCATGGTTCATTCACATTTGGCTTTATTTTCTATGAACAGAGGTTGCTCTATCTAAGACCATCGATCAACTCCACCAAAGTTTTTGATGTTTTTGCCTTTTTCAACCTTTTTTGTGGACACTTGCAGGTACGATTATTGTTCTTCAATCCGACGCGGTGATGGGTCATCATTGAAAAATTGTGCTTTGACCCTAATAAGCAAGAGTGGGGTTGCTGGCCAGTACTTTTAGTCGCCTTCTTTGCTTCTCTCCTGCAACTTGAGGACATGTGAGTCCCCATGGCAGGCTTGTATGGAGCTCCATATTTTTGTTGTAAATTAAATTGATTTAAAGGAGGGTTTGATTCGATGAGAATAGAAGGTAATCAATAACCGCGCCTTCTCTTGAGACGAGATAGGAGTGAAATCTCTCACACTTTCCTTTGAGTGTGTGTGTGTGGTAGTATTCTGTTTTTAGTTTGGTTAAAGAGAGTCACAAAAGTCCTGATTTTCTCTATTTCTCAGCAAAGAGAAACACCCCCCTAGCCAACAAGATCAAAAGTTTTTCTTGATCACCATTGGCATCTATACACTCATAATCACATTTCTTTCCTTTCCTTTCCTTTTCTCTTCTCTCTTTCTTTTTATTTTAAGGATTTCTCACTTCTTCAATTGAATTTATGGAAATTCATTGGTTTTGTTTAGTTATCTGAATTTGGATCAATGTTCTTGTGGTAGTGTTATCACCCTAAATTTTTCAAAAAATGGGGTTATTAAAATTTTGGGTCTATTATTTTTAAAATGAATTTTAAATCCAAGTTTAGATCCAAAATCCAAGTTTAGATCCAAATCTAGCAGTTCAAACTCAAAATCCAATTATCAAATTCAAATTAGATCCAAAATCCAACTTTCAAATCCAAATTAGAGCAAGACCTATTTGCCCCTCTTTTTGACAAAAGAAACTTCTTTTAAAGGGTGCTTTTAGTCTTTTGGTGGGCAAGACCTATTTGCCCATCCTTTTGACAAAAGAAACTTCTTTTAGAAGGCGATTTTAGTCTTTTGGTGAACAAGACCCATTTGACCCTCCTTTTGACAAAAACACCTCCTTTTAGAAGATGATTTTAGTCTTTTTGAATTGACAAGACCATTTTAAAATATATTTTTAAAAGCCTAATGGCCAATCATACCAATTTTCAAACCATTTCTTTTTCAAAATAATTCAAAATTATGTGAAAATTCGGATGAAAAATGGGTGAAATTCAAAAAATTCAAATTTAAGGTTTTGGCTCCAAAGCTCTTATCTCTTTAATTCAAATCTTGAATTCGAATTTCGAAATTTGGCTCCAAAGCTCTTATCTCTTTAATTCAAATCTTGAATTCGAATTTTAAATTTTGGCTCCAAAGCTCTTCCCTCTTTAATTCAAATCTTGAATTTGAATTTTAAATTTTGACTCCAAAATCTCTATAAATACCCCATAATCTTCTCTCTTGAGGGAGGCCAACCATGGAGGAACCTCTTGTGCTTCATCATTTTCCTTTACTCTCTCTTTCCATTTCTCTATTCTTCTCCAACTTGGAGTAATTTTCATCATGCAACAACTCTTCAAGAGAGCATCAAAGATCTCTTGGAAGCTTCATCTTCAACATCTTGGGAGCTTCATTCAAGGCAAATCGAAGATCATTCAAGAGAGGGTTCATTTCTGATATCAATCACATTCGAGGTAGGTAATCTTCCTCTATTTCTATTTTCATTTTCTCTTCTCTCCATGGCATTTTCATTATTATTCATATCCGAGATATGAAAATCTCTATTTTCATTTCCTCCTTTTCTCTCTTCTTCCTCTTCCCATGGCCATATGAGATAGCCCTCAATCTCTATTTTTAGAGTCAAGAGGCTATGCTTGAGTGCACCGAGAGCATAAGAAGATGAGATGATCTTTCATTTTCATCATGCAATCTTTCCTTTTTCATATCTTCATTTTCCTCTTGCCATCTTCCCATGGCCATGCAAGATAACTCAAATGATCCGGAATCAAGAGATACTCTTGAGTGCACCGGGAGTATGAGCAAGATGGAACAAAATCCGTATCTTCATTTATCTCAAAAAATATACTTGATATATTGTCTTCATTCATCATTCATGCTTGAAATGATGGTCATGCATGATATTCTAGTCTTCTATTTATATGACTCAATGCATGATGAGAGTGAATGTTTGGGGTTGGGATTTCTTCTTGTGATTTTTGAGGTTGGGGCTTGTCCAACCCGGGAAGACTCTTACGAATATGTACATGTTAATATGCATTTGCATTACATTTTGCGCTAGTTTCTTTCCTAATCACCCCATTAAGAACCCTAATTAGTGTCTTGTCATATTGCTTGATTTTCTTCCATACCCAATGGTGGAAGAAATATATCCCTTGTGGCAAACCAAATCATGACATTTTATGTTTTTATATAAATCATATTTTCAAAAACATTTCAAAAGAAACCTATCTAATATGGTTTTGGAGACTTAACTTAGGTTTTCGCATGAGCCCAAAGTTCCCCTCCGGCCTACATCAAAAATTGAAGTCGGCTATTTTCAATTCATTTCTTGATTTTAATACTCATGAAGACATATGCGTATATACATGTTATATACGTATGCGTGCACATGAATATGTTTCTTTGTCATTCTTTGTTGATGATTTGTCATACTTTTACAAAATCTCGTATATGTATATATGAATATATATACATGTATTCCATTTTAAATCTCTCTCTTTTTTAAAAAATGATTTCTCTTCTCTATTTGATTGAAACATCATTTTCACAAGATTTCATATATATATATATATATATATATATATATATATATATATATATATATATATATATATATATATATATATATATATATATATATATATATATATATATATATATTTTTTTATATATCTCTCTCTTTTTATAAAAAAATTTTTTTTTTTCTATTTGTTATATAATTTTTATATACAATAATATATATATATATATATATATATATATATATATATATATATATATATATATATATATATATATATATATATATATATATATATATATATATATATATATATGTATCTCTCTTTCTTTTAAATCTTTGATTTTATGATTTTCAAGATCTCTTTCTCTATATATCTCTTGGGATGTAGTCTTTCATCTTTTCTGTTCTTTCAATATCCATAATTTAAGATTTTAATTTTTCATTTGCCGACTTCATCAAGACAACAAACCAAGTAATGACCAAATATCGGATTCATGCTTGATAGGTCTACAATCCCAATCCATTTTCAAAAATTTTTCCTTCATATATATGATATTTACAAAAACAAAAATCTTAGATGTATGTTGTGGTAGGAATTACTTTAGATGAATGTTGTGGTAGGAATGTTTTACATTCTTCCAGTCATATAGGATAAATGCATCCATGCATTCTCACCCACTTTGTTTTACTTATGATCACAAGCACATCTCCAAAAGAACTTAAGCAAGAGTGGATGAAGCTCTAACTAGGTGGTAACCGAATTAGAGCAAAATCTCAAACCTACTTAAAGTCTAAAGAGAAAACTAAAGTGATTTCAAAATGATTTCACAAGCTTTTCATATGATATTTACTAATTCTACTTTTTCCTCAAAATATTTCACATTTTCAAGTAACTCTTCAAGAGTCTTTTCAAAACTTTGAAACATCAAACTTTCAATATTTTCTACACCGCATATAGAATCAAAATGATGTTTAAGTTAAGATGAAATGCATCAATGATGAACATAGCCCTTGGGTTGATTACCCCCGGTAAAGGCGCCGGGAACGGTCAATCCTCGTATCGACGGGCGAGTCCCTTTCTTTTCTATTTCAAAACAAAACCTCATTTTTCTGGAGCACTCCAAAACCAATGAAAATTTTGGGATGCAAACAGATGGCGACCGTGATGGGACCCGTCATCGTTTGGCTATGATTTTCATTGATGTATTTCTACAAACTTGAACATCTCATACATTGCTGATGATAAAGCATGTGCCCTGCTTTGGCCTTGACCCCATCTTCATTTCATTACATTGCTTGATGATTATGTTTCATCTCTTGCATATAAGACTAATTGAGGATGATTAATCATGTTCACCCAGATCTAGGATCAAATACAACCCTCTTCAATTTAGGACTTGTTTGAAAACAATGTTTGCTCTTCTATATATTTTAATCACCATCTTAGGCAACATTGCATTAGAGAAGACTGATTTTCCATGATTTCTCATATTTCAAAATTCTAATACATATTTGTCCCGGTCATCATGTTGCCGGACTTGGTCTTTGGCGGTAGCACAAGACTAAGTCTTACAACTAGACCACACCTTGGGCGGGAAAGCCCCCTCGTTAGTACCATGAGTGGTAATTTATGGTATATCGATGAGTGATCAAGAAGAAGTGGATAAACCTTACCCTTAGTTGCTTAATGGAGAATTTTATGCTCGTACTAAGCCTTTTGGCTAAGGTATATTGACATATCTTATATGGAACAATTTGATCAAATCAAATTCAATTAGGGTCCTATGCTCATTTTCAAATATATGCATGATAAAGGTGACTTTCAAAAATACTGGATGTTTATCATTATATGATGAATACATGCGTGTCTTTATACAATCTTTGATCAATTTAATAATCTTGCATCTCATTTTCTCATTTAAATCAATGTCTTTTTCAATCATTTCTATATAATCTTTAACATGATCATGCTATGAAATCATGTTTGGACCCTACTATCTAACTGATATTGATTTTTCAAAAATTGTCATCCATTTTTCAAGAATCATTTCAAGATCTACATTTTCGATCATTCATTTATTCATTGGTCCAACCTCATATTCTTAAACATGATAGTCAGTTATTGGCTCAATTACCAATCTTTGCTTGACTTAAGTCAGACAGTCCTTTGCCCTCATTTTAGCTAAACATTTTTCCAAGCTTCAATACTTATGGGATATCTTTCCTCATATTTTACTTCGTCCATAATTTCATTAGATCATCAATTATTCATTGGCAAATCTTTTTTTAGAATTGCTTCAAAATCTATATCTTGTCAATCCCTTATTTGTCTAATCTCCTATTATCAAATATACGACCCATCTATTTGTTCAATTACTAACTTTAGTTGATTCGAGTCATACATAATTATTTTGGCCTCAACATCCATATCTTTCTCCCTGATTTTATTGGCCTATCATTTATTCCAAATTGAATGTCAAATCTTTGCTTTACTCGAGTATACTCTATCTTCAATAATCTCACATGCGATTTCCATTTATTGAATCTATATGAATCAATTATATTAGAGGTCTAATCCTTTCAAAATTAATATTCTTCACAAGTGATAAATTGCTCACAATTCTCTCTATTCTCTCATATTATCAACTTACTATCTTGCAATGAAAATCACTATTTTTCGATCATATTTTTACAACAATTTTTTTTTTTTCAAGTTTTCTCCCAATTACGTGTCAAAATTCTTTCATATCCAAGCTCAAACACGTGATATTGTCTTTCACCCTCTCATATCAATTTTTATGCATTTGAGGCAATTTCCATTATTTCTCTGCCTCAATCTGAGTCTGTGATCAACACATGCTTGACTCGGGCCATACATTCATTGTTTTCTCACTTATATTTAACCCAATAATTTTTCAACTTCAATACACATGGAATGTATTTCTTTCCATTTTACTACTTCCATGATTTTATTGGGTCATCATTTATTCCAAAATTTTTGCTAATGCTTCAATATATTATATTTTCAATCGTTGGACATCTAATTTTTTACTCATCTATTCACCCTAGTTTAATCTATATCTTCCTGAGTCAAACCTCATATATTTATACTCTACTCGAGATTTAATCATTGCAAAACTAAGATTCTTTGTTTTGCTGCATTATCAACTAAATATCTCGCCATGAGAATTACCATCTAGCTATCATATTCTTATAACAAATTTTTCTCCTATAAGCTTTGTCTCAATTTCTTTACCTTAGAGACAAAACATAAATTCTTGCATACCAAAGTTCATATATATGTCATTACCTCGCACCCTCATTTTCCTATTAATGAAAAATATATCAATTTTCTTTATATTATTTTGCTCATACCTTATTTGATTGAGGCAATTTCCATTTTTTTGTTCGCTTCAATCTCAATCCAAGACATCAACTAGCTATCTTCTACCCATCATTCTCTCATTTATCAATCATGGTAAATTCCTAATACTGGGGCATTTTTATTATTTCGAAATATTTTCAAAATGTTTTGCGACAAATATTTTTCATAAAAAATCATCACTGTCCATAGAAAAAGGGATCATATCCCAATCAAATCAATTCAGCTGTTAAGCTAAAGATTTGATCAAGCGCAATCCGGCCGCTAGGCTCGGAGCTTTCTAAAGCTAGCTCAACCATGTCGCTAGACAAGGAAATTTTATGGAGCAAGCGCAACTTGGCCGTTTGGCTAGGGCCTTTTTCGAAGCAAGCTCAACTCAAACGTTAGTTTGGGAAATTTTAACAAATTCAAAATTCAGTGAACCCACTTTTGTTTTTAAAGTGGTTTTCAGTGAGCTTCACTATTCTTCTGAAGAACAGTGTTGGTTACAACCTCGTTATCCCAGAATAGGAAGCAAAGTTGTTTCCGTAAGTTCCTCTACTCCCAAGAATGGGCCGTAACGGTAAACAATAGCTCGTTGGGTAAGTCCTTTCCCCATTTTGGACTTTAATACGATAAAAAGAACAACCCACGCAGGCAAGGAGTTAAACCTGTAATGCAAGCTAAAGCAACCCATGCAGGTAAGGGGTTAAACTTGCACTGCAAGCCAAAGCAACCCATGCAGGTAAGGGGTTAAACCTGCACTGCAAGCAAACGCCACCCACACAGGTAAGGATATAAACTTGCGATGCAAGTCCAGGCACCCCATTTCAGAGGGGTTAAACCTAAATTCAATATTGGCAAACCCATGCAGGAAAAGGGTTAAACCTGCAATATAAGCTCAAATAACCCATTCAGGTAAGGGGTTAAGCCTGAAACATCTCTTCCAACATGTTTTGTTTGAAAAATTTGTGGCGCTTATCTTTGTCACTAAGCACAGCCAGTGCCGGCTTAGTAACAAAGAGGAGCATCTGTTATCACCCTAAACTTTTCAAAAAACGGGGTTATTAAAATTTTGGGTCTATTATTTTTAAAATAAATTTTAAATCCAAGTTTAGATCCAAAATCCAAGTTTAAATCCAAATCTAGCAGTTCAAACTCAAAATCCAATTATCAAATTCAAATTAGATCCAAAATCCAACTTTCAAATCCAAATTAGAGCAAGACCTATTTGCCCCTCTTTTTGACAAAAGAAACTTCTTTTAGAGGGTGCTTTTAGTCTTTTGGTGGGCAAGACCTATTTGCCCCTCCTTTTGACAAAAGAAACTTCTTTTAGAGGGCGATTTTAGTCTTTTGGTGAACAAGACCCATTTGACCCTCCTTTTGACAAAAACACCTCCTTTTAGAGGATGATTTTAGTCTTTTTGAATTGACAAGACCATTTTAAAATATATTTTTAAAAGCCTAATGGCCAATCATACCAATTTTCAAACCATTTTTTTTTCAAAATAATTCAAAATTATGTGAAAATTCGGATGAAAAATGGGTGAAATTCAAAAAATTCAAATTTAGGGTTTTGGCTCCAAAGCTCTTATCTCTTTAATTCAAATCTTGAATTCGAATTTCGAAATTTGGCTCCAAAGCTCTTATCTCTTTAATTCAAATCTTGAATTCGAATTTTAAATTTTGGCTCCAAAGCTCTTCCCTCTTTAATTCAAATCTTGAATTTGAATTTTAAATTTTGACTCCAAAATCTCTATAAATACCTCATAATCTTCTCTCTTGAGGGAGGCCAACCATGGAGGAACCTCTTGTGCTTCCTCATTTTCCTTTACTCTCTCTTTCCATTTCTCTCTTCTTCTCCAACTTGGAGTAATTTTCATCATGCAACAACTCTTCAAGGGAGCATCAAAGATCTCTTGGAAGCTTCATCTTCAACATCTTGGGAGCTTCATTCATAGCAAATCGAAGATCATTCAAGAGAGGGTTCATTTCTAATATCAATCACATTCGAGGTAGGTAATCTTCCTCTATTTCTATTTTCATTTTCTCTTCTCTCCATGGCATTTTCATTATTATTCATATCCGAGATATGAAAATCTCTATTTTCATTTCCTCATTTTCTCTCTTCTTCCTCTCCCCATGGCCATATGAGATAGTCCTCAATCTCTATTTTTAAAGTCAAGAGGCTATGCTTGAGTGCACCGGGAGCATAAGAAGATGAGATGATCTTTCATTTTCATCATGCAATCTTTCCTTTTTCATATCTTCATTTTCCTCTTGCCATCTTCCCATGGCCATGCAAGATAACTCAAATGATCCGGAATCAAGAGATTGGGGCTTGTCCAACCCGGGAAGACTCTTACAAATATGTACATGTTAATATGCATTTGCATGACATTTTGCGTTAGTTTCTTTCCTAATCACCCCATTAGGAACCCTAATGAGTGTCTCGTCATATTGCTTGATTTTCTTCCATACCCAATGGTAGAAGAAATATATCCCTTGTGGCAAACCAAATCATGACATTTTATGTTTTTATATAAATCATATTTTCCAAAACATTTCGAAAGAAACCTATCTAATATGGTCTTGGAGACTTAACTTTGGTTTTTGCATGAGCCCAAAGTTCCCCTCCGGCCTACATCAAAAATTGAAGTCGGCTATTTTCAATTCATTTCTTGATTTTAATACTCATGAAGACATATGTGTATATACATGTTATATACGTATGCGTGCACATGAATATGTTTCTTTGACATTCTTTGTTGATGATTTGTCATACTTTTACAAAATCTCGTATATGTATATATGAATATATATACATGTATTCCATTTTAAATCTCTCTCTTTTTTAAAAAATGATTTCTCTTCTCTATTTGATTGAAACATCATTTTCACAAGATTTCATATATATATATATACATGTATATGAATATGTATCTCTCTTTCTTTTAAATATTTGATTTTATGATTTTCAAGATCTCTTTCTCTATATCTCTCTTGGGATGTAGTCTTTCATCTTTTCTGTTCTTTCAATATCCATAATTTAAGATTTTAATTTTTCATTTGCCGACTTCATCAAGACCACCAACCAAGTGATGACCAAATATCGGATTCATGCTTGATAGGTCTACAATCCCAATCCATTTTCAAAAATTTTTCCTTCATATATATGATATTTACAAAAACAAAAATCTTAGATGTATATTGTGGTAGGAATTACTTTAGATGAATGTTGTGGTAGGAATGTTTTACATTCTTACAGTCATATAGGATAAATGCATCAATGCATTCTCACCCACTTTGTTTTACTTATGATCACAAGCACATCTCCAAAAGAACTTAAGCAAGAGGGGATGGAGCTCTAACTAGGTGGTAACCGAATTAGAGCAAAATCTCAAACCTACTTAAAGTCTAAAGAGAAAACTAAAGTGATTTCAAAATGATTTCACAAGCTTTTCATATGATATTTACTAATTCTACTTTTTCCTCAAAATATTTCACATTTTCAAGTAACTCTTCAAGAGTCTTTTCAAAACTTTGAAACATCAAACTTTCAATATTTTCTACACCGCATATAGAATCAAAATGATGTTTAAGTTAAGATGAAATGAATCAATGATGAACATAGTCCTTGGGTTGATTACCCCCGGTAAAGGCGCCGGAAACGGTCAATCCTCGTATCGACGGGCGAGTCCCTTTCTTTCATATTTCAAAACAAAACCTCATTTTTCTGGAGCACTCCAAAACCAATGAAAATTTTGGGATGCAAACAGGTAGTTATCTGACAGAACAAAACTTTTGTTATTGGTGAAATTTGAGAAGGATTTATGGTTGTGGATGTGGTTTCATGAGCAATTTAGCTTAGATGTTTGTTTGAGTGCGATGGTACGGTGGTCCAAATAAGGCACGACCAGGTGAAATCAAGAGGACAAAGCAAGGATGAGGTGATGAATAATGATGCTGGGAATGTATATGTTATATACAATGATGGGGTGTGGACCAGAGCAAATGCCTAGTTGTTCATGCTTTCCTAAGCCAGAGTTGTTCATGCTTTTCTTGCTTCAAAGATCTGACCAACTTTGTCTTGTTTGTGTTGCATAAGGGTGAATTTTGTTAATCATGATTCAGCTTGACATGGCTAGAAATAGTCATCGAAGATTGTGATTTTTCCATTTGATGAAAGTAGCCTTAATTTTCAACAAGTTGGAACATGTGTCCCACTACTTATGCCCAACTTGGAATTTATATGAGCAAACTGTCAAAACATTGAAGTTCTACATCCGCACAAAAGACTTCAGGCTAGATGTCTTTCCCGTTTTACAAAAAAGATGAATTGATCAATCAAAAGGGAATGATTTGTCAAGAACTATCAGGTCCTTGAATGACAGCAACCACAGTCGCAATCGACTACACGATGCAAGAAACAATCTTTGATTTGAAAAATGATAAGTCAAAACATCGTGTTTTTTGGTTTGTGCTTCTTGGTAGCTATTTAACGTTGGTATATACTGTACTTTACATCTACAAAGTTCCAAATGAATTCAAATTAAGGAAATGAACAAGCAACCTTTGATCATCCATGTAGTTGCCAGAACAACCCATAAATGTGTGGAAGAATGTTGTCGCAACAACATGGAGTCTCTTATATATATATATATATATATATATATATAGTAAATATGCTTGATGTTACTGAAATATGCTTTGTATGTGAACTCGGTGATTTGTATTTGTAAACTTGTGTTTTAAATCAATAATGATATGACATTAGTATGTATATGTTTTTGTCTTTAATTTTTTTCTGTTTCTTCAACTCATGAAAGCCAACTGCTAAAGCAGGAAGGGTGGGGTTGGATTGAGAGTCCATCACCAAACTGCACCTCTTATATACACATAGTATGCTTAAAAAAGAGAAACAAAAACAAAACTTGTGTTAAACTTGTATGTTCAATTATTTAAACGAACACAAATGGTAGACTAAAAAAGTTAAAAATTTTATCTTTAGAAACAAATGCTGGACATAATTACAACTTATCCATATAGACAAGAACTTTTTGTTGTTAGAACCGTTGTTTTAAGGACAAGTGTTCTAGGAATAATTGACCTTGCAACCAAATGGCATCTTAGTTTCATAGAAAGTTTCAATATCATCATCACCGACACCCCTTATGTCATCACCATCATCATCATCGTCATCATTCAACAAGAGATTCATATCTACAAGGTCTTCTGACTCATTTTCTTGGTGAATATGGTTTGGACTTGCCATTTCATTTTCTTCATCTTTATTTTGTTCATTGCATCTTAGTAAGTCTATATCTATGTTTTTTTATACATATTCATCCTACATCTAAAATAAAATATAATGTTGACTACTCACAAAATAAAATACCCACATTCACCCCTTTTTTGAAACTAGACTGGGTGAGCCTAGTCACACACCTTGTGTGCATTAGCCCATGTATGTGAAAACTAGAATCTAGCTTGGTGTAGGCAAGGTAGGTTTAAACTTGGTATAGGCAAGACTGAACCCAGTTCTCTTGACCACCTACCCTAGCCTGTTTGGATCTTGGATCACAATTCAAGGCATTGGATTTGAATCATGAACCTTATATTGATCTAAAGTTTGACATTAAACCTATTCTATTACATGCAATTTTAGGTTTCAAGCATTGGATTTTATATCTCAAATATTGGATTATGGATCATGGACCTTGGATCTTAGATTTTGGATTTTAGACTTTGGATTTTGAATCATATTTCACATGCCGGACTCAAATAAAAAATCTCAAATTATGGATTAGAGGTTTTGCATTTACACCATAGATTTTGGATTTGGATTTCAAATCTAGGATATTAAGTTTCAGATCTTGGATCTTGGATTGAATTTCAAAATAAATGAGTATTTGATAATAATCTTAGGATCAATTTCTACAAATCAGATCCAAATACATGATTTTGAACCCTATAGTCGTCAGATCTAGATATGTCCTTTCAAAATTTGGATCTTAAGAGATCCAATCATGAATACAAGATCAAACCTACTGGATTTCTAACTTTGCACTTTGGATCTAGTGTCCCATTGACATGATATGGTATTTTGGATTTCTATGACATTTTTCATTCAAATTTAGAAAGAAAATTTGTAAATCCCTTAGATCCTGATTTCAATTTTTGGATTCAGATCTAGATTTCCCTATTAAGTCCATGACCTACACCCAAGTCTCAATAGAAACAAGACACCAGGTCAATATAGCCTAGTTTTTCATACAACATATTTGATTTTGGACATCGATTTGCTTGATCTACGATGATCCAGACATGAACAGACTTCCAATTAATTTCTTTTTATTTATCATTTTATTTCTGAGATCTATTTTGATTTTAAGACATGCATGATTTCAAAATTAAGGCACATTTGCTTTCTTAAATTTGGACAATATTTGGACTCAAATTGGAACATTTTGTCTAATCCTTGCTCTAATTACCCCTAGTAAAGGTGCGAAGAACGGTCAAACTTTATACCGGTAGGTTGGGTCCCATGTCTAGAATCCCACATAAGGAATGAAGGTGAGTAGATGTAAAACAGTCATGACCACTAAAGGCAAGTGGTTTTTAGTGCTCATGATGTAGGATCCATAATCAAAGGATTAGGCTCAAAAGAAAGATTTCCAAATGAAGAAGGTATGTTTGAGGGGGGGGGGGTGGGTGGGTGGGTGATAGAGCGGCAACTTTTTTTTCAAAACTCAAGGGCATTTGAGTTGGTTGAGAGGGAGGGGGTTGAGGTACAAACACAATAGTTTGACTGCTAGCTTATCTTTCATGCCATTGTTGGGGTTAGTAGCTACAAGGATTCCTACCTATTGGTTGGCCCGAACAAGTTTTCCTTTCCTTTAACTACTTCAGAAGGCCTTCCATTTTTTCTATGTCAACCAATGATTGTTTGGTATTGAGGGATGGGGGAAGGAAACTGAACTTAGATGTTGTCCGACGGGAATGTCACTTAAAAAGAAGGGCCCTTATTGGATAGGGGCAACTAGTTATAAGATACAATTGTAGACCATTATGGTTGGGACAGAAGGATTAGACTTTCAATGTTGCTGAGGCCTCACGAGAGGAATATGTCTATGACTGCTTGACAATTGGTTTGTCTTCGAGTGGAGAGGGATTGGTGGAGCAGGTCCAGATGCGAACCCGAACTCCAGGAGTGAAGAGGATCCCAACGCTGGCTCTCTCTTCTCCTCTCTCTTCTTACTCGCCTTCCTCAGCGCCTCTCCCTTCTCCGTTCTCTCGTCCCTCGTTGGGTCTGGCGACACAGAGAAGCAGGCAGCAGAAGAAGGATAGTGGCGACAGAGGTGTAGGGCGATTGCAGCGGCGCATGAGGTGAGCCTTGTCGTTCCCCTGCCTCTTTCCTCTTCTCTCTTCTTTCTTCTCATCCTCCTTCTCACGCTGTTTCTGTCGTTTCCCTCTAACCCAAGTCTTCTCCCTCTCTCCAGCACGGCCTCCCTCCTGCGCAACCCTCTTCCTCCCACGCTCCTCACACACCCTCTCTCTCTGCACGCTCTTCTTTACTGCATTATCTCTTGCCCTTTCATCTCTTTCGCTCTCTCTCTTCAGTCCGTCTCTCTCTGTCAATGCCTCCCTCTGCCCACGTTCTCTCTGCTCGAGCCCTCTCCCTGTCTTTCTTGTCGCCTTTACACTCTCTCTCCACTTTCTGTTTGTTTTCCCCTTTTCCCCAACCGAGCTCTCTTTCTCTCACTGCACTCCCTCTCCTTACCTCCAGCCTCCTCCCACTCACATCTCTCGTGCTCTCTCTCGTTTCCAGCTTCCCTCTCCCTCGTTGTTCCCTGCCTCCCCCAACCAAACCAATCCCTCTTAGTCGAACTCCTCCTCTTGAGCTCATTTTCACTTGTTCTCACTAGTTAGTGGCTGTTTGGTCAGTTTGCAGCTTGGGGATGCATCTTTCCCTTTATACCATGAAGGTGTTAGTGGTGAGGGAATGAGCAATCATTGGCATTGATGCTCAATTGAACATTTGCGGTGGCTGCCGGGAACATTGTAGCAGTTTGGACATTAAGATTGGGGTGAGCGACGCCTAATTGAGCCTAAATCGACTAATATTGTCTATTAGGACATGTATAATTAATGATTGAGCATGCTAGACTCATGATTCAATGATTAGAAATGCATATTAACGATGTTGCTATTTTGGAAAAAGGTTATGACTATTTTTGTGAAGCACGAGGATTTAAGTGTATAATTATTTCTTTAGTGTGAAGGATTGATTTTTGAAGCGATTAGGAAACATGGTAGAGATGGGGTGCAGTTGAGAAGATGTAGGACTGTTGTTGCAAACTTGTGGCACAGACTATTGTCGATGTGCGTTTTGCAGTGTTAGTTGGAGAAGAATATGTAAGTTGTGTGTAACTATTATGAAAGCAAGTGAAAAGTGTATTAATGATTGGTTCAAATCGAAAACGCTTAGCTTAAATAATTTGGTGACAACCTCAAAGAGTTAAGAAGTGGCCTATTGGAGGGCTTTGTGGGTCGACACTGCCCGTCGCCTTCTTGAGGTGATGACATGCCTCAATGATTATATTTTATACTTGTATAGATTGTAAAGCGAAACAAGTAGAAAATTTATCACTTACTTATGTTTGTAGGTACACCAGACATGTCTAGTAGAACTTGGGTGACAAAAATCAGAGCTTGAGGCATTTTTGAGTATTTTGGTGACGTGCGACAGGTATGGTGGCATTCCAAACAAATTCCTGCTTGAGCCAACTTTTGAATGTGTGTTTCCAGAATTGTTGGATCCTGTAATTGTGATGTGATGGAATGATTGTGATGTGATTGAATAAATGCATATATGAAAATTTAATGTTTATGCGATAAGTTTTGTTTTGAAAATTACTATGCAATTGTATGTGCATGTTAGAATGGATAACTGCTTAGGATAAATGAGGTGAAGTATCAAGTCAAGTATCTCTTCGAACCCAATTGTGCATTAGAAAGCATCCTAGAATGATAATTGCTTAGGACTGCTACGAGCCGATCACAGATCGAGACTACTTTCTGTGGTTTGGCTAAGTTTTATGTGTAAGAATGTGAATGTTGTGATGTGTTGCACATGCATTGTCGTGTGCATGAATGCAAATGAATGAAATTGAAGGATATTTGTACCCATAATGTTATGATGGCTAGCTAAGAGTTTTAATGATATGTGTAGCCTTCGTGTGTGTGGAGGCATTTGGAGGTATGAGTGCACTCGTAGAGTGACCCAACATCATGAGCTAGCCGGTCATTTTGTAAATGTGTTTCCATAATGATAAGTAAGAAAAAATAAGAGATGAGACACTAGTGGGTTGTGGCAATGTGTTTGGGAGTTGTCCCGCCTTCGCTACTGGTCTCGCCTGGTCGGAGCGCAGGCAGTGCAAGGCCTTAGAGTATTATTGTGTGATATCTTTGGAGCGTTGGGCTTTCGCCTTCCCAAACTGGGTGTCCTAGGAAAGGTTGAGTATCTCTCTTTGGAATTCACACATCCATGGATGAGTGCTCTTCCGCTGCAGCGTGAATGGATCCATATTGTTTCGAGCCACCACAGGGATTGTCTCTCAGCTGTAGGCTGCCCGCGGTGTGCATGTGTCTGTGTTTGCACCCACAAGAACTATCAATTCACTGAAGTTAATGTAAAGGTAAAGAATGTGAATGAAGTGAATGAGAATGTTATGTTTATGCATGAGTTGCATATGATTTGTGAATGTATTATCGTGCCCATTGAGTGCCCTTTACATGTCGTGGTGTATGTAAGTGGTCTTCTTGTCAAGTCATGTCACTATGTCCTATCACAACATGATGATGATTTGCTTTTATAATTGTGATTATCTCATATTTGAGCCCTTAGCTTAGAAGGTTAGGAATTTATCTGGCTTGTTGCCATATTGCGAAGGTTAAACCTTCAGTTGTCTTTCTTTTTCAGATTTTGGCGGACCCGGGGCAACAGGTTGATCAGATGGTTCTACTCACATCATACTGGGGAGGTTTTGGGCCTTCTGTAGTGCCGGTGCATCATGTTTTGGTCATATTGATGTCGTGTTTTTGTTGGGCATCAATGTTGAGATTGAGAGACATTTTTGTCAAACACACACACACACACACACACACACACACACACACACACACACACACACACACATATATATATATATATATATATATATATATATATATATATATATATATATATATATATATATGTATATATATATATATATATATATATATATATTGAGAAGTATGAAATGATATTTGTATGAACTGAAAGTTGTTATATCAACGAAAGTTTGCCCCACTATCTTTGATTGCATAGCTCATCTCCTTTGAAGTGTTGTGTCGTCGCACCTTAACGTTTTATGTTTTAACAAAAAAAAATTATTTAGGTATCAAAGTGTTGGGGTGTGACACCTTAAATGATTGTAGATATCATACTAGTGTAGTTGAATAATGAAGGTAACCACAAAATAGTGGTGCCTTTCGAAGTCAACAACCTCAATCTACTCAAATGCGAGAGATAGGGTGCCAAATGTTGGTGAAGTAGTTTAGTATGGTGTCATCAAGGACATTTTGGGAATTGAGTAACATCCACATTTAAAATGTGTTATTTTTAGTTGTCACTAGTATTGATGTCGTAAGCCATGGTAAAGGATTTAAAATAGATGAATATGGGTTTATGCTGGTCAGCACCAAATACCTATGCATGGAAGTGGAACCATTTACTTTTCCTAGTCATTTTATGCAACGATCCAATAGAACCAGAATTGCTTCTTGTTCTTAAGAGATGCTCAAGAGACATGTATGACATACTTGCACAACCTATTGCACAACCTAAAGATGATGATAATGAGAAAACAAGTAACATAAATGACATGCAATTTGTGCTTGAATCATATGCACAAGTACGGGTTGAATCCAACATAGAGGATGTTGATCTACAACTTGATATAATAAATGTCTTGGGAACTTCAAATTGCACTATAGGTACTACACTAACTTATGGATAGATTGAATACATAGGCAATAATAATGGTAAATCAAATAAATGTCCATACTTGTTAAATAGTATACATGTCTTACGAAAATAATCACATGCATTATAACCTCAACATTTCTTAATATTTGTTTAATTGTAATTATTTTGTTTGTTATATATTAATTATCTTTATGAACGATGTCAGCTATGCAAGTTCATGTTCACACATTTAGCGATTTCAAAATGTGTGTGTTTGATTATGATTCAGCTACTCAATTCTCACACATTTGACCTAATAATTATTTATATTAATTTGTTGACTAATTTCAATTTGTTCTTTGTTAGATGCACCTCCATCTCCTCAACGATGAATATCAAGACATGCAAATCATGCCTTTGCAACCATCAATCAAACGGCAACAAGATGAACATTAGAACAAATATAGTGGCCAGCCTACTGAGGAAACAACTCATGAACTGAGCTCATATATTGGCACAATCATACGAGACCTATTAAAGACTCTAGTAACAAAATTTTCATTCACATAGTTACCAGTTTTTTGCGAAGATCAATTGTAGCATCGTGTTAAAACAAAATTTTCTTATAGTTGGCTGCCACCATGTTATCAACTAATGCACTACAACAGTCAAATTACCAGACAGACAGACTAGTGTGTTCCATATAGAGCAAAAAACCATTAATGCTGGAACCATTCAATGAAAATAACAATTATCATCAATTCTCTCTTTCAAAAAGCACTCGTGAAAAAGCGCAAGCCAACTCAGAGACCTAGGAACAACTCTTTATTTAAAAACAAAGGCTTCCAAACACTCGCTCTATACATCTTTATAGAAATTCTCAATCCGACAAATGGATAAATCAAGGCAGGCAATATTTCATAGCATGTCAGGGATAAGGTGGGATATTGGACGTAACATGTATGTGGTTTTATAGGAATATTATATCACTAAATATAATGTAAGACGTTAGGTAATGAAGCAATATGTACAAACAATGAGAGATTGGTGATCGAACTTGCGAGGGACCTATAAAAAGCTATGGTACATTCAGAGAGCACATGAAGCAAAATGTAGACAATATTATAACTCGAATTTGGAGGCTCTGATGAGGCACTTCGACATGGAGAAATCATGGGTAAATACATCGACAGTTCTATATTCAATATTTTTTGTTTTATTCTCTTTCAAACATTACCAACTGTACTATGTTATATAGGCTATTAGTGCACAAAACTTTAATAATCATGCAACTCGGACATAGTGTAACAACACTTCTTTTATTGACTTCAGACTTTTTATCATATGTTTTTGTTTGAATTTTATATAGTTAGTTTGTTGGCACAATTAAAAAATGGATTAGTTTCTTTCTTGTATGACAATTTAGTAGTTTTTTGTTCATTTGTGCATGACCACTTTTATTCTTTCCTTTTTTATCTATATCCTTTAATTAGCCAAGAGAGCCCTTTTTTCAGTTTCTTTTCTTTTGCATCAACTTATGTCGAAAGCTTTTAGAGGAAAATCCCTATCTTGTAGTCACCCCAAAATTAAGGAAGGCAATAAATGATACTATTACAGAAACTACATCTATGGGTACTATTAGCATCTCATTGTTTCTTCACAATTAGCATCCTTATGCTTTTTCTTGTTTTGGAGAAGAAGAAAGTTGCTTGCATATACAGGTGGCATGAGATTCTCAGTGGTTGAGGAGTACTCATGGCAGATTAGAGAAGGAGATGCTTGGGGGAGGAAGAAAAATGGGAGATTTTGGATTGCTATGTATCCACTATCCTAGCAATTCTCTTGTCCAGCATATGAACCTAGTGCATGTGTCATGTGTTGGACTTTTCATGTTTTCTTTTGCAAAAATTTGCAAGACATGGAATCATGATAAAGGTGATTGATTTTACCTTATTTTCAGCATATAAGAATCATGTTCCACAACTAAATTATAGAAGGCTCATATTAATTTCCTTAAGCTGGTATTGTACCTTTTCAGAAGATTGACATAGAGCTTGGGTTGTGAACTTATGTTGTATGTTTAATGGTTGGACTACTAACACTGTGTCAATGAAAGATCAATTGCTATCTTTTCAGTATGGACTTTGGCTTGACTAACATTAACATTCATCCTGATCTTGTTTGTTTCTTTTAGTTACTGTTGGGGATTGCAAGATCCATCAAGTATGTTTCATGACTGCTTGACTATGCCAACATTATTGTTAGGAAACAAGTATGCAGAAGTAAACGGTTTTCTTGCTTCATTTTCATCATTTTGCATTGTTTTGTCTTGATTGCTTGCAAACGGTGATAGCAGTCTATTGTGTAGTTATAAGCTAATAAATGTTATATTAACATCTAACTGCTTATTTATTATTATTTTTTTCTTTATCTTATTTCTTTGATCAATAATGTAGGAATTAAATTTAACATCAACAGTCCCATGTTGTGTGACATGTGCATCCTTATGTGCAGGACCTAAGTATTGTATGAGCTAAGATTATTCACTTCTTCCTCTTCATTTAGCCCCATTCATGCTGATTCAATTTAATTTTTGTACTTTCCCCCATGTTGTTTTTTTATATGAGTGCCATTGGTGAATGGCTATGGAAAGCTATGGGACTTGTAACCATAGAAATTAAAGTTGTGTCTCATGCTGATATTTATTTTTTGAGAAGTCTAGTGTCGTGACATATTATCATCGTTTACAATCAGACATCAAGGTTATTTTTTTCTATGGATCTAATTAACCATATGCTTATTTTGGGACCTATTGGTTACTATTATCATCTACTTTTGAGTAATTTGTAGCTAGTGTGATGCTTGTATTTGCCTGTTTAAAATTGAGTTTTGACCTTATCTTTCCACTGGTTAATGGATTTCTGAATGGCAGTCTGGCCTTTGAAAGTGTATTCCTAAAAGGCTAACACAGTGTGGTACTTAGCACCTATACATATGCCATAATTGGTTGTTCAAGTTGCAAGCCATCACTACTGAACTATTTCAAAATTTCTGTTAACCATGGACATAAACTTTTGTGAGTACTCTTGTTATTAGTGATCAGAGACTCCAGAAGACATGCTAAGCCAACAAATAAGGAAATATATGCATATGGTTATGGTGTGCTCATACCCTTTGCTTAATAACAAAAGATGGATTCATATAGTATGACTTTTACGTTCCACCATTTATTCGACAGATGGAGTTAATATCTCTCTCTCTCTTGCATTGATTAGATCAAGCATAAACGGTGTGAAGCCAAAGCCATTTCATTCTCTTCGGCTGAAGTCAATCTTCATCAAGATAGCTGACCAAGTCAAAACCTGCTGCTCAAGTAATACAAATTTAGTCAGCTGGTCAAGTTGAGATCAATTAACTGGGATCAAATTGCCACACCCAACTTTCTGGTAAAAAAGAAAAAGGTCGACCTTATTGCCCCTTGAAATCCGTTCGTATATTGGTCAAGCTCCGACATAAAGAAAAAGTGTTGTGGACACATTATATCATTGATGTGATAGAACTTGTCAAAGCTGAAGTAGTGATACTACTTTATCCTATTGGTATGTTGGTAAAGCTAAAAAACAAAATGTATTTACACTCTGACTGATGTGATAGGGCTTGTCCAAGTTGTGAAGCTCCAACATGAAGATAAAGGATTGCTATTATTAGCAATGTGAACTAAAATCATCAATATTATCACTGATGCAAATTAAACCATTAAAGATTAAGCTGCAATGACTGTCACTAACGACCTTGGCGACACATTTTTTTGCATTGGAGCTAGTGAGCTTCAATACAAAAAAAATGCCACTGAATCTTATTTTTGTTGTAGTGAGTCCACCAAATGCATAACCATGCCTTGCAACATCTCAATAGGAGTGGGCACCTAATTTTTGTCCCTGAAGCAGCTCTCTAGGAGGTTAGGTCTCCCACTTTTATTCAAATTACATATTCCAAATAATTTCAACACATCATAAAAAAAAAGTAAGAAACTTCAAAAGGCAACTCTCAAGAAACTATGATAACCAAAACTTCTTTCCAAGCAAGGCCTAGGCCTCCAAAACTCTTATGGTATGACTGAAATGATGCACCAAATTGTATTACCTCTTGAACTCTGATTTCACCAAAAGCCCATGAAGCCACTTTACCCAGCCTCTTCAATTAGATATAACTATTATGTTGAAAAAATGATAATCATATAACAACCCCAAGGCATGTTCATGACTTTATACATGTACAACAATGTGATTTGATTTTACCTTGAAGGTCTTTGCCCTTCTTTTCTTCTCATGATTACCCAATAGAAGATAGAAGGATTTATCTGTGGGGATAGTATGGGAACCAAATGTAAAAATTGATGAATAAATAAGAGCGCTCTGCCTCTTATCTATTCCACATGAGACAACCTAAGTGAGCCCCTTTATTTCTAAGTGTATGAATCTTAGATGTATACTATACACCTACATGTATACTATACACCTACATGGGTGCCCGGATATGTTGTTGTAATGGCATCCTTATATTCAAATAGAAGGCTCCTTTTCCATCAATGCTATGTAGGACAAGGTTTAAATGATTGAAATGCCAAGGGCGATGTATCAAACTTGTGAGCCCACTATAAAAAAGGGAAAACTAGGTGAACTAGGGGTCTAGGGCATTTCATATATCATGGTTCTAAGGACAAGATCCTCATGGATCCTCCACTTGAGCTTTTGGAGGAGTTGATGGCTATCAAGATTGTGGATCCACTACAGACTGACCTCCATAGCGCAGCTGAGCTCAATGGCTTCCCTAATTAGGTCACAGCCGAGTTACCAATTGCCTTATTACATTCCGGTGACCCAATGACGACCATACACTGCAGCATGGCCGAGATATCCTGTGTTTCATGGCACCCATCACAAGATATGGAGGTCTTGTCTTAAGTGATCAACATCTTTAGAGGTCTCATGGTGATGCCACAATTTCAAGGAGTAAACATTCTCAGATGTCCTCTGGTATTAGAGTTGATGAATGCATTTTATTTGCACGTGTTGCACTACTTGTTTGTCTAGTGGTGCCATTTGGATTTAGGGGAGGAACTTACTTTGAGAATTCCATCTCTCACTATCTTCTTAGTTTTCATTTTTGGTTTACTTTCGGTAGATAGCGAATGTTGGAGTGGATACCCAGTGTGGGGTGATGACTTAGTTTGTTTTCATGTGTCCTTCTTTTGGGATATATATATATATATATATATATATATATATATATATATATATATATATATATATATATATATATATATATAT
>JAANDH010000394.1:42144-110706 GCA_011799765.1 Nymphaea thermarum
ATGATTATAACTAATAAGTCATGTCGTAGTATCGCGCAGGCAACCATTTAAGTCACATGCTGCATGTATGTCATCTGCCTAGTTTGTGTCTGTGCTAATTACACAGACAACCAAAATTTTCCTTGTATCGAGTCCTTAGTTGTTCAGCATGACATATGGCACCATAGCCCATAACGTCTATTCCATCTTGCCAGTTCTCGCTTGACCCTCCCTAACTTCTTGTGTACCTAGATCATAAGGCAGCCATACATACTTTGGGTCAATATGCTATTAACAATGTGAAAGCATCCATCTTTCTTGACCTAGGTAGTAAAGTATTTAAACAAACTTATTTCCTAAAGAGAGTCTATTTACACCTCAACAATTAGCAAAACGAATCAATGAATTGTGATTTGACATAATCCTAGACAGTAATTGTGCATTACAATTGTGTTCCCAAACTTCTAGCCAATAGTTGCTAACCATTCCCCAATCAAGTTACACATCATTGCGTAGCCTTCCCTGTTGTTGTTCTAAGTAAACTATTTATTTAAGTCTTCTATAAGAAACAATTTGCATTTAGTAATGAATTTATTAAAATGCCTATTAGAATCAACAGTGGAAGGACTACCCAAATTGTTGAAAGGCCCACACATTGCATTAAAATCATTGGCTAACATGCATGGTTCACCAAGGCTGCTCATAATCTGTGCAAGTTGTTGTAAAACATCAGCCTCGCAAAAAAGACACTTTGAGGGAAGATAAACTCCACCACAACCACCTTAAATTTCTTCAAGATCAAACATCACCTAAGAAAGATCCACTAGATATGTGTCACAATTACCTAGTTTTATTTAGAAGGTCCCATCCTCTAATAACCTTTGTTGTATTGTTAATTACTCCCCCATTATTTACAATGGCATAATGACAGACCAATTTTCCCCATACATAAATACCTTCTCCAGTCATTCAATCAAGTAAAAATAACTATTAGGGTTTTCCTTTCTCAAAAGCAAAAACAATTCAAGGCATGCACACTTCCTTATCAAACCCCTCATCAAACCTCTTAGGTTCTAAGACACGACTTTCATGGTAAATTAGTTATGAGATCACCCATATCCTTGTTGTACTCCTTGCCAATGGGCGCAACCACCTCTTGAAACTAGATGCTATCATCCCCTTTGCTTCATTTTCTTTCATTCCAAGGGCCAAAATCATTCAAAAATATCATCTTATTGTTCCTTAAGTCTCTTACAATCTCCCTACCCTTCATGCCTTTTCTTTTCCATCCATTGATACAAGGAAACAGGCCTGTCTTGATGATCTCACATTGCTAACCATATTTAACTCCAAGCACTTAGAATTGATAGGACTGTAGTTAGAAATCTTGTCCTCCGCCTCAAAAATAAAATCCGGAGGAACATCTTCCTCACTAACCTTATGAAAAGATTTTTACAAAGAAGTCAAAGGATTCTCCATCAAAGAAATCTCCTTGTCTTTGTTAATCCCTTTACTAGTCCCTTTGTGCCTTCTTTTAGAATTTGTGGGATTACTTCCCTCATAGCCATCATCATTCACAACTTGCTTTGCATTCACCTCTGATACATCATGATCTTCATTGTCATTTCTATGATGGTTTCAATTCTATTTTCAACATTTAATGGCTCCTTTCCATAGTTTCTCAATGCAACTCTTCATTTTAAAGTTTAGTATTATATTGAAGATTGTAAGGAATCTTTAAGGGCTTATAAAACAGATTGTGAAGTGTTTGGTTGTCTTATTTTCTAGCCCCTTTTGGGATACAACCAAAACTACTAGGGAGTCAGTTGAGAACTGCCAGCTAAGTTGCACAGTTCAACAATCAGATTTGGGGTCCTACACTTGCAGAAGCATGTGCCATAAAGAGGGTAAACTATAACATGTTACTTTTAAAATTTAGTCTTATATTGAAGATTGTAACATAAGGACTTTCAATGAATTATAAAAGGGAGTTGCTAAGTGGTGGTTGTCTTAGTTCCTAGTTTTTTTGGGACCGAAATTGAAGATGCTAGAGGGTGAATTGGGATTTGTTAGTTGGGTCATTGCACTTAAAGTGAGAGACTGAGGAGATTTAGGCAATGAATTATTTATTTCATTTTCAAAATCTCCACGTGTCTTACATTTCTCTAGGATAGGGTTCTCCTTCTTAGCTTTTCTCCTTAGATAAGACTCTAGAGGATGATAATGAATGCCATGTGCTCAACCAAATCAAAGCCTGCTTCCATAAACCACTTGCTGCAATCGAGCTTCCTTATTTCCCAACTTAATCTCTACTGTCGGTTGAAAATCCATTTTCAATGGGTTCACACAAATCCCAATGAATTTGGTGCACATAATCCCTCTGGGTGACACACCTACTTCCAATAAATCCCCATAGAGAATTCACCACAATCTAGAATACTATGTGATTCCACATCACCGGATGCAAGCTGGGAAATCTAATCTACATTGATGCTTATCTCCGAGTCAACTGGGAGCGGCATGCTAGGTTGCCAACGACTCATGACCAAGAGTTTGCTCCCACATATTACGCTTTCTTTTTAAGCACCATAGCATGTTCAACTTCACACTTACCATGAGGGGTTGTAGCGCACTTGGCAGCAAAGTGGTTCACCTCATAAAGGGACTTGGGTTCAAATTCTAGGGTGGTTCTTGTCACGTCTCCTTGCGCTTGTCATCTGAACCATAATAGGTCCCAAAGCAGATTTGTGAACCCTAGAGGTCGTGGGCAAAGGAGGACCGATGACCTCTCTCTTAGGGACAGTGAGAAAACCACTCACCCATTAAAAAAAACATTAGGGACTCAAATTAGAAAATTCTTCAAAGTTTATCCTCCTAGATACTCTTTCATTCTATTATGGATCTATTATGAAGAATCCACAAATACAGACTATGCTGAAGATTCAAAACAGACTTTGTTTTTGTTTCTTCCTTTTTGTTAGTGTGTATATTTTAGTGTGCATATTGATTATATATTACAAATTATTATTCAATTTGAATTGAATAATACTTTGTAATACATAGGAAGAATAGTTACAATATAATTTTATAGTTAGTTTAGTTATAAAAAATAAGAAACAAGAAAATAATAGAAAGTTTATTTCACTTTGTCCTAATCTTGACATCCCAGATTCTGATCAACTCATTGAAAGCACAAGCATAATTGATTCAAACCTTAGAGGAGGAACCAAAGCATCCAATTGCACTGAATCTAAAAGAAAGGGGGGAGCTTGAGATCCATCTACATGTCTTGCTTTTACTGCTATATTGAGAGTTACTCCATGTATTGCTCAATGTAAAATAGACAATGGATTTGTTTCTATCTTCTGTTGAACCATTTGTTGAAAATCATCTTCATGATTTATTATGTGTTTCCTTCCATCTACCTCCTGAATCTCCAACGGTGGTAGGCTTCTCCCATCCTCATCTTCTTATCCATCAACGATTCATGCCCATAACACATATATAAACAAGCATCCATGAATAAATATACAAAATATTCTTAACTATTTTAATAGGAAACAACTATTTATGAGTGAAGATAATCTCATCGCACCTATAATTTTTTGAGAGCTTGAAACCCACATGTGAGTCTCAGTTTGAGGAAGAGAAATGGCAAGTGATTGTCCAACACTAACATATCCAGAGCTTTGATATGTAAATTATTAATCATTACATGTTATAAAGAGCCATAAATAATTGAGAAAAGAAACCAAAATCATGCTAATAAGGATCACTTCAAGCCGATTTGCATGAAAGCAGTCTCTTGTGCAAGTGAATGAAATTTCAACTTAAAAAGTAAAATAATTATAATTTGTATTGTTGACATATACTGTGTGCCGTAGCCTAAGAAAGAAATTTCGAGTTTAATGCGACCCCGTTATATGTTGCTTTTGATTATGGTGTTGAATATGCAAAAGATTCACACAACCGTCTATAAAACCAATGGTACAAAAGATGCTTATCATCTTAATATTTACAGTTGGACATGATTAACATCCTTCAACACCAAAAAATTGATGCTAAACACATTTTGAAACTACAACCCGTATAAACAAATGGATAGCAAAGGTAATCTTAAACATGACAATGAGGAAAAGCAAAGAGAGAAAAATAGAAAATAAGCAAGAAAAAGTGTAATGCAATTAAGCTGGCCAGCCGTGATCTCTCGACAGATTCTAGTTGCATAGCCATGAATCAAACATGTTTTCTGGCCAGCTGATGTGTGTGTGTGTGTGTGCACATGCATGTGTGTGTGTGGGACCTCCAAATCTCTCTATTGAAAATTTTCAATATTATGGAATATCTACTAGTAGAATTTTGTAAATTTTTTAAATGTATTCAGCTTGCACTCTTAAGGTATCCTTTTTTATGGGTTTTTCTCATCTCATACAAACAAATAATTGAAGCTTTTACTTATAAGTTGCATTTGATAGCATTGAACCTTATATTCGAGGATGCATAAAAAAGTGTGTTTTGGAAGATCCTTAATTGAAACCAACTAAGGATCTCAATAACACGGATTTCAAATCCATGCTATATATTAAAACCCATGGATTTAAGGTCAGAGGGGGGTTCGACTTTAAATCCATGGATCCCAGATCTCAGATGAGATCCATGGTAAAAAAAACACAATCATAGAAAAATGTTCTTGGCAAACCTTTTGCCAAGCATTTTATTGTTTTCTCATTTCCAACTATGAGTTAGTATGACCAACAAGTAGTGGAGCCATAAATTTCTGGTTAAGTAAGGGGCACCGTTATTAAATTTCAAATCCTAAGGGGCACCCATATGTAAAAAAATTGAAAACTAGTGAACTACGTATATGTAAAGTAAAAAAAATCTGAGAACTGATGTGGACAATTGCCTACACCAGCCAATGTCGATCCGCCATTGGTAGAACATTTCCCGAAGGGCATGAATTCAATAGCTAATGTTTTGCTGTTGAGAGGTTGGTATGTTCAAGCGTGGGGGCAATTCGATGCGAAGTTGTGTGGATGGCAAGTTTTAACCATCAAAAAGCAAAATACGTTTTGCGTAGACAACTTGGCCAATTAATTTCCTTGAACTGTTTCCAAGGTGACTCTTCCTGCTCAAGTTTGCTGTAACGCTTTCCACATAGACAACAGAGCGCGCGACTCACTGCCTCCCATGATACTAGCAGCCAAAAGTTTCGGATCCAGAACAATTAAGTACATTGGGAGTTGTGTCAAAGTTGAATTTAGCTAAAAAAATCCGTTCCAGTTGCGATAGCAGACAAAAGCCTTTCAGATGCAACAACTGATAGTAATCATATATATTTGGCCCTTCAGTTGTGATTTAGATGAAGAAATATATATATATATATATATATATATATATATATATATATATATATATATATATATATATATATATATATATATATATATATATATTATCAATGTCAACAGTCACCAAATGAAATTATAATTTCATTTGGTGACTGTAATTTCATTTGGTGACTGTTGACACAAGTTTGAGAATATATATATATATGAAACGTACAAGTTTGAGAAGATGTCAGAAGCAAAAGCTCTTACTAGATAAACAAAAGCATAAATGCCTTGAAGTGTTTGGATTAACCAAGATTTTCATACTTACTTTCATGGTACTGTAAATAATTTTGATGGGACTTCAAACAGAGCCAACTTAACACTCCGAAGCGTCTTGGAGGAAAGTGGATTCGATAATATGGCATATCATAACGGCTATAATTACATTGTGAATTGTGTAATCCAACCCTAGCCTTAGATCGTAACAAGTGGCTGGATAAGGTCCCTTGATCGTAACAAGTGGTCCCCGAGAGGCATAAGTCAAATGAGGGGAAGGAGGGAAGCTGATGATCTGGTACCCCTTAAAGGAAATTGTTTATTTTTTAATAATTTATTTTCTTATTATTTTTTTAAACACACACACACATATATATATATATATATATATATATATATATATATAAAGTAACTTTATTGTTGTTGTCTAGTTCAACGATTGATCCGCTAAGAGAGGTGACCACTTAAGTGTGATGATCTAGGGAATGAGATGGAGTACACTCCAGACTTGAATATTATATATAGCTCTTATAGTTTGTTACATTATGGAGTCGTTTTTCGTTTAGTGGAAAATATACTGCCCAAAACTATCTTGGCCCCTTGCTTGTGGGAAAAGCAATGAGACCTAGGACAGGGTTCCATTGCATTTGTTATTAACAGCAACACAAACAAGTTTGCTTGTTTATTAAGGGTAATTTGATGAGAGATATTCAAAATTGCCGCTTTTAAGGTTTGGCAGTGGGAATGGGAGCGAGACACCCTTCAACTAAAGTGCATCATATCCACCATTTATGGTTTAGAAGAGTAGTGCTCACAAGAATTGAACTCATTACCCAGCTTTCAAGGGTCGGCCAGCCGGACCAGATATGCTATGCCCCTCAGAGCTATTTATTTATTTGTTATCAACTTATATATATATATATATATATATATATATATGATAGTGCCAACACATTATGTCAAAAAGAAAAAAAAAGGAAAAAAAGGTAAGCAACATTCGGATCCAAGTAGGATTAGTTTTTTTTTTTTTCTTTCTCGCCCCGATCTCCCAATCGTAAGCTATGATGCCAGTAGTGTATGATTAGATCGAGGGCAGAGCTCAAGCTATATAAGAATCTGTGCTAAGCTTCTAGAAGGATTTTTAAGGTCCTAATTACTCCTAATCAACTATACATTATTTACATAAAAAATTTGAAGATGACATCACGAAAGTAAAAAAAAAAAAAAAATCGATTGAAATGATCGTCAACCCACAACCTTTTTTCCTCATGTTATATGGTGTTACTACGCCTAGCCAGATCTAGATCTATAGGATACCATATTAATTTGTAAACCATGTTTCAGATCTAAATGCCATAGCTAAACCTAAACATTCATCTGCTTAAGTTCCAAATCGAACATTAGTTACGAGTACATTCGTATCTCTTTGTAGTTCCAGATCTAGATCTTCAAACGGATTCAAATTTGGCATCTTGAATATGTGGCTTCGGTTTCAGATGGCTCCAAATTACCACTTCACATTTTGTACCTTGTAAACGCCACATTCACCTTTGTTTTCAAAGTATAGCTAAATATTTGGTGCTAATGAAAAGGGAACCAAGGTCAATATTATTTAAATCACAGCTAGAATTTTTTAACTATTATAAAAAATAGTTCTTTAACAATTTACCTAATTGGTACCCCCTACGTGAGCTAAGGAGTACTGGATATGACTGAAGTACCTTTTCAATTAAGTTGTTTTATTTCTGTTGACTAATGAATGTCATGCTTCTTGCTGTGTTTCCCATTCAACCTTGCAGAAATTCAATGACGTTAATTTGATCCATCATGAGTTTATATTCACAAGAACAAAACATTAACGGGAAACATATATCTCCATTTTTTTGTGCTCTCTGGAGATCCTTATTATGAATGTCAATATATCTGATTTAATTGGATATTCAATGGAAAAAGTTAAATATAGAAAAATTAATATCATGTTAAGAAGTCAGATTAGATTCAGATTTAAAAAATGATATCATATCATATTCAGATTCGGATCGAATTTAGTTTTAAATAAATATCCTGCATCAGATGCTCTTATATTTTGAAAATTGGCCAAATTAGGATTCATATTCGGATATAGATATAAAAATCAGATTCAAATCAGATTTGGATTTTGAAATCAGATTCAGATTCGAATATGAGTTTTCATTGCTTGTATTTGAATCCGAATTCAAGTCCTAATATGTGAATATCTAAAAAAGTATCCAATCCATTCAAATCCCTAAACCTCATCATATTTTACTTTGCTCACATCGGTACACAAAATTTATAATTTTACCCCTTGGGCAACAAAATTCAAAGGAGATGACTCGTGGACCTTTTGATTAACAAGTGCATATCCAACTATCAGGTGCGGTTTCCCCAATATCACCATACCCTCGGGTGGATTTCTGCAAAATTTTGTTTTGGGTTCTCTGGTATTTTAAATTGAAATGGAGTGACATATGGGGTCATACAGCGCATCGGGTCTGGTCCAGATTCAGATTCAGTTTCAGATCCCTCCTCGCGTTACTCGTTTCCGGACGGAGTCGCATCTGCACCCCAAGGAGAAACACACGTGATCGGCGTACAAATAAATGTGAGATCGCGGAGAGATTCATTCTGTAATATTCAATCGGCCCATCTTGTCAAGTAAATAATTGCTGGAAATCAAATCAAAGCCCTTTCTTCACAAGCAAGCGAAGTCGCCGCCTTGTGCTCGCGTATTAAAATAAGCGCTCGTCTTTTAATCATTAAACTTGAGAGAAAAGGAGATTCATTCAGGACGACACTCCCTCACGTTTACGAACCCGATACCCGTCCGTCCATCCATCCATGGAGACCGCCTCCGCGTTTGTTGGGTCCCCTCAAACAGCGTCCTGAGTCCGGACCTCCGACCACGAGATTTGGAGGACGACTCTGCCCTTCTCGTGAAACTGTTGAAGGACTGTTTTACCCCTGACATCTTGAAAAGTTGCAATCCTAGGTTTTCCGAGCAAGGGTAATTGGTAAATATGAAAGTTTTTTTTTTTTTATAATTTTAAAACTGAAATATAATTTAACAGATTTTTTATATAGTTTAAACTAAAATGTATAAAAGTTACAATTAAAATTTTGATTCTTTTTAATCTAAGAGAGAGCCAAGGTCTACTTACAATGAATGAAATAGAACACAGTTCGTGTGCTTTTTAGATGGAAAAGGAGATTTTGAACTAAATCAAAGATACTTTAGAAAATATACTTTTATCTATGACTATATGGAACCAATAATAGTATTGTAAAGCTTGTGAAAATATTGTTTGTCCTCGCATCGCTACTTTACAAGCCTTCTGGGTTCGGCAGGTCCCAACCTATTCCATGTCAGTTTTGGTTTTATAAGCCCTTGAACATTCTTTATAATTTTCAACTCAAGATTAAATTTTGAAATTAAGATGCTACAATCCATCCTCTTTAAGGCACACACATCTGTTTGTGGGGAATCCTAAGTCCGAGTGTTTAAGCTAACTTTGATAGTTCCATTGTAACAATTTGGTCTACTCCTACACCCGACTTGGTCTCTCAAATTTGGCAAATCTCAACCGACTCCTTAATAGCTTTAGTTTAAGTCTTAAAAAAGTTACGAACCACCACTAACAATACTTAAAAACCCTCACAGCCTTTAATAGAAAAAAGAAAAACATACTCAAATATGCTTCTAAAGCTTGCAGCACTTGCTGGTGCTCCTCAAGCGTTCCCCTAATAAAGCATACTAATTGATTTTCTGTAGTGCTTGATGAATTCGTCATAAAGATAGACTTAGTGAAAACTCGCTCCAGCTTCGATTTAGGGATGTGTCACAAGGTACCATTAAAAATGGGAAACTTATTATTTTAAAGTTTACTAAATACCTGAAAAATCTGTAAAAAGTGTAGGAAAAGGAAAATCAAGAAAAAGCTGGAAAAATAATCATTTTTGGACCTGGTTAATCATTTTTGCAACTTGCACTGTGAGACTAGTACTTCAATGCGACTGTCCCTATGAGTTTTTTGAATGCAGTCTTCAACTGCATTTTTATCATTTTCATACTCTACAGGTTTTATGGCGACAATTTATGACATGAACTGTTATTAGCCTTTGGCTCATGGACACAAGCTCCATAGCTCCTTGTATCTTTTACATGGACCAGAATTCACCATTTTTAGTACGAGAGGAGGTAGGAATTTTTTAAAAGGGGGCCAAATTATAGTTTCAAAATTTTAATATAAGTTGAAATATAATTTTTCAAAATTTTATATCAGAATAATGAAATTTTTAAAAGACCCGAAATTACCCCATGCTCTAAGTTTCTTTTGAACCTGCAAATATGAATAATGGAAAGTTACTTTTTGTTACAAAGTAAATCAATGGTATTGATGGGATGCCCATTTTTCATTTGCCACGCTAGCACATGAGTTCAAGGGCATTTATGGAATGGCCTCTTCTTATTTACTGGCGTCAGCGCCCGTAGTTTCACTTGAATCCACCGGGCCATAGATTGAGGGCGTTAAAGCAAGGGGGGCAGCTGCCCCCCGTGAGATTCATGGGGGGTGGGTGGGTGTGTGCACGAAGCAGAGAGTGGACTTTGGAACCCGAGAAGCGATCATCGGGGGCATGCACTGTTCTATAAATATCCAACATCGCCGGCGCCCCTTCCTTCTTCCAAGTCAACCCATCCAACGACCAACGCCATTATCTTCCGTGCTCTCTCTCTCTCTCTCCATGGGGAGCGCCTTTCTGCCGGCCGCTCGAGCGATCTTCCTTCCCGGTTTCAGACAGGTAACCTTCTTTCTTTTCGACTCAAATTGTTTCGTTTCTTGATCAAAGTTCGTCACAACGTTCCCAAATCAAAAAAATGGAAGATACCAATGAGAGTTAGCATAGAGAAGAAGTTCCGATTTGTTTCCGTTAAGATTCCGCAAGACTCAGAAGTTCCCCGTTCTAACGCCGGGATTTCTCGATAGTTCTTCAAGCAAAATAAAAGTCCGTAGAATTCGACTCTCTTCCGGCCGTCGCCATCTTCCCGAGAAATATCAGCCATTTCGGAGAAGAAATTCTCATAAATTAGATTCTGCGCACTAACAACGGATACTGCGGGATTAAGACAAAGGATGTTGCTTATTTTAAGTGATCTCCGTCTTCAATTTTGTTGCAGAGGGACTCCTTTCGCTCTGAACTTACTCAAAATGCTAAAGCATTTCCCGTTATTTAACTGTTTTCTGCCTAAAAAAATGGTCAAGCTACGAGAAAATTCTCATGAACGATATGATTCAGTGATCCGAGGGTCATGGCTGGTTCGCTAATCGAATACTGTACACGACGCAGGAGAGCTATAGTGCATACAAAATCGATCGTTCATGAAGCAAATTCGTATGGCAGCGGAACGAAATCACCAGTCGCGCCATCGTCAATCGAGGGAAATCAGCGATCGGCTCTGAAAGATAGAGAATCAGAGGGCTAAATCGTTGAGATCACGGCGAGGGCGATCTGGACGTCGGAGCGGAGTGGCAAAATCTTCGATGCGGAGGCGCCGAGCGCGGTAGGCGGACGGCGAGGAAGATCGATGCGGTCGTCGGAGAGGGCCGGGGCCGAGAGCCCGCAGGTCCTGGCAATCGAGTGTGTGAAGGGGAGCACGAAGGGGGAGGAATGGAATGGGGCATTGTTGCAAACGGGGGACATCGTGGAGGAGGTGCACGTTGCAGGGTCGATGGTGGGGTGTGCGCCTTTCAAGGGAGGGAGGGGCGGGGTACAGAAGCTTCTGCGCGCGTCCTACAAGCGGAACGAGACGACCATCTCGGTCCGGGCACGGAGGGGCCGGAACGAGTTCGTGGAGATGCAGGGGTGCATCGTTCCCAACGAAGCCGCCGGACGCAAGCAGTACATCATCCGGTCCGTCGATGACCCCAACTACGCCGTGGCCTTTGTCGACCGCACCGAAAGCGAGTGCTTCGAGATCCAAGGCAAGCAAGCCCTTTCCCTTAATTTCTCTTTCTTCCGTCCCCTTCCTGCTTTCCCTTCCTTTTTCATTACCGTATGGTATGCCATGTGGCTCCTTGAATGCCCACAATTTTTTGGCCATACGAAGAGGAATTAGGCTTAATGACGAGCAAACTCAAGCTCGACTTAAACCTGTTTGGTTAAGCACTTAAGCTCAACTTATTTGTCAGCGAGTCGAGCTCGAGCTTATTACATGAACTTAAATCGATTAAACTCGAGTATGTCCATCTAATATAGGTTATCTTTTTTTATTTTGTAATTTTTAAATTTAAAAACAAAGGAAGAGATCAAGTAAACAAATAGTTGATAAACCAACTTAAACAAGTTTAGCTCTAACCAAAACTCGATTTATCGAGTAAAGCTTAACTCATCTCACATACAGCCCCACGCATATGCCATGTGACCTATATGGTCGATGGAATTAATCCTTAAGAGATAAATCCAAAACTTACCTCGGATTAAATTTCGTTTACTTCACGGGAGCATGCGCTTCTCAGCACATAGGTTCTGTCCAGTAAGATGCTTCGTGCGGTTCACGTCCTTGCCGCTCCCCACCGTTTGCTTTTGGTTTTCGTCTTTCTTTCTGCTTCATAATTTAATTTATAATTCCAGTGAAGATATCTTCAACTGATTAGTACTCTTTAGTTCCCAATATCGGTTTTATTTTCATGTAATTGGCCTACCACGACTGGCTCCAGTGCTGGTTCATATCGTTAAATCTCTCTCTCTCTCTCTCTCTCTCTATATATATATATATATATATATATATATATATATATATATATATATATATATATATATATATATATATGCAGAGTCTGAAAATGAGAATTTTTTAGGCAAATCTGCTTGGGGTTGTTAGGCTTGACTGCAACTCCTTCAGCAAGTCAAATCATGCTGGTCATTTTCCGTTCTTCTCATGAAGGTTGTGTTTGTTTCCATGTCAAGGTTGCGAAAATCATCTTACGGTTGAAGTTGTCGGTTAGCTGGGGAAGGAAGGGCTATAGTCGGTGCTAGCCAAGCTTTGCCGACCCTGAACTGACCAAATAAGGCCTAACTGAATTAGAATTCTGGTTCAGTGATGGATCTAATTTTTTAAAAAGTTTGAATAGATATGATTGGTCTAAGTTCTAACATTCAGATGTAAAGGATTTGGATTATGTATATTAATTTTTCTTTCAGAAAAACCGCACTTGCATTTTGCAAGACTTTGTCACTCACCCAACAGCATAAAACTCTGAGTCTAGTACTTTGTCTTATACAAGTGCAATAGTAACGAACACCAACAGGTTCGAACTAGTGGCATCTGGTATGCCTCCCCACGTAGGGGCAACCAGCCCCCTCAGGGCTTTAGGTTACATATTTAAAACTGAGGCTGCGTACCCAATTCAGATTCCGTTACTAACACGATCCTGCCGGGATCCGATTTATTGGATCTGCAGTCATGTTGATTACTGGGTATACCCGATCCATCACCGTCACTTCTGTCATTGTGCATCCCTTGGTACAAGGTTAAAGCAAGTTAGCTGGTAAGCGAAGAAGACCTCAAGGGTTCTCCTGAAAATGCATGATAAAATTTTATCCGGTTGCAGTGTTTATACTGGAATGAGAAAAAAAGATAAATGCTTATTTAGAAGGTAAGATTGGACTAAACATGAAGCCCAAACCTATTCATGGAAGTCATTTTTTGGGAAAAAGATTACTAAAATTAGTTTCTTAAGATAATACGAATTAACCTTCCGTAATACTATGGCTTTGAATTGTATTTCATCTGATAATCCATATTGTCCATCATATTTTATGTGTTCCAAATCATTTATAGGCCCTTTGTTTTATCAGCGATTTTTCAAGGGAAACTGAAAGATTAGTTTAGTAGAAGATCTTGCGTAACGTGTTACACTGTTCCAATTATGTGCTGTCCAACGGAAGATTTTCTTTTATTTCGGCTTTTTTCAAATTCATCCTGTGGGACCCACAGATAGTTGGTGAATTTATTCCTTCATTGTGGTTGACAAAATCATTTTCCCCACGTTGGCATCTGGTCCTCTAGCCAGCGCAAGTAGTTTAATTCTAGTAGTTGACGACTTACGGCAAGTTGACATCAGCTAGGCAACTTTACTTCGTCTAGAAAAAGTGCTTGTGCGTCACTCTGTTTAATGCGTCAATCTTTCTATTTTCTCAACAGTGCCTTGTTACATTTTATCATAAAAAGACAACAGTTTCTTGTTTAATTTTTTATTTGAGAGACGAATCTGGAATACATAATTAGAAGAAATTCATAAAGTATTTGCTGGTTTTGGGAAAAATGAATATATATGTAATGTTTAATTACCTTTAGTTTAAAACCCTAAAGGGTTGTTTGGTAATAAGAACAATAGCAAACTGTTTCATGAATTTGCTTCAATACTTACCTCATCCTCCTAAATATTGGATGTCCGTAAAATTTGCCCTAACCTTTGGGGCTGATTCCTGGAACAGTTTGTTACTGTCCCATCAACAAACTATCATAGGATTTGAAACCATACCCTCTTTCTTTGATTTTAAATTAGATTTTTTGCCAATGTAAAAAGTAAAGTGGGTTTCAAGGTAAATCTTAGGTTTGAATAAAATTTTTCATTTGATATATGATTTTTTTTGCCACATCAACAAATACCATATTTACAAATATAAAACGTGAACTAATTAAACATCATCATTAATAAAATAATTTCGGTTTTATTGTGCAAGAGGATAACATATGAATCTTCGTGCATCTGCGTTCGGAATGTTGAAGGCGCCAACTTGTAGCCACCTTGGAAAAATTTTCCCCGTAAATAGTTAGCTATTGGTAGGCTGCCGGCGCAGCCAGTACGCGCCAAGCATCTTCAGATGAACAGCCACCAAATATCCCTAGTCATTCAGGCTTTCAGCTGTCATCTTATATATGTGGCGGTAGCAATGCGTTTCACCAACTCTCATATGGAGCTTAAAATGTCAAACGACGATGCTATCCGTGCTTGTTCGAGTGGCTTTCGCTTCGCACCAGCGTGTTTTGTTGGGTCCCACAGCCCTTGGTGGGGGCCAGGTTTTTGCCGTTATTCATTGGGGAGGCAGTGGTCGTTTAACAATTGTTCTTCCTAAAAGAAGAAGCAGAATGCCCAGTCCGGTCTATCCTCTCAATGGCATTCTACGTTCACTAACATAACACCATGTTATCCCATCTTATGTTGGTTTTCTCTGTTGTCTGTTCTGTCTATATTGTCTGACGTTTGATTTCTATTCTATCCATTCTGTTTGTTCTGTTCAACATTTATGTCATGTGCTGTTTGTTTTATCTTCTGCTTGTTCTGTTCGTGACCATAACCATCAAAACGACCTCTGGAAGCCACTTGGTCCCGTAAAGAAGTATGGATCGATATAGAAGAAATATGTGGAGACCTGCTGCTGGTCTAAGCGAGGTGGAAATTATGAGCAATTGAGAGGGAACTTTGGAGCTTTTATGTGCTCGATCGGCGTGCTGATGCTTACCATCCAGTCCATCTGCTCTGTTGCATCATACTGTGTTTATGGTTGTAAACTAACCTACATATGCATACACAGGCACGAAAAGCTCAAGAGTGGTGAGCGCACTCTACAACGCTCAACTGAAGGACGGGTACGTGTCCTACCCATGGGAGAAGATGATGAGGGAGTTCCTGCCCATCCCCAACTCCAGCTGCTTCCTCTCCATGCTCGTTCTCCCCTGTGCCCCCGACAACACCTCCTCCCAATACAACGATCTCGACGACACCCTCGCCAGGGCCAACGCCTGGCTCGTCGCCGCCCAGGCCTCCGGTGTACCCATCGCCTTCATGAATGTGCAGACCGAGCCCATCCTAACCAAGGTGCGGTGTCCTCCCCCTAGCTTTTGTTCATCCGAGACGTCTTCTTCTTGATGGTGATGAATTTTGTTTCTTCTTGGTGCGGTGTTTCATCACGCGCCACATAGCCACTTTAGCTAAAACACAACTTAAATGCGATGTGTTTGTCGAGTCCCAACACCACTAATTCGTTTCTGCTGTTTATTTTGTCGAGGACTTGGTTATATTTTTTGAGCACTCGAACATATGGATTAATGTGTTTTTTTTTTTTGGGTAGGGGGTGGGGTTGGAGGGTGTTGGGTTATGCTCTTGTTTTTGTTATACATTTTTAGCACTCTAATATATGAGCGCAAACAAACGACCAGCTACACTTACACATGCTCATCAACACACATACCACGTCGAGTTGTGTCATGTGTGCGTCAGATGGTCACGGAAGGAAAAATGGAAGGTGGTTGGAGTATTTTAGGAATTCTTATAAAAATTATATTTTTTAAACTTTTTAAATTTTCATATATTTTTTTGTTTTATAAAAGATCTTCCTTTTATTCAATGAAGGGTGTTTCATTGCATACTCATGTACAACATTTCTTTTTGTGCATTGAGGTATGCACATAACTAGACAGAGTTGCTGCGCTGCTCAGTGCACTCAACATACACAGACACAAGCCAAATGAAAGAATAGGATATCTTTGAAATTATGAAAAAGAAATGCTTTTGTGAGTCTTTTTACTTTTTTTGATTTTTTTATTTTTATAAAAAGTTTCTTTTTCCTATTTAAATAGGAGCATTTTCATCATTAATGGTACTGGCGCAGGAAATTTCTTGCCCAACACAATGTACACAACCAACTTTGGTATATAACCATACCTGCTTGACCTACGCAGTCGAGTATTGCCAGGGTGGAATTTGTTAGGAAGCACTGCATCAGTATTTCACCGATATGTTTGGAGGATTTAGGCAGATTCATGAAATACCTAACTAGATAGATTCAATCAGTATTTTATCAATACGTCTCCTCTCCTGGATTAGGCAGAGTCGTCAACCTAGCTAGACAAATTCATGGAACTTTAGCACAGTATTCCTCTTCCCAAATGTTCTCTTAGTGATTTGTCTTTAAAACTAAATGTGGGTTGCCTCAATGTGTGTTGGCAGATTTCAGGAGACTGTGCTTCTTCGTCCGTGAATGCTGGTTCCCTGTCTGAGCTCTCGAACGTGACGACTGCAGGGGTTTATGGTTTCGAAGACTACCACGGCGTGGACATTGGTGTCGTTAGATCCGTCAGACTGTGGTACGCGCCCATCGCCGGCGAGTTCCCCGTAGAGGTCGAACTGAAAGATGAAGATTCAAGATTGGGATTTTCCATCAGTCGAACAGAAGAGGTAAGTCCTATGTCGATTTTTGATCACATGCATCTTCGAGAATCGAAAGAGAATTGGTTCCAATTTTCAAACATAGGAACAAATTAAATCATGTAAATTATTATGTGTTATCTATCGTGAGGGAAGATGGATTATAACGTGAGACTCTAGATTTTTAGCGTAAACAAATCTCTGCATTCATGGTCTCACAAGACTGACGATAGCAGTGTTGTGCATCAGGGTTTCATCTACATATCTTCAGTAACGGATGGCGATGGCGACCATGAGTCAGCGTCGCAAAGGTCGGGACTGAACGCTTTGTACAAAGCGGCAACAGAAGCATCAAAGCTGCTTATAGTATCAAGGGTCTCTAACGAGAAGGTTCTGCCATGGCTGGTTTCCTCGGATGGAGCTCTTAGGTGTTTCGACACCGTCTCTCTTAGCCACAAACTGTCACTGCACCGCCATGCTCTGAAACCAATCCTTATGCATGTGTTCCTCTGGGATCGAGTGAGCGTCGGCCGACCAGGCACCAATGCAAAGCAACCATCAATTCCACCACCAGCAGCAGCTAAGGCTCCCACCAAGTCGCCAGCATTGCCTGGACGCTCTGATGTTGCTCAGGTAGCAAGTAGTGAGCAGGGTGGCACGAGACTCAGTAAAGATACTGCTGGTGAGTTCTCATTCAGAATGGAAGATCCACCCTCTGTTCGGCAGTAGCTGGGTTTCACAAGCATCATTCCTCTCTCTCTCCCTCTCTCTCGCTGTGCTTTGTTTCTCTGTTGGGGCATGCTGCCGATGTCTGCCCGAACTCTCAATCAATTGGTGCCACGAATGAGCTTTCATAGAGTGTGCGGGGTTGTGCATCGATATGTCCTTCTCAATGACGTTCTTGTCACTGAATAAAGCCAAGGGAACACAGTAGGTTTTTTTTTTTTCTTTCTTTTTTTTTCTCTCTTTTGCCAGTGGGAGGTCATTCCCATCCTTGACGAAGAATGTACTAACTACCTCTTTGGTGGTTTTGGTGCTCTGTGTGCATAAGACTGTTATATCTCGACAATAGACTTGAGAAAAATGTTGCTTTCTTCAATTTATGTTTTTTCTTCTATAGGAAAAGCAAACACCAGTGCTCAAACTTTGGATTTTAATCCTTGCCTTTTCCCTCTTTATTCGCACTGCAATGAAATTTCTCGAGTATAATTGCGGGTTTCTTTATCTCTTCAGTTTCACAGGCCAAGCATCAAATGTCCCTTACTGATCTTCTTCAGGGTGTTGAGGTCTGAGAAGAATTGAGTCTTCTTCTCCATCATAGAACCTAAAAGAGTGTAACCCTAGTTTGGATGCATCTTTGGTGCGGTCGTGCTGCTGAACAACTTCATTGTCGTATCTTTAGCTCTACAAGACGCGTCACTGCTGGGGTTTGTACACAGCGCTACTGACTAAAGTTATTAGTAGCACTAGACTTGCTAGCGCTAAGCCGCTAATGGATAACAACACTAGTGTGATGATTTCCACAGCAGAAAAGACTGTGCAGGAACTCACTTTCAATTGTTAAGAACACGAGTTCCATGAATACCTTGTCTATTAAAGTTAGTCTTCATGCTTCTGTTTTCGATGTCAAACAATTATTAAAATTAAATATCATAACACAACAGTACCAGCATAAAATATAATTAGCTGACGACAAACATGGGCTAGAAGATAGAAGCAAGACCAGCAAATGGCTCTTAACATGGGAAATGGTGAGCCCTCTTACACAGCACAAGTAAATGATGAACCATCAGCCTGAATCGAAAACAAATAACAAATGGCAAAACTTTTAGAGTCATCATATTGGCAATATTTAGTTGAACATTGGCAATCATTTGAATTGACAATATGCTATTCAAGTGTAATGAAACAACATTAAGTAATGTCTAATATTTTGCGTAAACTGACAAGTAATTCATAGGCATACCAAACTAACACCTAAAACGAAACAGTAAGATCACATCATGGCTACCGACCATCATATGTTGAAGGATTTTTCTGATAAGCTAGCATGCACTCGTGGGCAACAATAAAAAGATCAGTTGGTTTATGAAAAGCGGCACACGAATACCTAAAAATGAAGATCACGTTGCAAGTCTTTCACTGGTTGCAAGGATCCCTTTTGTTGATTTCCCTTCTGTTGTTACTTTCAGTAACAGATCTCAAGCAAACTGAGAGATAGGTTTTAAGTACCATTAAAGTGAAGCACAAATCATCAAAATTTTTTAGTCAAGTGAAAAATACGTTTCTATTTCAGAACAAAGTAGACTTTTTTCCAGTGAGGTATGACCTGCATTGTTAGACATCAAAAAATTTATTAAGTAGCTGATAGCAAAAGACAAAGGAATGCTCCTTTACATTAAAACATAATAATTGGAACTCTACAAGAAGTGAAGATGTTTTATTTCTTTTGGCAGTCAACTGCTAAACATCATGAGTCCTAAACATATGCAGCATGGACGGTAAGAATCCTAAGCATCAAGAAACCACCAATCTGAGGCCCATTAGATGAGCTCTTCAAGGAGTATTAAAAACACCAAGAAGTTCCAATATAATTAATCTGGTAATGACTAACGAAATGTGTTTATCAGACAGGTAAACCAACAAGTTCCATGCTTGTCTAATCAATAATTTATGCAAACTCAAATGTTACAAATGCAATAAAACTAAATTTTAAAAAAGCTTAACTTTATTAGGATAACACAATCAAGAAAACCAAACACCAACTTGCTGGGTAAGCAAACCCTGAGTTCTGCAGAAATGAAACACTTTTACTACTCGTTCTATCCCTTTCTTCATTAAATGCTAACACCAAAGGTTGATGATCCATATGTACACATTTATCAAAGTGGAGATGGCTCTATAGTGTTACTTCATAAGCTGATTTTGGTATGAAAGGAATTAGACCTTCATCTCAGTCGGACTCTAGAGTCACCATAGTCACAAAAAGCTCATTATTTAAAAAAAAAAGCGAAAAAAATATGAGAAATTGAATGCCCAAAAGAGTGCAAAAAGACACATTTTTTCCAAAAAAAAAAGAATATCATGAGCAAAGCAGCACAAATTGTAAAGTTTATATGCAATAAGTAACAAACTTTAGACATAATGAGAACTTATACAAAGGAAAAGAAGTTGAGGAGGCCTGGTGTGACTTTATTTGCCTCTCGATTTATTTGTTTGGATTCTATCTTAACACAAAAAAAAGGGCCTGAAGCTTATGGTTACCTCCAATGATTGGAGACATGTATAAAAACTGAAAAAAATTATGCAAAAAAAAACTTACAAGTCTCATTCAAAATGAAGATTTTTCGCCAAAAGGGAATAATGAGGTTTGTTGAACCATTATTAGTGAGATTGCTGAAGATGGTACATGAGAAAGTTGCCACTACATGTTATTTATATGAAGCACTTGATAGAGTCAAAGAAGCTATCAAGAATGCAAGTAACAATATGAAATAAAAGATGTATGCCATATTAGAATATAATTGATCATAAATAGAAGCGTAATTTGCATAGCCCCACATATGCTGCAGTAGCTTATCTTAGTCCTCATTTGTTTTGGAATAATATGGTAAAGATGGATAAAGAATTTTAAGAAGGTTTGGACTTAATAGCAAAACAAGTGCTTGCTTATGCAGATTATACAACAATGGATCTTGAGCTGATCAATAATCACAACAAAGATCCTACATTATTTCGTGATGGATTAGCTATGAGCGTTATTGACACTTCTTATCCACTTAAGTGTTTCACTTTAGTTACATTCTGACGATTGGTTAAATAGTTTAATTACACATTTACAACTATATAATTCTCAATTTTGTTTGGTTGTTTCATTAATTTATATTAAGTATTTGGTGGGAGATATTTGAAGGTTGTATTCTTATACTTCAAAGTGTAGCAATCAAAATTTTAAGCTAGTGAAGCAGTGCATCAGCTTGTGAATGGCGTGTATTTGAAGGTACAATGAAGAAGAGAAACAATCTTTTACTGTCCCTATTAACTGATTTGGTATTCATTAGAATGGATATGCATATGCAAAGCATGATTGCAGAAATAAAGAAGATAAATGCAAATTCAATCTTATTGACCATGTGAATCCATTTTCAGAAGAAGAAAATATAGAGCATAGGTCATCTTCAGATTTAAAAGAAAAAAGTTATGAAAAATGTTGACACTGTAGAACATATAAAGAAGATTATGAAGAATATGAGTCTACTTCATGGGATGAAGATTAAGGATTGATCAGGTTCTTCTTTTTTTTTTGTAGTGAAGAATGACTTGAATTGTGTTGTAAAGCCATGAGGGCTATAAACTTGATGTTATTTTGTATTGTATTTGTCTTCATTTTATTTTATCTTATAAGTTTCTCATTTATTTTATGTTTCTCTAATTTTTAATAGTTTCTAATTTTTAAAAAAAATTGGTATTTTTTCTGTATTTTTTTTGAAGCTCGTTGTATTATACTAGAAAAATACCTTACAATTTTGAACTCCAAAACATTATTTATGACTATGCTCCAGACATTGTGATTTATGAAATAAACCCTAGGGGGCTGGTACATGGCCCCCAAAAGATTGACAATTAACATAAAGCTATATATGAAGGATGAACTGATGTAATGGAAGGGGAAAAAGATATGCTAAGCGTGTGATGAAACCTACAATCAAGAAACACGAACAATTTCATAAAAAACAAGAAAAGAAATATTTTTGTTTTCTTCTTATTCAAGGTAGCCATGTGTAAATTTAACTTATGTGATACACTTAGATTGCTAGCATATTGGTTGACCTATAAGGGCCTCATCTGCCGTTATTCATTTGTTAGAGTCATGTATTAGTTTTTTATGATCAAAAGAATAGTTTTTGTAGCCATTGTCGCAACAAGAGTAAACTTACTAGAAAATTACAGTGTCATGCATGTGTTCTTGGCTATGTCACACGGGTAGTCACGGTACTGGTATGTGTACGTTGGTGAGTACGCCAAGAGTGCGGCTTTGACCGCACCGGGTGCGGTCAACACAACCAAGGTCATTTTTGACCATTTTCAGACTCGGTCAAAGTTGACCGAGTCTAAAGTTGTCCGATTTTCATGTTAACATTTTTTTTTTACATTTTCACGTTTTAAACCATTTTAACGTTAAATATATCAAAACCCTAAAACTTTTTTCGTTTGTTTATTCCCTCCCACCGACGACCACGCACGGCGACCGGCGAAGGCATGGGTAGAGACCGGCGGCTACAGGTGACGAATGGCGACGATAGGTGGCGACCGATGACAACAGACAATCTCTGGCAACGGCAAGTGGGAGCAGCGGTGATATTTGCTCTTTTTCTTTGTTTTCTCATTGTCTGCTGATGGGCTGAGCCTTCCATCCTCTCCAGTGCTAGCAAACGGCGCTTTACACCGGTAGAGCCTTCAATGTCTTATTTTTTCTGAATCCTTTTTCTGTTTGTCGCCTTCAGACGGTTCCTTCTTTTTTGTTCGTTGCCTGCAGGTAGTTCCCTTTTTGTTGTTCATTTTTTTTCCTGTTCCGTGTTCCCTTTTTTGTTTGTTATGTTACTTACGTAAAAGTGTATGTTGTTATTTTGTTTGTGCTTCTGTCGTGATTGCCATTGTCCTCAGTTGAGCAATACATTTTTCACTTAGTTTTTTTATACAAACCGTGTCTTGTTTTCTGAAATGTGTTGATTTCACTTTGTTTTTTGAGTGGGTTCTTATTTTATGTTGGAGTGTGATTGTGTCTTGTTTTCAAGTGCATTATCTCATTTTGTGTTGCATTATCTTATCTTGCTAGGTGCTTCTAATATAGTATAATGATTGATAAAGAAAAAAGAACGATGCCTACAAGTGAAACTGGAAATATCGCAAGCAGCAGTAGTAGTGTTAATGCCGCTACAGTAGAGATATTACCCTCAAGGTAATGGCCAGGCAGAAGCAACCAACAAGATTTTGATTTGTGTTTTGGAAAGGACTGTTGAAACAAGCCGAAATTGGCATGAGGAAATACACAATGTACTTTGGGCGTATCGAACCACAATTTGAACCCCCACCAATGCTACACCAGTAGAATTAGTGTATGGAATGGAAATTGTCTTTCCGTTACATGTCCAAAAACTAGCAATGAAATTTGTTCCACTCATTGAACTGCCAATTAGCAAGTATAAAAAAGAGACTTGCTCAATTATACCTCTTAGATGAGAAAAGGCTACAAGTGGCAGAGCATGCTGAAGTGTATCGAAAGAGAGTTGCTCGACATTATGCCAAATCAGTCATTGAAAGAAAATTCCAAGTAAATGATCTTGTACTAAGATTTATAGTTCCACTCATGAGTAGACCCAAAGGAAAATGGGCACCAAATTGGGAAGGGCCATATGTCGTCAAAGAGGTTCTACCTCACAATTTTTATCGGCTAATTGATGCCAATGGGGTTGAAATCCTGATCCAATTAATGCATTGCACCTCAAGAAATTCTATACATGAATTTGCAGTTCAAAATTTTCAAAACAATTATTTTTTAATAAGCACATTCTTAGCAATTTTCAAATCAACCAAGGGGCATAGTATCCCTTAAAGAAAGTTTCAAAAATGCATCAAAATTTCCAAAATTTTCAAACTTAGCCCATGTCTTCAGGACAACAGCAAGGGCATTGGCTTGAACTATGCAAGAAATTTCAAAGAAATTGAGAGATTAATGTATAGAAATTAATGTTGGTCCCAACGATTAAGCAGTTGTAAAGGTCTAGCATGAGAAGCCATAAGAAAAAGCCCTTGTGACCCAAAAGACCTTGGCAAGACGCTAAAAAAAGCTATCAAACAAAGCAAGTTGAGTGGTGAGCTCAGGGTGAGTGTAGTTGTTCCTTTGGTTCGAAGCTCTGTAAGCACGGGTAGGCATACAACCTATGCTTACATCGTGAATCTAAAAAGCAATCCATGAACATTTCGCTTATATTAAGTCCCCTAAAGCCTTATGAATTCGAGTAAGTAAGTCTGAGGAGTGTTTTACACTTGGTACCCTAAGGCCAACTGGTCTGGGAGTTACCCGGTCCAAAACTCGTTACAAAGGTTCGGAAGAAAGCCCAATGGACTTGATATTGTACAAAGCAAACTATAAAAAACCACCAAAGCGGTGGAACACTGTAATAGCTTTTGGGATGGTGAGGAATTTCCCCTAAGAATGAGGAGTGGCTCAAAAAAAAAAAAATCAAAATTCAAAAGCTAAAGCCAACAGGTGAAAAGCTAAGTAAAAAAGAGAGAAAAAACACTGGCCAATGGTCAAGAAGGCGTCAAGGGCTATGTTCTCCAAACATCAAATGCAAAAACTTTCACAATTGTAAATTTTTTTAACCAACATTAATTCCTCTACAGAGTCTCCTGTGAGATAGAGGAAAATCTTCTTATTTCATGTCTATGCTTAGCATTTCCCCTCGAGAGAGGATCGCTCTCTATTATTTTAAAAATAGATTTTGCAAATGATTTGCAAAAATTTGGTGTGTGAATCTTTGCTATTAAGCAAAGTCTTCAACTTGCTTAATAGCAAAGAAGGGCATTTGTTAACACCCCCAATTTTTCCATTGAAAGAATTATAAAAAATTGCCATTTCAAAGCCAATGTCGAATCTAAAGAACAATTTCGATTTAAATCATGAATTTGACTCGTGACACGAATCCCAATGTAGGATTACAAGTCCAAATTATGTTGAAATTAGGATTTAAAATCTAAATCCAATTACAAATGTCATTTGAAATCCGTATCCAATTACAAAATTCAAATTTTGATTTAAATCCGAGAATTGGATCTAATTCAGTCTAGAATGCTATGTGGGACCCACGTGTGTGCCCCACCTAGCCCGTTTGGTCAAGAGCCCCCCAAGAGGTTACACATCTCTCTTTTTCAAAATATTTCTTCTCATTTACTTCAAAAAATTATTTTCAAAGAGAAATGAATGAGGTCATAAAAAGAAACCTAGGAAAATGGAGACAAAAAGGTTCGACCCTAGTGCACTCAAATATGACGTCAGATTCAGCTAGGCTTAGTCAACACGAGCTCAGCTTGGCCAAAAAGGTATGTTTATCCCACTATCCAATTAATGGACAAAAATAGACTTTGATCAGATAAAATCCAATTTGACTAGACTCAGTCGAAGTACAATGCAACTCAATTAAGAGTTTTCTTAGCTCAAATTCATCAAATTACCTCAAACAAAGTCAAACTACTTGCAAATGAGCATTGACTTAGGTCAATTTATCAAAATTGACCAATCTGGAAAATTTTGCCCTTTAATGAGCAAATAGAGATTACAAAATCAAAATTATGATTTTATGAAAGACAAATATACATTTGATTTTGTCAAATGCAAAAATCAAATAACAAATTAAAATTCAATATTTCAAACCAAACATTGATTCAATTGAAATTCATCTTCAATCAAGTTATGAACGAAAATACCCTTTTCAAACCAAATTTGGTAGAATTTTCAAAGGTTATTCAAATTTTAATTGAATTGTCATAATTCAATAACATTTAGAACTTAGTAACTAGGTTTTAACCTAACAAAGTCAATTTCAACAAAGAAAAAAAATAAATAGAACAAAATAAAGCAAAACCCTATGCAAGGGCATTTTCGTCTAAAATTTTGGTCAAAGTTGGTCAGCTAGGTATGAACAAAGGTTGACCACACCTAGCCCAGCCCACCTAGCTCGTGTAAATGGGCTAAGAGTGATTAATTAGAGCCATTAAAAACTCATTCAATCCATTTTCCAACTCCCTAAGCCTTGAGTAATCTTCCAAGCCAAATTAAAGAAGGTGGTTGAACCTATCTTCTCCTCTATCTAAACCCTCCCTTGGCAACCAAGGGGGAGGACAAATTTTAGAGGTATTCATCAAATTGCTGTAGCCAAGGAGCTAGGAGGGAGAAGCCAAGGAGGAGAAGAAAAATTTGTCCAAGGCCTCTTCCCCCTTTCCCTCATTCTCTTCTTCAATTCCCCCTATTCTCTCCATTGATTTCGGTAAGTTAGGGTGCTTAAGTGAACCCTTACTTAAGATTTTTGTGGTAAGAAGCGATCTCTTCCCCACTGCAAACTTCAGCAAGTCATTCTTCTTCTTCTTGCTTTGCTAAGATCAAAATTCAAGCTTAGATTCTTGCTTAGGATTGCTTGATTTATATAATACAAGCAAGGAGGAAGATCAATCATCAAGACCGACCACAAGGTAGGTGACTCTAATCCATTTTCATTTATTTTAGCTTCTTTCTCTTATTTTTTTATTTAAGCACCCGTGAGAAAGATTTATTTTTCACCCATTTCATGCCTGGGAATGATGTCCAGTGAGGGGAAAACCACAATTAAATGTACAATGTTAATGCATAATGCATGCATGAAGCGGTTTTTTTAAAAGATGAACCCATGAATCAAATTTAAAAGGAAAAAAGCACCAAGGGCACGTCTGTTTCAAAACAACCAGCTTAAGATCATTTTAAACTCCCCACCATGAGAGAATCCTACGGTGAGAGAGTGATTTTGCTGCAACATAGATGATGAAAATGCCTATTAGGGATGGATACATTCTTATGAATGTGATCTACCCTTGCATGGCAAAATTATGGACGAACTAGCTTGAGCATTGTCTTATTTTCCTTCTCAATTAAAGTTCTTTTCATTTATGTCTTTCAGTTTAATTGATCAAGGGTGGTAGATGAGATTTGAAACTAGTTTTCAATCTTTTTACGTAAAAGAACCCAGCCATGAATCATCATAATTCATGAGTCATGCGGTCCCTTGAAAAAATTTAATTTTGAGGAGTAAGATATGTGTATATGTATATTATTTTATATATACATGTACAATATCTTGTTAAAAATCATTTTTCTTATTTTAGAATCAGGTTGGAACATGTTTCCAAACTGGTTTTTAAGAAATGGAATCATTTTATTGATTTTCATAGTGCAAAGCTACAAAATCACTTTTCTTTCATCTTAAAATTTGTTTAATTCCAGCAACTCATATGTAAAGTGTATGCAAGTTGCTGAAATTAGATTATCCTTTGCAAGAGTTAATTTAAGAATTTCAAAGTTTATAAGATTACCAACGTTTAGCCACAAAGCGGCTATGTCTTGTAGAACAAAAAAAAAAGATTCTAATAACAATGTAAGATCATACTTAAGACCCTAATATTTGTATTCCCTAAAGAACAAGATCAAAAGTGTTTTAATAGTCCAAGAAATTAATGAATCTTTTAGCACAAGAATCTAGACTTTAGTTTGATTTTGGGGAGAAAGAAAGATTCTTAAAACTCCAGAACATGAATGAGAGTATATGGCACATGCTTTTTGCTGACTTGGATGTTTAGTTCATGTGATGTCAAACTGAATGTCATCCTTTTCTAAAAGTCAAACACTCTTAGAATCAATATTTTAATATTAAGCCATTAAATCATAATAAAATCTATTTTTTATGGTAATTTTGAGACAAAAGTGGATGTCATCAACGTCTCCCATCTATTTTAAAAACTGATTTTGATCTCAATTATATAATCATTTTGATAATTTCATGTTAAGTCTCAAGCTTATAGACTGCATCTCTAATTCATGTACTTAATAATATGATGAGCACATTTAGAGAAATTTCTACATTTTAATTAAAATCAAAATTTATGGGTAGATTGATGTGTAATTGCAATGAATGGACTTTGAGAGATTATGAGAGAGTGAAGAATGAATGTTTCATATGAATGAATCTTGAGAGATTATAAGAGAGAAAAGAATGAATGTCTCGTATAGTTTCCCTTCCTATTTCATGCATTCACTTTCACTCAAAGTCAATAGAACCACATGCACCTTCTCAAGAAATTAAGTGATCCAAATTTGAGTTGTAAAAAGTGACCAAGTCATATTGCAACAAGAATTTGTAAACTTCACTTAACTTCAAAACAAAACACAAACAATGCATTCATAATCTTGGCCAAAATATGTTTAGTAAAGAACACGTTTTCAAACAATTTTGAACCTATGTTTCATCAAAAACATGAACTCTACCTAACCAAATCACAAGTTTCTAATATCTTAGACTAAATCACACGATTTGGCAAAAGAAGAATTCAAAATCAATTTTATTTGCGAAGGTAACTTAGCTATTTTCCCAAACATTGATCGAATGGTGACAATTTCAACTCATGAATCATCTTGAGTTCACAACAAGGAACTCAATTTCAATCTCCAAAATCCCCAAGAATTGTGGATTTTAAATCGAATGACACAAAAACAAAAGTTTTTAAATCAACTTAAAAACCCTCCAATCTTCAAATAACTTATCAAAGGAATTCATTTTCAAAACAAGTTTAAATCACTTATTCAAAATGTACTTTGACTCTTGAATCCAAAACCTCAATGCACAAGCATATATGATTTACATCAATAACTCATACATGCTCCAATTAATCCTCAGTCATTGATCTAATTACCCTTGCTAATGGTGGCAGGAATGGTTGGACCTCCTACCGATGGGCAAATCCCTTTTTCTTAAATTTTTCCTCAAAATATCAATTTAAAAAGAATTTTTGCTGATTTGCATTTCGACGCCCTTTAAAGAAAGGGTGGGTGCAAACAATCACGCACTCAACGAAAGAGGTTTACAAGCAGCATTGCCCTTCTTCACTTATGCGATATTGCTGGATCAAGCTTTCACCCTTTGTCCAAGATGATATTGCTGGATCGAGCTTTCACCCTTTGTCCAAGATTCCCCACTGCCGCCCCCATGGGAGTCCGGGCCGTGTCTCAATTCTAGTGTCGCTGATCATTCGAAAAGACCAGCTAAGCATCATTGGCTTGGTCAGCATTTACTTGACCAACTACCTAATACTACACAGGCTAATCAAACAACACTTTTTAGATTGATTTAGGATTTGGCCCGAACTGTTTGGCAGATTCCCATGTGTTATGCACCCATTCGCCACTTTGTTCTAACTGTTCCCACCTCTTGTGGAGGGAAATTGCCATTCCCTCCACAATATAGGTGAGACAGGCAACCTTTCTCAAGCTAGGAGCCTCTTTTCCTTCTGCCTAGCTCCCCAAAAACAATGCTTGACTTGCATGTGTTAAGCATATAGCTAGTGTTCTTTCTGAGCCAGGATCAAACTCTTCTTTTGAGGTGGATTGGGCCTTCCTAAGGTAGAACCTGGTGAACCGGGCATACTCTGAACATCTCTTTGATGAGATCTTTCTTATTAGCTCACTCACTTTCGATTCACTTATGTGAATGTATAGAAAATTCACCAACCCAAGTGCCAATGGATAGAATGCAAAAAACAACTACAAAATGATTCGAGCAAAACACTCACAACTTTGAATGGTGTGAGTTCAAAGCACACTTGCTTCGCTTTGACTTGTTCAGACAAAACTATTTGGTTAGGGTCCGCATGAATGGTATGCAATTGCCATTTTCCATCAAACTTGGTAAGGGTGAGCACTTCTTAGGATTTGTCTGACCTGAATCAGTGACCTTCAATATCAAGAACCATGAAGGACAATTGCAATGACCATCAAATTTGGTAAGCACTTTGAACGATTTGTCTGATTTGAATCGGTTAAGTGACCTTCAATATCAGGAACCATGAAAGACAATTCCAATATCCATCCATTCACTTCTTTCAGAAAGCACTCGCAACTTCAAACTACTAAAGATTCTGAATGTCATGTTAGAGCAAATCCCTCTTGTGAAGAGGGCTTTGCTCGTGACGTGATGTGATGTGGCGTGACATGACGTGACCACTTTCATTTTCTTCAAAAATTCCATAAAGGCTGAGAGATGGAGTCCAATTCTGATGGCCTTGTTAAGTTAAGTGGAAGTTTTGAAAGGCTCTCAAGTTGATGTGGAGCAGGCATCACTTGCTTGACAGATCTCCTAGCGGCGTCTTCCCTCCAACTATGACCTGTGTTTTCACATCTGATTTGACTAGCACTCCATCGGTCAGTCGAGTTCTTATTCTACAATAACATTCAGTGATCCCAGCCAACCGACCTCAGCGATTGGTTATAGGACATTCATGTCGTTTTCATCTTCGAACCACTAGTAGTGGATCTTCCAATCAATTCTCTGAGTTCCATTCTCCTTTAGATGCATCAATCTAGTGCATTTAGACCAGTCCAAAGAAGCTCCAATGACAAAATATCTCACTAGACTAAGATAAATCAAGCTAGACTGGTGAGCAAGATAGAAATTTTGTTGGTAATTTCACTATCTTTCGATAATAGGAAGTACAGGGTAGGCAAAGCCATAGGAATGCTATGGCAAAGAAGAAATCATCCTCTGACCTTTGAGGCAGAGATCGAGATAGGTAGTGTAAATGAAGGCCTCACAACAAGCTTTTCTTCGTTTGGAAGAATGAAAAGACCATCACAGCACTCGCAAAGCAAAGCAAGCTTTGCGAGTTCTTTGTCACTCACAAACCTTTGCTTAATGATCTTTTAGTCAATCATGCATGTGTTGGCTTTGAAAGCACTCAATGTCATGAACAAAGCCACCAGCGTCACATCAAGAGCAAAGCCCTACACTTTGCGAGTGCTTTGTGCAAACCCTTCTTGTTAAGAATGTTTATCTTTTGTGAGCTCATCACTTTTCATAAGCACACTCGCTTTACTTTGGCTTTCCAATGTCACGAGCAAAGCAAATCGGATTGACACTCACAACTTTGAATGACATGTACGCTTACCTTGACTTTGAAATTTTCCCGTGACGTGATTAGTTCACTTTACGAGGGCTTATTCAGACTCACTCTCATAGATTATCAGACAAGAGGGGAACTCATATTGATGGACAAATTTCATTGATCTTCATTATTTAAAAAACAATACGAACTTGTTTTTGGAAGAAAGAATGACATACAATGCCAATTGTCCTGAAACAACCACTACCAGAGTGATCTGAAGAATGCCATTCTATCCTACTATTGGTCAACACTTTGAACGATTTGTCTGACCTGAATCAACACCCTTCAATATCAAAAACCATTCAATGAAAATTAAATTCATCCGTCAAACCATGATCCCTTCTTTCAGCATTCAAAGTAGTGAGTGAATTGCATTAAGGATTGCAAAAGCTTTGGCTGATTTAGACAAAACTCATTGGAATGCCTTTTGACGATTTCGTGAATTAGTGACCTTCAGTATCAAGAACCATTCAAAAACTGAAAATTGCAAATTGAAAAGTTCCCTTCTTTCAGAAGGCACACACTCACCAAGCAAATTGACAAAGCACTCACAAAGCGAAGCGTTAGGGCTTTGCTCGCTAGGGGCAAAGCACTCTTGTTTCGCTTTGCAAGTCCTTTTCCTCGAACACATGTCTTGATCCAATGCTGGGTGATTGGCAATGAAAGATCAAACTGTCGAAGAGCGCAATCGAACGAGCAAAGCACGCTTAACAACAGGGCTTCGTTCTAATGTGACGTGACCTTAAGCAATTTGAAGTTGTGAGTGCTTTGATCCTAAAGCAGTGACAGATCTTTTTTAAGAAAGATTGGGGCTTGGAAAGGAATTCAATGACACTACATCTGCGCAAATGGAGAACTTGCTCTACTCTATTAGGGGTGTCAGGCCATATTCTGTTCACCAATCCGACCCTGGTAGGCCAGCCGTTGCATATGCTAGCTACTCCTACCTGTCTTGGGAGACAAGGACATGTCACGAGATAGAGATACAGGTGATACCATAGGGTGATATTTAGAGGTAGGCCTCTTAACCCACCACCCTGACCAGGCCAGGAGCTTCCTTCTGAAGGACTGTTTAATTGAACTCTCTATGGAAGGAAGAGGCCAGGAGCTTGCTCCCCCAGCTCTGTCAGTCAAGCTATATGTCCTAACCCTTCATAAAGATGGGGAGGGGCTTGTGGAAGCTTTTGATTCCATGTTGGAAGCCTTTGCGCAATTTTCTTCTGATCTAGATAAAGCTACTCAGAATCAATTGGCAAGAGGTCAACAATTACGGGACTTGCTCAAACAATCCCAATCATCCCCTCTCGCGGTGGATGATATATATATATATATATATATAGAGAGAGAGAGAGAGAGAGAGAGAGAGAGAGATAAGAACATCAATGCAATGCCAAAAATTGAAAAAAATATTGACAACATGCATGATTTCTACAAACTGAATATACATGTACTCTACAAGGGCTATATACAGCTGACTAAGAAGCCTCCAGCTTGAAGAGGTCTACACAGTTTGGGAACACATCCTACATTGTGTTCTTGCATCTGGTCTATCAAACCATTCAAGTATAAACAACCAACTGATACGAATTACAATGCAGGGCTGGGTAAATTTTAAGACATAAACTAGTTAAATGATTTCTCTTTACTATTTTCCATTTAGTTTATGCGTATATATGTTTCACGGTTTTTGTTGTACATGATGACAAATCCTTTTGAGATTCCATTAACTGATATTTAATTGTTTCTTAGGTTATTCTAGCTTTTGCACTTCACCTGAGGCTACCAGTCATATGTTATGGATTTGAAGGATAAGTTAAATTCAAGAGTCAACGAGAGAAGTACCAGTTGACTCTTATAGGTATGTCTACAAGGCAGCAACTTAGAAGCCAAAGGAGCCTCATAGGCGTTTAAGACATGTTTTTTAAGGTTGTAGTTAACGACTTTATCTTAGCACATAAAATCATACTTAAATGATTGTTCTTGCACTTATGCCTTATTAATTGGGTTTGTCATATAGCCATTAATTAGCCAATCATATTGTTAACCGTGGCCAACTCCGCCCTTTGGTTATTGATGGAAATGTGAAGAAACTTTCTTAATATGGATGTATCAGCCTTTTTTACTATCTATTATAAAATTAAAAAAATACTTATGTCAAAATGATTAAAGTTGATTGAATTGCTCATAGTCAAGCTCTATATTTGCTTAGGCTTCATATTTTGCAAATCTTTTATACATTAGGTTTTGTAAGAGAAAACTGACGTTCCTTAGCATCTAAGAGATATAAAATAGTTTATGGCCAATTTAATTATACAAGTGTTTATGTTTTATAAAAAGTTATATTGGAGTTGCCTTTGTCCACAATGTCAAATACGGTCTCATTTATGATTTCATAAACCTAATTTTTCTTAACAACTACCAAAACTACCTCCAATTAAAGTATATATGCCAACTTCAAAACCAAGGGACAAGCGTAAACTTCCCAATAAAGGATTTTCAAATTAAGTTCTAAGACAAGGCCTAAGGTTGGTATTTTTTAAAAAAACTTCAAGCCTAGTTTCTAGACCAGTGTTTTTGAAATTCATTCTCAAACTCAATCTTAAAACTGACATGGTCAAAGTATATGTCAAATTTAATCTTTGGGTTGGAATTGTCAAAATCCTATGGTAAAAATAATATTTGCACCCGAAATTCTCTAGAGTGCCATTTCATAATCAACATGTGTGTTTGCGTTTTAAAAGCAATTTCAAACCTAGACTTTAGACTAGTGGGCTAGTTTTCCAAACGTTTGACCATTTTCAATTTTTTTTTTTCCAAAATTTTATCTTCTAAGGAATGACTCAGTTTTTCCAAAATTGAGACCTTTTCAAGATCCAATTTTAAGATTGGTAGCTCAACTTTGCAAAACCGGTCCATTGTCAAAATCTAATTTTTGGATTGGTATGCCATGTCCTCTAAACCTGGTATATTTTCAATCCAATCTTTTGTAAATTAGTACGTCCATTGGGATTGGTAAGTTTTGAAAACTTATTTTCTAAAATATATTTTGAAATCTAGTCTTTGGACTTAGTTCAGTTTTTCCTCCAAGTTTATATATTTTCCAATCTAGTCTCTAGACTGCTAGGTCACTTTTCTCAAAGTTGGTTTATGTTTAAATCTAATATTTAGATTAGGAAAATTTGAAATCAGTCAGCTACCTATGTGGCAGGATGGTTGCTTTTTATTTTGTTTTGCTAAAACCCAATTCCATCATAAAAAAAAGAGATAGCCAAGCAATTGCTCATTACCAATGCACCTTTTGGGATGCATTTTAGCAACAAAAAAAAAAAAAACGGCACAGAGGTAGACGGTTGATTTCAATTCCGCTTCATGTTAAGAGGCTAATTTTTAACAGAGTGGTCTATCTTCAGAACCAATCTTCAGCAAATATGTATTTTTGGAAACTGACCTTCTCCAAATATATTTTTCAAATCCAGTCTTTGGACTGGGAGACTTCTAAAAAAAAAATTTGATCTATTTTCAAATCCAATAGTAACATATTTTTTCTCAAGTTTGGTCTGCATTCTAATTCAGTCGTCGAACAGGTAAGGTCAATTCTTCTTCAACTTAATATATTCTTATGTCCAGCCTTCCAAAGCGTAGGCTTCAAAACCCACTCTTCATAATAGTTTTAAAAATCTATTTTCTATCATCATAGAAGGTCCTAGTCTTTAGGCGAGTTAGGGAAGTCTATTATATGATGAGGAAAAATATACTAAAACCTACAAAAGCCAAATCTAATAGTGTATAAAACCATAAACCCTAAACAAAATATATTATTTCAAGTTTTTTTCTCCCTCACTCAATTTAAAAAAAAAAAAAAACTGAAATGGAAACGGTCCAAACCAATTTCGGGTAAATTCTTCTCTTGTATTTTACTTCAAAAACACCTTGAAAATTTTCAAATTCACTAATTGAAGCACCGGCCAATTCTCCAAACCATTCTTTGAAAACTTTAACCTTAAAATTCATAAGTTTTGTATTTAGGCTAGGCTTCTCGGGTCCAAATGCTAGAGTTTAGAGTGTAAGACCAGTCCATGACTAGATCTTCACTTATTTTGTATCTTAAAATCCCAAATTTCTTGGTTTTAAGAACAGCTTGCTACAAAATTGGTATTCTCCCCTTGAACAAGGGGAATACACAAAAATTGTGTTATTAATATATAAAAAATGCACATAACACCTGCATTTTCATCCAAAAATATACTCAATTCAAGTTTTGGCACCATGCTTATTCAATGGGTTTGTGCAAATGTATTTAGGTGTAACAACTTGACCCACTCCCACACTAGGCTTAGGTCCCAATTTGGTAGATCTCAACCTACTCCCTAGTAGCTTTGGTTCTACCCCTTTACAAGTTCATAAAGATTCTTCATAATCTTATATACGAGATAGTTCATCAAGATTCTTCATAATCTTATATATGAGATTATTTTTTTGGGGTGTTGTAATCTATTCCCCCCTTCCCTTAAGGCTATGCACCTACATGTGTAGGACTGTACATTTGAGCATTGAACCATGCTACAATCCGAGTGTTGAACTATACTCTAATACTAATGTAAGAACCTGACTTACTCTTGCATTAGACTCAAGTCTTGATCTGGCATATCTCAACCTACCCCCTAATAAGTTTGGTTCCAACCTTAAATAAGCAAGTTACCAAGACAACAAATCACTTAATAACCTTCTTTATAAGTTCATCTTTAAATACAAGACTCAACTTTTGGGATGTTACAATCCCTCTAATGTGAGAGTTTTGCGAACCTTTTGAGACATATAAGCATGGATGCCAATGAATCATATTCAAATTAGTTATACACAAACTATATATCTGAATGTGAATGTAAAATTTGACTTCAAATCCTAATTCTGATATGAGTCTTATCTTTACATTCACATCTCTTCACATATGAATCTGAATCTAAATGATGAATCGAATTTGATCAATTTTCCGAAGACAAGGGTGCTGGATATTTGACATTTATTAAAAACTAAATCTGATTTAAATCTAAATCTGATCGAATGTCATTTCTTAAATCTGAATCCGATCTAATTTCTTAATTCAGTAATTTTTTTACCTTCAATTTCTTGGAACTATTCAGTTGGATATCATCGAAGTCAGATATATTAACATCCATATACATAAGAAGGATGATTAAGTGGTAAATTGTTCTGCTTTCTAAAATTTTTGTAATTGAAACTAAAGCTACTAAGGGATAAGTTGAGATCCACCAAACTAGGAGTAGAGCCCAAGCGCCATGCAAGAATGAACCGAGTTGTGACAATTGGTATCAATGCCTCTTCAACACTAGACGTGGCTCTTACATTGGCTCTTACATGCACAAATACAGGAATCTTAATGGAGATAGATGTGAAAGTTTAGTCTTGTACCTAAGATTGTGAAGAATATTAAAAAATATATAAAAAGAATTGAATAATGAATTGTCCACATTCTTAGTCTTTTTGTTACTAAGGTTAGGGCACTCGTTGTCTCAATTTATAGTCCTCTGGTGTAGCCTGCGATTACATCAAGGTTTTCAATTTGAAACAGCTTTTTTTTTTCATTTGTGACGAGTTTTAACCCTTTAGGAGATGAAGAGAAATGGTTCTCCAAAGTGTGAAGGCTATTACACATATTGAACTTGTATTTTTCTAGTATGTTTAATTTCCTCTCTCTCTCTCTCACATAGGATCTTCATGGCTTACTTTTATAGGCTTTTCTTATTTGTGGCTGATTTCCCTGTACAAGATTTAAAATATGTAGTTATTGTTATGATATAAAATTGTAAATTCTGCATGACAAGGATCAACTCTAACACCCCCACTACTATACTGGCCCCAGAACTGCAATAGAAAATGTAGTCAGTTGAGGAATCTCCCTCTCAGGTTTCAGGTAGAGAACCCCGGAGCAGCAGATGGTGAGCTTGAGATTCTATTGGACAAACTGGAATTGATCTTGCTCTCCCCAACAAAATGGCCTTCGGAACCCCCCTGTTATATAACATTCTGCACCACGGAAGTATTACCAACACAGCAGCAGCAGCAGAAGTATTTATTCTACAAACTCTTTAACATACATCTGATATTATTACAGATAGATGGAAACATATGAATAAAGCTATAAAATATACAACACAATAAATGCGGCCCCATCTTAAAATTGCAATACATCTATTTTTACTAAAAGGTAAAAGCACCTACATTTGAAATGTGTGTGTATGTCATATGTGTGTTATGTTTGTATCTCCCAGTGGTCTTTATAAGCTTCAGGATGGAAGAGACAAAGAAGCTTTCATAATCTATTCTCCCCCCCTCAAAATGAAACAACCTACATCAGTAAACTGATAATTAATCAACAAAATTTAAGAATTTGAAGTGATTCAGATTTGATAAAGATAGCAGAAGAGATCACCATGAGTTGAAGCAGATCCCAAAGTCATGTGCTATGGAACAAGTTATTTTGTCTTCTTTGCCATTTTTGGATTTTTGCACATTCGGATGCTCAAAGGGGTGACCTCCACTAGTTCATCTTCTTGAATGTACTCGATACAGTCGTCCAAACTATAGTCCAGTGGAGTGTCAAGGACAACTGCATATATTCAAAAATTAGTGTGGGAAAAGAACAATAAGAACCACTGCTTTAAAATCTGTTAAAACAAAAATACGTAAGAAAAGAACAATAAGAACCACTGCTTTAAAATCTGTTAAAAGAAAAATACGTAATTGATCACCTTCAACCGAGAGATTGCGTCACCATCCAATTTCAGAAAGTTCAACAAATTAAACTTGAGAAAAGGCCAACAAGAAATTTTCTGATCGAAATCTTTTAAGGAAAAATATATATCTCATCACATTGAACTATAATAATCTCATCTGATTTCAGAAAGTTTGATATGATATTGATATTGACCTAAAGTAACCTCTAAACAGCATGTGCCACCTCAGGATATAGGAATGCTTAGTCTAAGAAGCCATTCAACAAGAAAGTTCATGACTAATTCGCCTCCTTAATCAGGCAAGCAACTCAACCAATGGACAAGCAACCTCAGGATATAGGAATGCTTTCTGTGGCTGACTTTTATGTGGTACTAAAATCCAAATGGGAAGAACTTGACTACTACTCTGAAGATACTTGGAATTATTCCAAAGACCAGATGCGGTATTGGGCCAAGGAATGAAAGCACATGGTGTTTATGTTTTTGGCTGGGCTGAATGACAATTTCGAAGGCATTAGAAGTCAAATTCCAAATTCAGAAGATATCGATAGCATTGAGGATGTCTATTCTCGCATGGAGGCTGAAGAGCAGTGACGTCTTGTTATGACATGGAAGCAGGGGGCTCCTTTCTCATGCAGTGAGCGGTTCGCCCTTGTTAGCCGAGCTCCTATAGGCTCCTCGACCCTCTTGGAAGTGTACTAACTGTAAGAAATCTGGTCACATCATTGAGTTTTGTTGGGATCTTCTTGAGAAGAAAAATAGTCGTGGAAGATTTTCTAGTGGGAAGAAGTCTCTCTAAAATTGCAAATCCAGATGGGGGAAACCAACAATCTCTACCGATCAAATTCGTGAGCTACATGCATACCTGAGTCACATTGATACTAGTCAGGATGAGTCATTAGATGATGTAAAAGTCAATCACGGCCCTTGTAATCTCTGGTGAAAAGGTAATTCTTGTGTGGAAGAGTGGATTGTTGATACTTGATAGTGGAGCTATGCACCACATGACCGGAAATCCTAAGGGTTTTCATGAATATAAGTTCTCTTCTAGAAAGGAAAGGGTTTCTCTTGCCGATGGTTCATTTATCTCCGCAGTCGGGAAAGGAAGTCTCTTACTGTTAAACAAGTTCTTAGTTCAAAATGCCCTACATATTCCTCACCTTCCCTTAACCTCTTGTTTGTTAGCAAGATTACGAAAAAATTGAATTGCGAACCTATATTTTTTGTTAATCGTTGTGTGTTGCAGGACTTAGTGAGGGGAAAGAGGATTGGGATTGGTTTGGTTTCTGAGGGTCTCTCTTGATTACCCATGTGTGTTGCTACAGCTCTCCTGACGACAATGTGTGATGCACTTACAGATTTAGACTACTCTGGCAAGTCTGATCTGAAGCAATTAATCAAAGGCAGAAATTTAGATCTCTTCCTACAACGAGTTCAACGTCCACAACGACTTGAACAGATTCCACTTCAATAACACAAATTCAGATCTCTCTCTAATCCAATGACTTTGACTGGTTGCTAAAAGAAAACTTACAGCGACTACCACTTTCAACGCCTTGCCATCAACGAATTCATTACAGCAACTTCCAACACAGTGACTGGATTATGCATCACCATCTGGCCACCAGCGACCAGTTCCAACATCCTCCACTGCAGCATGATAGGAAGCCCACCACCACTGTCGGCGACTGCTCCACCACCCATGAGATTTGATTGCCTAAAATCTAGGTCTTCATTTGCAATCAAATCTTGGGTCGCAGAGTTTTACCGCTACAGGGATGAGATGAGGAGGAGAGAGATGAGATGGGGAGGAGAGAAAGTGAGAGAAGAGGGGGAAAAAAGAAGAGGCGATCACTCACACACGGGCATCAGGCCTTCCCAGGACACGAACCAATCTGATACCATGTTGCTAAGTGATATGGGAGAGAAAAGTTCACTTTCCAATTAACCCTAGTCTCAACTAAGTAGAGTTAGAGGCCAACACAAAGGGTTACAATAAAATCCATGAAAAACATGAAAATAATAAAACAGCCCTCTAAATTATTCAAAAATACTACTGACTTTTTCTTTTCCAACATCCTCAATGGGAAGCAAAGAACAGAAGATAATACTAGAAGAGAAATTTTTGTTGCTCACGAAAGTGTCTCAAAGAATTTACAAAGCAGTTAAGAACAAAAGCCCCCGACATACAAGAGAAGGCAGCTCCTCTAGTTATTAGAGAGCGTTTTCTAATGGCTTGGAAGCTAAGAAAACTTTAAAAATTTTAAAAATGAACAATGGCAGAAAACGATATAAAATAAGCATAAACAAAAGAAGAATATACAAGCACACATATACACTTACCTAGCATCTGTGTCACATAGGTACGGGTACGGGTACCGGTGCTGGTACGGGTATGGACCATTTTCAAAAAATTTGGGTGCGGGGGTACGGCCGTACACACACGCGGACACATATATATATATATTCACACATATATATATCAAAAAATTAAAAACATATAATGAATTGCCAAAAAAATACTTGGCTTCTTGCCCAATCCTAATAAAACCAGAACTTGGGACTTTGCTATAACTGAAAACAAAAACGATAGACAGGAAAAATCAAGTTTTGGTGAATGAAAAAAAAAAGGAAAAAGAAAAACACAGACCTAATGCAACAACGTTGATAGCATACAGACCCTATTCGACTGCTCACAAGAAAAACACAACAATAAGCAGCACAAAAGTTTAAACGACTGCTAATGGGTTCCTAAAAAAACACAAAACCAAGCAACACATAAGTTTAAACCACCAAAAAAATGAGAAAACCCGAGATAAATCTGAGAAATCACAAACAAATGGGAAATCCACAACAAAACCATAGTCTCGAACAATCCTCAAACTAAAAACACTAAGTAGAAACACAAATCAAACATTGCTACTAATCACGGAGTTAAAAGAGAGGCCGAACTGGACGAGAGACTTCAGTGAGCCGGTTCCGGTGGGGAAGGAAGTGTACCAGCCCCACCATCGCGGCCAATAGAGAGAGAGGAACCTCAGAGGCTGAAGAGATCGTCGCCGGAGATCGTCTGCCGTCGCCGCCTGCAGCCGCTGGTCTCCACCCGTGCCTTGGCCGGTCGTTGGTGAGAGAAGAAGAAACGCACGAGATGAAACGAAGGTTTTAGGGTTTCAATATATCTAACGTTAAAAACGTTAAAGTTGTTTAAAACGTGAAAATGTAAAAAATGTTAACATTAAAATCGGACAAAATTGGACTCAGTCAACTTTGACCGAGTCTAAAAAAGGTCAAAAAAGACCTTGGGTGAGTTGATCGTACCTGGTACGGTCAACACAGCACCCTGCCATACCCACGGGCATACCGGTACCCTATGTCACACGGGTGCGGATGCGATACGGGTGCGGATACGGCAATTTTCAAAATTTTCAGACACGCAGACACGGCTACATTATACATTAAATTAATAGTTCACTCTTACGATCTTGTGAGAAAATGTGTTTTATCACAAAAATACTGAATATTTGAAAGGATTGTTCATGGAAATAACTGGATGCATCATAAAAGTTTGATAAAATGAAAAAAAATGAAAACAAAAAAATTAAATTTTTAATTTTTAATGTTTGTCGTGTCTAGCCGAGTCGCCGTGTCGGCGAGTCGACACGGGTGCGCGGCCTCTTTAGGCGAGTCTGTGTGACATAGCCGGTACCGGTACCGTACCCGTACCGTGCGGGTACTCCTCCTTAAGAGGAGTACCCGTGTGACATAGCATAGCATATATACACAATCTAAATACATATTGTAGACAGAAAGTATATATACATACGTATATGTAAAAACATAAATACATATATATACAATATGCAAATACATACATATATCTTTATCATTTAACAATAGTACCATTCATTTAAAAAATTAGCCATCAGCTTGAAATGACAACAGATACTTCATTTTATATAAAAGAAGCACCTCTTAATCAAGAATAACATCACAAACACAAAGCCATGTGAATATGAATACATGTTGTGCATATGAAGTATATACACATGTACATTTGTAGATATGCATACAGAATTACATATACACAATTTGCAAATATTTACATATATCTTTACCACTTAATGGTAAGACAATTCACTAAATTATCAGTCAACCTTTGTGATCTTTGTCCTAATATAGAAAAAGCACCTTCAATTAACAATCAACATCACAATTGCAATTGATATAAACTATATAAAACTAAAAGCCCCATCTAAGTTACCATACAGTATAGTAAAAGGATAATGTGCATTTGTACATGGAGAAAAATTGTGAACTTTCTAATAGCAATGTCAGATGGCTATAAACTTATATATTTATAGATGATATGTTATACTTGTAACCTGTTCAGTGTAGTACACTTTAGAGAGTCATGCCTTGCAGAAGAAACAATTTGAAAAATGTCCAGTAAGATTTATATATTCTTTAACCCAAAAAAAAAAAAGACAGCTCTCTTTACCTGTCTGTTCCTTATTTGACCGAACATTTGTCGCAGCCTTCTTCTTACACACATTTAGCATCAAGTCACCAGGTCGCTGATGAATGCCTACTATTTGTCCTTTATAAACATCAACGCCAGGTTCCACAAACATCTGTCCTCTTTCTTGAGAACTAGCCAAAGCATATGATGTAGTTGTTCCATCCTCAAAAGCAACCTGTAATACATCAAACACATGAAAGCATATAACTGCCATAACAACATGGACTTGGAAGTTGATGAACCCAAGAACGTTGATGAGAAACATCACAGTTAACTGTGAAGTATGTGTTATACACCACCTAATCTCAGGATTGGGAGCCTACTCCTGAAAACATAACAATGTGGACCGATCTAAAAAAAAAAAAAAAAATCGAAATAGCCTTGCTTACCAGTGATCCTTGCTCTCTGGTGCTCATATCCCCAGCCCAAGGTCCATAACTATCAAAGACTGTGTTCAGAATTGCCGTACCACGTGATGCAGTTAGGATGTCATTTCTTAGTCCAAGAAGACCACGCGTTGGAATCTTATACTTGACTATTACCATGCCATCATTTCTGTAATTGAAAATGAAATAAAGTTATCTACCAATACAAACAGAAATTAGAAGAGCCGACTGGCATTCTACCATTTATAACCATACAGCATAGTGAAAAAACATTTGCATATGAACTGAAGATACTTGAAAGTAAAACTGAAGAAGTGTCTCACCACTGGCTGAGTTTAATGCAGCAGACTAAATAGAAAGGAGAATTTATTTGTCAATATGGGATGAGAATTCTAAGAGACATATATTCCCAGAAAAGAGACTAATGATGTGACTTGATGCATTGTTTCTATATCTTTTCAGGATGGCCCATCACTTCTATAATATTCCATAGCAAATAAGCTCAAGTTTCCAAAAAATGTTAATCAGAAGACTTGGCGCATGAAGCACTCTCTCTTTCTCTCTCACCCTAAAGGAAACAATTAACGTGTAAAGGGTTTATATATATAATATATACATATAGATATGTGTGTGTGTGTGTGTGTACACGGGCTACTGTTCTGTGCATATGTATGAAGGTATGTAATCCAAATAGATCTCATGGCCTAAATGAAATAGTTTAATCATTATCATCACTAAATAATTTTTCTGCATCCAACGTCTACTATTATTCCTGCAAAGCTGTCCAAACGGACAAGCCATTTGTTACTTAAGAACAAGAAAGATGAGAGATGCATATAATTCACGTACCCAGCTCCCTGCATGTCAAACATCTGCCCACGTCGTCTCCCAAGAAGTTCCACAACAGACCCCAAATATTCCTCTGATACCTCTACAGTGGCAATCTGTGATGGTGGGAACACAGGTTGCATAATCAATTTCTGGGATCTCAAAAAGAGAATGTCTGATATGCAAAATAAGGCATCAGCTACCACAAGGCCTCTAGCTAAAGGATGGCTTTGTCATTGAGCTAGCAAAAACTTTTAACTTCTTATCATCAGTTAATACATGCTTCAGCAAGAATTTCTTTAAAAAACAGATGAATAATAAGGATACAGATGCATTAAAATTTAAACCTATTCCTCACAGGATGTATCAACTACATTAGCAGTTCCCTTATATTAACTATGCATGATATCTTGAATACACCAATTGGATACATATCAGACACAAAAAGAATACAATCATCCAGGATAGGCTTTAACTTTAGAACCAAAATATTTAGGGGCTATGGCTACCTCAAATGGCTCAAGCAATTCATCATTGATCCTCTTATTTATAACTTTTGGAGGCCCCACCATAAATTCATACCCTTCTCTCCGCCTGAAAAATTAGCATATATCATATATCAAAAAGATGCATATGGACTAGCCAACAGTAGTAAAGAAACAAGTAGAAACACAAGTCACATGTTCTCGATCAGTATTGTTATGTGCAGCGTGCCTCTCCCACTAACAATAAAAGTATCCGCTGATTCGCCATCTTCAACTTTCATAGCTAAATTTCTCTCAAGTTCACGATATAATCTGTCTCGAAGTTTCCTACTCGTAACATGCTTTCCCTGTAAGACAACATGAATTGCACCATAAAGAATAAGCCATCCCAATCACATATTCAACAGGAAAAAAGGATGAAACAAAACTATGCATCAGTAAGCCAGTCCGCCTCAAGTTCCACTAAATTGGTGCAACTTACCGGTCCACGGTTGAGCAACCACCCTTTATTATACACATAAAAATATAAACATGATAAGCCTATGAGAATGACCAAACCATAATGCATAATGGAAGCTAGTTATCAGTAGTTAAGTGTGAACATGGAACACCAATTACAGAAGGTAAAACATGTTTCAGAATCACATGGGGCAACCATAAGTCATAACAGCCAAAAAGAGCTCCTCTTGTAATAGGTTTCAAACTGGTAAACAAATGAATTGTGCAAGACTTTCGTAAAACTTAAAAATGGAGAGAGAAATTGTACAATGTCTAACTCTGTTTCTGTTATGTTAATTTTGTTTTGAAAATATAATAGATTCTATCAGGCATGAAGAAACTCATTTCCCACTAGTGCAGGGGAAGATATCCCCGGACCTCATGTTTCATGGCTTGTCACATGGAGCTCCTATCTCTCATTTTGATGCTGATTGCATATGAATGGTTGATCTACCCATACAAAAAGGCAAGAAAGATAGCAGCTCAACAAGCATAAGTGGATACATGACATATGAAAAATCCAGTAATAAGCCTCCACAATAGTATCAGGTAAGATTTTAAGAAATGTATTTAGAGTAAAATAAGTGTGAATTAAATCAATACAATATCTTTTAACAGAGAGCAAAATTAGTTTTGTGAATGTGTTTGGCAGCAATAATAGCTTTACCCATCTGATTTGTTATGCCAGAGAAAATGAAGACACACTTGACTTGACAAAATTACTAGTTAAATTTGTCTAGTAAAGGTCAAGTGATGACATATTTCTTTTATTTTCTCTGCACGAAGGAGAAACTGAGTTTCAGGAAGGAGGGATGCTGTTGAAGGGATTTCTCGGAAACTGAATGATAACTAGCTGATTAATTTACGCAGAGGTGGACCAGTTGACCCAATCCAAAATCCAACCATAGGCTTTTTAACTGCACCAACTTAAATATATCCTATTGGAGTTGGGAATACCATTGGTGCTGGCACCAGACTTGCCTCCAATGGATCCTTAATAAGGGGTTCATATTGTACTCACTCCAGTTAGCAGACTCGAAGAGCCAAGTATTTTGATGTATTATCACTACATACAAGCACAAACCCAAAGTTATAATCCTATGCTCAAGTTCCAACTAGATGCAGAACTAGTTGAAAACAACAACTCAGGTATGAAGAGTCTGGTTAAATGTTTTATTGAGTCCACAAAATAATTTGTCTTACTTATGCAAAGGCAAGAACAGCAGGTTCTGGCAGTAGAAATTGACCATGGAATCAGGTTCATCCACTTTTTCCTAATAATCATAAACAAGTTTATGCAGCTATTTTGTTGAAGACTTGGACAATTCTGTCAGCTGGAACTGCTCCAAAATAGACTTTCAGGTTTCAAATATGATACAGTTGACCGTATGCCTAAAGATATCATCCCAAAGTTTACTCAATCCATGTCCAGTAAGGAAGACCCTATTCATAACCAGGAGAAGCCATCCACATGTCCCAATGTCTTAAATAAAAGCTTCAAAATTAACATATGGCTGATGTAATAAGGCTAAGCAGTAGCCTTCTTACCTCCATATTAGAGTTATACTGTGACAAGGACATGCCTATTCACGTTTAGGGATAAGAAAAGATACATCTTTTACTATACTGAGAAAGAACATTTTCCAAGCTAGGTTTATATCATACTAGTTCCAAGTGATGAAAAAGGCAGAGATGTTCCATTCTCCATCTTAAAATGCACAAAGATGCTCACCACAATATCCAATGAACCCAATACCATATGGAACAATGACATGAGCCAGACTCAAAAGTTATGCGCTCAGAGATATCAAGGATCTGTGCTGAATGTGAAAATCCTCCATAGCCTGACCAAGTCCTTAGGTTACCCAGGTCGCTACTGCCTAGCAAATGCTTAGGCTGGGAAGAATGACTAGACACTGAAAATATGTTTGTGCAGTACATGAATCCAACAATATATTTATGCAGCTTTGAGAATTACACCATTGAAGCATAAAAACAAAAGAAACTACCTCACGACCAACAAAGGGTGAAATATTGACTGAGAATGCCATCTTCACAGTTGGCTCTTCAATTTTTATGGTCGGCAATGCCTTCCCCCTGCTTTTGTCAGCTATAGTTTCACCAATCTTCAGAAGGACAAAGAACAATTGCAGTTAATATTAGTCCTCACTCCTCAGAATGCCTTGCAAAGATTAACCTCATGAAAAGATGTATAGAAGCCATAGATTTACAGCTTTAGTACAAGCAGCTTGACATGCTTACAAGAATATCATCAATCCCACAGACAGCACAAATATCTCCAGCATCAACATAGTCAACTGCTGTCCTCGAGAAGTTCTGAAAAACAAACAACTCACTAATTTTTGCGGATCTACATGATTCATCTGGGGTGCAGACCTACAAGACCAAAGTTAATCTTTGAATAAGCTACTTATAAAGTCAAGGAAAAGAAGCAAAATGGGAATGTCACTGCTCATAAATGAAACTTTCCATGTGAGATAGAACAAGCAAAATCTTGAATCAGCAACCTTGGCTTCGGGCATCAGGGAAAGGAAGAAACACATAACAGAAATTTAAGACAAATAAATGCCAACTGATTCATAAATTCGAAAGCTTGTCTCTCTACAAACCTAACAAAAGTAAAACAAGCAATAAACCATGTCAGTCATTAAGATCTATTATTGATTTATACATGGCCACCCATACTGTGTTTAGTCTGTGTACAATTGTGGTCATCTTCTATAATGGTGCTTCCCTGTTCAATACATGTGCCATAAGTAATGTAGTCATTGGTTGAAATAAGAGATCAATGTATAGTAGAAGTTATGTGACACTGACACATCAAAACAGGTCCCTCAACCAAATCGACATGACTTTGATGCAATTGCAGCTGCAGATTCAGCTTGGGTGCAGAACTCGACTCAGTCAATGTGATCAAGTGCTGTTAACCATACCTAGACTCCTTTACCATATTTTGAAAAAAAATACCTCACTAGAAAGCACCTGTGGCCTTGTCATCTTTGTCTGCTTCAGGAGATTGCAACCAAAAAACGATGATGGCGAGCCATGACATCCACCTTCCTTACTTTCCTCTCACTCGTTTTTATTGAAAGATGTGCTTAAATAACCACGGTTTTGAACCCAATCAGATTGCAATCCAAAGCCCATGCATCATACATTGTGTAATCGGTGGCAGTGCTGTAATTATTATTACTTATGTTGTTGTTATCTTGTCATGTAGAATTCAGTTGTATAATTAATCCAAGTTAGGGCACGACTAACCACTTGAGGCTGCCAATGTTGTGAAAGAGCCTTGTTCCTGTTTGTCTCCTCTTATTCACAGTTGAATAGCTTTGGACATCAAGACCTGTTTTCTGTGACGGTATCAAAGCAACAGGTCGGGGACAGTTTTCTTCCGAAGGTCTGACCTTGGAGAACTCTTTTCCACCTTACATCAAAGATTTCTGGGTTTTCGATTCTCTCTTCCATTTCTTTCTAATCTGCTATTGCCTGTCTTCAGATCACCATATTTCTCTTCCCTGTCTGTGCATGTTCTCTTGTTCTATCCAACCTTGCTGCATGTGTTTTATCTGCAACAGACTTAACTCTAAATCTGACATTTTTTTCTTGCTTTGAGTTATTCACTTGTTCATTACTTCTATTATCTCTGCTTACTCCATTCTGTTCCTTGAAGTTTGATTTCTTCTATTTATCTCCTCTACCTGTTAAGATCGTACCTGAGCGTGTTTAGCTGTCTCTATAATCTGAAACCTTCCGCATGCCCTCCTTATATATATATTGCTTAATCCTTCTCTCTTTCCTGTTTCTATTTGTTATCAGTCACATCTGCACTCCTGTTTTGTTGCTGCGCAACATCAATTGCAGGCCGTATGTTCTGATCTTTTGTCAATTCTTCATATTTGTCTATTAGGCAGATTCCCTTTACATTTCCATAATTGTCAAAGGCATCAGCTAGTCTTATCTATTGTTTCAGTCCACTTTATCAATACTAGACTGTTTGTTATTTGCAGTTTTTGTGAACTGATTGCTCCACCAAAGAAAACCAAAACACACAAAAAAGTGGGGCTAAGTAATGACTCTATCTTTAAAGTTTGGACTGGTATAGACACCCAGAATTTTCTCAAAGCACCTTCAGTGTCCCATTTATAAAATTTCAGAACCAGCGCGACCCTCCTCACAGTAATTCCATTAAAGCCCTGGCCTCTTACATGGTCCAGGTATATTGTTGCACCCAGCTTGGACCAATCAAATATCTGAGTCCCCACAAACTGATTCTACTATCCAACCAAATCATTGTCCAAAATCAAGATAACTCCATTTTCAAATCCCAACCCAATCAAATTACTTTCAAATCACATCCAAGTCCTAATCAAATCAAATTTTAGTTCTGACGTCCAAATCTAGTTGGACCACTTCTCAAAATCAAGGCCCACTATCCAAATCCATTAAAACCAATTTTAAATCCAAATCCAATTTTCAAAATATAAGTAAATCAATTTTTAAATCTACATCAAATTTCCAAATCTAAGTGAACCTATTTTAAATCCAAATAAAATTTCCAAATCTAAGCAATCCTACTTTTAAATCCAAATCCAATTTTCAAATCTAAGCAAACCTTCTTTGAAAGCCAAAACTAAGGAACCTGGTTAAACCATTTCAAAACCCGATTAGAACCATTTTCTAAACCTAGCCAGTTTTCTAAACAGGTTTGCCTTCAAACCTGAATCAAGTTTTGGGTCTAACATCTAGAAATACAAGTACATACACTTCGAACCCAAGCCATTGAAATTTCACTCCAATCTGGATCCAAATCTGAAACGTTCACCTTCAATTTTCAGAGCATACTAATCAAACCCGGTCCAAGTTTTGCGCTCCCCTCAAAATGTTTTTGAACTAAGCCAGTGCATATTCGACGTGCACTCCCTATTTGCTTCAGACTTGGAGATGCAATTGGACCACATTTTATGAATTCAGGATTCATTTGGCATGCAATAAGCCTGTATGGACCTTGTTTTAGCTGGTTTCAATCATCATTTCAGACCATATTAAACTCAACCTGCTCCAGTTATAGGCACCCTTTCTCCATTCAAACTAAGCTAGTTCCATTCCAATAGGCAAGAGACCACCTGATTAGTGCAGAACAAGTTGCACCACATGAATGGTGTCAATGGCTCCATCCTTTTCGAGCCCTAGAAGAGCCCTCATTGTTTTCTCACGGAGGGAGAGTGAGAGGAAGCATGGAGCCCTAACTTGTGCTTCCCACTCTAAGCCTTTGCCTGGAGCCCTCAACTGTTCTTCCCCCGTTCGAAGCCTACCATCAATCACCGTCTAAGGAGCTTCTGCTCTGGCAAGCAGACACATCATCCACAACAACCAAAGCAACTCCCTCTCCTGTACGATACTCACACCCAGGCGAGCCAGAAACCAAACCACCCAACTTAACTACCACACCAAACTGGTCCTCCATGAAGAAATGATGCCAATAGCGGCATCCACATGCATGTTGTTACCTGGACACTTTTAAAAACATGAAGTGTCAGACACCAACACAACTCAACACACCTTGGACACTTCATTTTTTAAAACATGAAGTGTCTAATATGCCTGTCGACTCTCTTTCTCACTTTCTTCTTTTTCCTATCCTTCCCCACTCTCTCCCCCCCCCCCCCCCCCCCCCCCCCCCCCCCCCCCCCCCCCAAACCTCTTTTTCCTTTTTCCTCTTTCTCTCTTTTCTTTTTCTCCCTCTCGTTTCTCTCCTATATCTCTCCCTCTCTTTTGAAGCAAGTCATGCACTATTTCACTTTGTTCCAGTGAAACACTTAAAAAAGGAGTAAATTGCAGCCAGGACTATGAAAAGAAAAGACACCCTAGTCATCCTAGAAAGGGACAATATCATGGTCCTCCTTTTGAATGGGGCAACGAGGTACCCTCCTCAAATAATGACACAAGGTGTCATTACATTGCTGAATGTTGCCGGATGACACAATACCTAAGGACCTTCGTCCGGCATTTTTTTGTTCTCTTTGTCCCATGATAGACCAATGCATGTCCCACATGTTTAGTTCACATGGATCTTAGCTGCTGAACAGGTATTTTCATTTTCATCACGTTCAGCCGTTAGTTTCCTGCTCATAATAAGTGTTGAATAATATTGGTGTTAGGTGGTGTTTTTGAATATTTAAAAGTTTAGGAACAACTCTTTAAATATTAGTGTTCTAGTTGTGGACTTCTTTTGTAATTTGTTATTTTACCCTATTCTCATTTAACGTGAGATTAGGGCAGATTAGTGGATACGAAAAAATTCTCTCTCTCTCTCTCTCTCTCTCTCTCTCGTTCTCTTCTCTTCTCTCCCTTGGCTGCACGCAACATGGTATCAGAGCCCAACCTTTCTTGGGACTGAAACCTATCTCTCGTCATCATCCTTTCTCACCGTGATCATCCTCTTCCTCTTCCCCTTCTTCTGTTCTCGTGGAGAGTTTTGAGGGCTAGACAATTTGAACGTACATGTTAGGCTCGATCTAGGGTTTTCTCAAGCAAAAGAATAAAAACCCTAGATCGATGCCTTGTTGAAGTGGACGTGGATGAAGATTGGTTAAACATTCTTCAAGCTGGATGGAAGTCGCAGGTGTCTCCCTCACGTGACAGAAGTTTTCTTTGGAGTTTCTGGTCACTGCTTGTTGAATGGAAGTCGCTGGTGTCTGCTGGATGTCACAGGTGTCTCCTTGTGTCTGATGGATGTAACAGGTGTTTTCTTCAAGTTGCAGAAGGTTTTTTCGTTGTCTCTAGTCATTGCTTGTTGAAATCTGGCATTTTTTTTTAAGCTGTCGTGAATGGGGATGGAAGGTCTGATAAGTCTGTCGTGAATTAATTGTGGGTGTAAATAGAGCATAGAAAGTTATGTGCAATGACCAGTTTTCTGTCAGCCGTGGATCTGCCCCAGATGTTATAAAGGGTATATTTTTTTTTTCGCAGAAAACTCCTTATCATCTGCATAGGTTCTAGTCTCTTCCTGCTGCATATACCTCTCTTCCTGCTGCATATATTAGTGTTGTCTATGTAAAGCATAGTATCTTCCTGCTGCATATAAGAGTTCTGCCCTGCAGCATATATTAGTGCTGGATGTTTTTTTTTTGGTGTTACAATGGAGCTTGGACAACAGTCTAATATGGGAGACAGTCCTATGATTGAGTCTCATACTGAATACAAAATGGTTGGGAATCCTTTCTTCTATGGTTCTACTGTGAAATTAGATGGTCATAACTATGAAATCTGGTCACGAATGTTTATGATGTCTGTAGTTGGACATCGGAAAGATCACATAATTGAAGAAGATGAACCGAGTGTTAAAATTGGGAAATATACCACATGGAAAGAAGATAATAGTATTGTTCTGTCCTGGATCATGAACAGTGTGCAGACGGATATAGCTCCTACTCTTGCCTACTATACGACTGTCAAACATATGTGGACGTTCTTGAGACAAACTTATTCTCATGACAAGAATGTCTCAAAAATTTTACAAGTTGAGGAAGAGTTACTTAAACTGCAGCAAGGTGAATTGGAACTATCTCAATACTTTGCTTTAGTTAAAGCTGCGTATGAACGATTGAAGGCTCTTAGACCTCCATGTCAGGCATGTTACAAGACACATTTTGAGCAGACTATGGTGGCCAAGTTCTTGGCTGGTTTGTCCCCTAAGTATGAGGTAGCAAAAGTTCAGATGCTTACTGGAGCAGAAATTCTAGATCTTTGTTGAGGCATATAATAGACTCAGTAGATTGGTTGTATCTCTCTCTCAGCCCCAGAGTGAGTCTCCTTCTGCAGCCTTAGATGTGTCTGGAGGGCGTGGACAAGACACTAGGGGAAAAGGCTCAGGTCGTGGTGTAGGGGGCAGAGGAAGATTTCAATGTACATTCTGTGGAAAATTGGGACATTTGGAGGATAGATGTTGGGACAAACATGGTAGACCGACTTCTACTTCCCATGGTAGGGGATCTAGTACTTCAGGGGGCAGAGGGACCTTCTCTTCTCAGATTCCTGTAGGGTCTGCCCGAGCTGCTACACCACTTGGAGAGACTCCTTCCTCGACGAATTTTGAGACCTCTACAGTGACTATGAGTAAGGCAGAGTATGATTAGCTTATGGCTCAACGATCTCTTCCTCCCATGATGTCTACAGCTGCCTCCTCGGTCATGGTGGATTCCTCTTTATTTGTTGGTAGTACTTCCCATGAACCAGGTACTATGTGGATTATTGATTCTGGGGCTTCGAAACACTTTTGCAGTCAGCCTCACGTATTTACTTCATTGCATCGTTTTCCACAGTCTCAACATGTTAGGCTTTTGCCAACAGAAAGCTTTCTCCTATTATGGGAATTGGAGATGTTAAACTTCCTGGTTCTATCATTCTTTCCCATGTTTTATATGCTCCAGAGTTTCCTGCCAATCTTCTATTTGTTACTCAGTTGACGAAAGATTTGCACTGTCGAGCCATATTTGATCCTGGTTCATGTGTTTTTCAGGACTTACAAAATGGGAAGACGATTGGTGACGGCCATGAGCACAAAGGAGTTTACCTACTATCGGAACCAGTGGAGGGCATGGTATCTATGGCTCTATCTAAGCCTACCCCATATCAGTGGCATCTCCGACTAGGCCATCCTTCATTATCCAAGCTTCACGGTGTTCTTCTCCCTAATATTTTTGTGTCTAAATAATTCCAGTGTGCGGCCTGTCAATTGGGCAAACACACTAGAAGTAGTTTTCCTTCCAGCAGTAGTCCGTCGAGTCATGCAGTTTTGATCTTATTCATGTTGATGTTTGGGGGCCTAGCCGGGTTGTAAGCCGGGCCAAATTTAGGTATTACCTTGTTATTGTTGATGATTTTTCTCGTCTTAGTTGGGTGTTCTTGTTAAAAGAGAGGTCTGAAGTTATTTGTATTCTTCAAAATTTCATTATTGAAATAAAGGCTCAGTTTGATTCCATTGTCAAAAACATTCGCACTGATAATGCTTGTGAGTTCAAATCCAATACCTTGCTACAATTTTACACCAAATATGGAATATGCCCTCAATTCACTTGCCCCCACACTTCTCAACAAAATGGTATTGCCGAACGCAAACATCGTCAGCTACTTGACATGGCTCGTACTCTCATGATACATAGTTGTGTTTCGGCCCAATTTTGGGGTGATGTCATACCCACTACATGTTACCTAATTAACCGTCTTTCATCCTTGTCTATTGGCAATCAAATTCCCATTCAAGTTCTCTATCCAAATAGACCCTTGTTTTCCCTTCCACCCAAAGTCTTTGAGTGTACTTGCTTTGTTCACATCCTTGGTCATAATAAAGACAAACTTGGTGCAAAATCAATTAAATGTATTTTCATTGGTTATCCAAAACACCAAAAGGGTTATATCTATTTTGACTCCCACACTCATAAGCAGTACATCAGTGCAGATGTTACATTCTTTGAGTCACGTCCTTATTTTCACTCTACTCCATCACTATCAGACACGTCGTCATCTATTCCTTTACCTATCCCATCGGTTCCCCTGCAGTCTGTTCCTTATGATTCATTCCCTAGTATCAGTAGATTCCATGATCCCCCACTGGTATACACCCACCGACATGCTTCTGCTCATGACTGTCCACCAGTTGCTTCTCAGGATGTAAGTATCTCTGATGTCACATCTCCTCCTGTTCAGGATGCTTCTGAAATGTCTTTGGACTTACCGATTGCCTTACGCAAAGGCAAAAAACAGTGTACTCTTCATCCTATATCTCAGTTTGTTTCTACTACTGGTATTGGAGGGAGCCTACAGCAGTTTGTGTCAGCCTTGTCAGTAACTTCTATTCCATCCAGTCACCAACAAGCATTACTTGATCGTAAGTGGCGGCAGGCTATGCAGGATGAGATGGAAACTCTAATGCAAAGGGGAACGTGGGAATTAGTTGAACCTTCACCTGGTTGTGATGTTGTGGGCTCCAAATGGGTATTTACCGTCAAGTACCTGTCTGATGGGTCAGTGGAGCGCTACAAATCTCGTCTTGTAGCAAAAGGTTATACCCAAACATATGGAGTGGATTTCTTTGAGACTTTTTCTCTTGTGGCTAGGATGGGCACCATACGTCTTATTGTATCTGTCGCAGTACATTATGATTGGCCTTCATATCAGTTGGATGTCAAAAATGCCTTCTTATATAGGGATCTTGATGAGACCGTGTATATGCAGCAGCCTCCTGGCTTTGAAAGTCAGGGGGAGTGTGGTAAGGTGTGCAGGATTAAGAAAGCTATATATGACTTAAAACAAAGTCCTCGCGCTTGGTTTCACAAATTCTCTGAAGTCGTGTTAAAATGTGACTTTAAGAGATCTGAGCTGGACCATTCGTTATTCATCAAGAAAGGATCTAGAAGTACAGTTGTGTTAGTGGTGTATGTTGATGATATTGTTTTGACAGGTGAATGTGAGCAGAAGGTAGCTCATACAAAGAAATTTCTACAACAACACTTTGTTACCAAAGATCTTGACATTGAAGTTGTTCGTAGTAAGGAAGGAGTTGTGTTATCACAAAGGAAGTATGTTCTTGATCTGTTATAGGACACAAGGATGCTGGGAGCTAAACCTGCAACTCTTCCTATGAACCCATGGGTACATCTATATGATGATGACTCGGAAGAGATAACTTCTCACACCTACAGGTCGTTGATTGGTAAGCTTCTCTATGTGACAGTAACTCGGCCAGATATTAGCTTTGTTGTGGGAAAATTAAGCCAATTCAAGGAAAAACCAAGAAAATCACATTGGGATGCAGCTATGTTGATTGTCAAGTCTTTGAAGTCCTCCCCTGGCAAAGGCCTTTTCTTTAAAAAGGGTACATCTCTTGATGTCAAAGCTTATAGTGATGCGGATTATGCAGGTTCAGTTGATGATAGGAAGCCCACCACAGGGTTTTGTGTGTTTGTGGGAGAAAATCTCATCTCTTGGAGAAGTAAGAAACAAAATGTTGTTTCTAGGTCCAGTGCGGAGTCTGAATATCGTGTTATGGCTCAAACGGCTGCTGAAATGACATGGTCTAGATCCTTACTTGAGAGTCTTGGTATTTCTACTTCTACACCTATGAAGATGTTTTGTGATAACAAGGCCGCCACCTACATTGCCAATAATCCAGTATTTCATGAGAGGACAAAGCACATCGAAGTAGATTGCCATTATATTCGTGACATGGTTCAAGAGGGAATCATCTCCACCATACATGTAGCCTTTGAAGATCAAGCCGCTGATATCTTCACTAAAGCCTTGCCTATTGCAGAGTTTTCTAAATATTCTGACAAGCTGAGCATGATTAACATCTATGCTCCAGCTTCAGGGGGAGTGTCGAATAATATTGGTGTTAGGTGGTGTTTTTGAATATTTAAAAGTTTAGGAACAACTCTTTAAATATTAGTGTTCTAGTTGTGGACTTCTTTTGTAATTTGTTATTTTACCCTATTCTCATTTAACGTGAGATTACGGCAGATTAGTGGATACGAAAAAGTTCTCTCTCTCTCTCTCTCTCTCTCTCTCTCTCTCTCTCTCTCTCTCTCTCTCTCTCTCTCTCTCTCTCTCTCGTTCTCTTCTCTTCTCTTCTCTCCCTTGGCTGCACGCAACAACAAAATTCTCCAATGCTTAACTCATTATGTTCTGGTTTTGTATACTATTGGCATGCTTGAGGTTTTACTGAGTAGCCAATAATCTGGGGGACACATGCTGGGGCATGAATTAATATCAATTTCAGATGATCACCTAACAATCGAGTAATCAAACAAGCTCGTTCAGTCTTAGTGTTTTGGCATTGTTTGATTGATTGTAATTCTTAAGATCGTGTAATTCATTTTGGAGGTAGTAACTTAACTGCATTTTTCAGATATTACATTTGGATCGCCCACTCCCTGTGGACTCAATCCATACTCACCATATCATTGGGAGTCCTGTTTACATTATGTGTTGTCTGAATTTTGAAGTGTTTTCACTATTGAAATAGCAGTGAAAAGTTCATTCTTACAAGACAACACCATCTTATTACATGGTACCAAAGCCATCCCCATGTAGGGTTGCTTAATTGTGCTTTGTAAAGCATGGTACATAAGCAATCATGCCCTATCTTGAAGTTGTAAGTGCTGATTATTTGGGATCTCTTTTGAATATTAGTTGGAAAAAAAGTGTTTTCTCTATCTCAAAGAAAAGTATTTCTTTGTCATTTTTTTCATTATAAAGGAAAATAACTAGCAACTGACCTCTAGTCTCACTTCCACTATGTATATTTGGTCATTTATTATGGAGCATCACATTGGTGGAAAAGGAGATTGGTGTTTTATTGATAGAAAAACATGTTGGAAATGAGAAGGAAAAATAATGAATGATATAAGGAAAATTAGAAAGCATGGAGAACCAAACATTGCAAAGTCATGCCTTATCTTTTGAATAGAGTCAACTTGACTATTACTGCAAAGTGCAAACTTTGGAAAACTTTGGAAAGTTCAAGTTAACTCACAAAGTTTGAGGTTGTCTTAAAGAAATCCATAGTATCAGAGATATAATTTTAATCTTCAATCTAGAATTATGAGTATACACCAAGGAGACAAATCAATAACAGAATATTTTTTCACTTCAAGAATTTTTTGAAGCTTTAGTTTATAAATTTTTTAGAATTTCCTAAATATTCTTTTTGTTGCCAAAGATAATAACACTTACATTTGGCACAAAAATTGTGCCGTTATAGTTTTTGAAAGCGATCTTTCATATCCTTTTTAAAAGGATTATGCAATGAGAAAAAGGAATCTAATAATTGCATTTTTGAGAAAACATGAAATCATTTCATTTTGAAAAAGAGAACTTTTCACCATGAGAACATCTTAATTAATCCATTAGAATGTTTGAAGCCTATTTCCTTAATATTTAAAGAAGGTTTTTCTTATTATGTAATATTTGTGGATAATGTCACTAGATACATTTGGGGTATATACTCAAATTAAAATCAAAATTTTCTGAAATTCAAAAATTTCACAAATATAAAGAATAAATTTAACACCATTATTGGAATTTTTAGATCAGATTCTTTGTGTCTGCAGTTGGTCAAGTGTCCAGCAATGTCACAAACATGTGACACCCAAATAGAAAATCCATGTGAAATAGATGGTAAGATATTGAACTCAATAATCTTCTCCTAGAGTTGTCAGCCTAGCCCTAAACAAGAACTTAACTCGATGTTATGCTCTTGCAGGATATATCATGTTTCTTATCAGAAACTGCACGAACATGTGGTCAGTACCAAGCAAATAATTCTGGAAAGTAAATGGAGAGGAGATAAAACTGCAAGCAAAGATGCCTCTTGATAAAGCAAGCGACGTCTACGACAACCATAAACCAGTACTTTATACAAGAAAATGTTTTCCCATGGTCACCGAAAGAAACAACTTGCCTTTACTTCTGTTCCTTTTTCGAGCATTCCAGCTTGCAAACGTCCTATTGCAATACGTCCTTTATGCTCATCATATTCAATATTGGATACCTGCAATAGAATAGATCCCTATGAGGTGCCCTAGACCAAAAACGACATCTTTCAGTTCACAGATAAAATAAGCAAGCTTTCAATCGAATTTAAGTCACAAGAAAAATATAATTTGAAGATGTAAGCTGCAAAATAAGAAAAGTATTCACGAACAAGCATCTGCAGTGCACCATCTTTGTCTATCACTGGCTCTGGAATACATCTAACAATAGCTTCAAAAAGTGGACCAAGATCATCTGCAAGACCATCAGGTGCTAGTCCAGCCATTCCTTTAATAGCACTTGCATATATCACTTGAAAATCACACTGCACAAACCATTCAATGAATACCAAGTCAAGTCCATGCTAACGATTGCACTTAAATGCACACTACAGTTTGTGTCTGCATCTTTGAAACCAACAGATAAACAAAAATGTCGTAGTAATTATACTTGCTCATCCGTTGCATTTAGCTCGATGAAAAGTTCAAAGGTTGAATTAACCACAAAATCAGGACGTGCTGACGGCCTGTCAATCTTATTCACCACCACTACCACTGCATGTCCAAACTCAAGAGCCTTTTTCAATACAAATCGTGTTTGTGGCATAGGACCTTCCACTGAATCCACCTTTCACATGCAAAGCAAGATAAAACAGATAAGCATGGTTTCTTCAAAAAAAACAAAAACAAAAAAAAAAAGAAAACAAAATGTAAGAAAAAAATATACACACTGACAATTACAATCCTAAATGCTGCAATTAGATGTGCTGCTGCCTACCTCATCTCAGACAATTTCTCAAATTTTAATCAAAAGTACGATGCAGAATCATGCAAAGATCTTGACAAATAACATAATAATCCTTCACAGTAAACTATGGCTGCTGCAATCATTTATGCTGTCAATTATACAATGTCAAGTGCTTCCTCTGGGGACCTCTTTAAATTGCATAAGTCAGCAGGTAGAAGTGAAAGAGTACTTTCCTGAATAGTGAACTAAGGTTCCAAACATAAAAGATATGCAAATATGTAAGACTGCACCAATGCGAATTGATTTCTCTAAGAACATGCTGCAATCACAGTTCATAAAACGCTGTGTGTCATAATAGTGCCCTATCATAAGCATGTCTCGGAACCAGCACCTAAGTAACATGGGCTCTTCAAAAGAGTAGTTTGCAAGTTTCCAACTCAGGTGTGGATGTGGCTTGGGTGCTGCAAGGGACAATTTGCCTCTTTCTTTGCTAAATCATGGATGGAAAACATAGCTTGTTGATTGCTAATTAATAATTTTGTTGTTCGAAGACAACATATATATATATATATATATATATATATATATATATATATATATATATATATATATATATATATATATATATATACCTTTTTTTGTTAATCCTTGCTGCACACCCATGTATTTTTGAAAATTGCTGCACCCCACACCTGTGTGACAGACCAGTGCAGAAGCTACATTAGGAGCTGGACAAGTTCCAATCCCCGACTGAGCACAAATAAATAAAGTGACTTTGTTTCTGATAAGCAGTGCCCACTATGGATCCAAGTGGCATCTGTTAAGGGATGCTATTTGAAAGTTATACGCTTCCAGGTCTGAATCTGACTTGACCCCTTTTTTTTAACCCTTGATGCATCTGCACCCATGTATTTTTTTTAAATGCTGCACCCCACACCGATGTGACATAGACCAGTGCAGAAGCTACAGTAGGAGCTGGACAAGTTCCAACCCCTGACTCTGCAGAAACAAATAAAGTGCCTTGGTCTCTGATAAGCAGTGACCACTATGGAAGTGCAGAAGCTACAGCAGGAGCTGGACAAGTTCCAACCCCTGACTCTGCAGAAACAAATAAAGTGCCTTGGTCTCTGATAAGCAGTGACCACTATGGATCTAACTGGTATCTGTTAAGGCTTGTTATTTTAAGGTCATATGATTCCAGGTCTGGATCTTACTTGGACCTACATTGCTCGTCCTTTTATAAGGGCCTTTGGGTCTTCTGGAGCCCCAATATGTCAATAAGTATCATTGGAGAGAGGATTGTCCTAGAAAGATAATGTTGGTGCCATTGTGTAAAAGTAGTTCTCAAACACATACAAGAATAATTCTGCAAGTATTCATTGATGGTACATATTTGAGAGTAAAAAGGAGAAAACTGAGAAAGAAGGGTTGAAGCATTATACCACCAAAAGTACTCCTTCCACCATATTAAGGACACGCTCAACTTCTCCACCAAAATCCGAATGCCCTGGAGTATCAATAATATTGATCTTTGTATCCTTGTAAAAAATTGATGTGTTTTTGCTAAGTATTGTTATTCCTCTTTCTCTTTCCAGATCATTTGAGTCCATTACCCGTTCTTTCACAACTTGATTGTCACGGAAAACCTGCACCATGACCAAGAGATAAAGTGACATAACAGAAAATTATCACCAAAGACTATAATGTTTTTAAGCCTGCAAGCATTCTCTAAGAAGATTAATATTTTAAAATCATGGCAACCCCTTTTGTACAGAATGCTCCATGTTCTATTTGCAGTGTGTTTCTTAGAACATATGCTCCTTGTTCTATTTGCAGTGTGTTTCTTAGAACATTTTTTTGCTTGTTTCTGTGAATATTCTAATGATTCATTGAAGGACAGTGATAGTAATCAGAGAATATAATGAGTATCTAGAGCTTATCTCTGAGAGGGGAAGCACAAGTCAGATAATAACAAGATTTTGCTTTTTCTTTTTGGCCCTTACTCTTCAAGAAACATCAAACTGTGTCACAAGTGTTCTTCTAGATTGCAGTTTTCAATGACGTTCGAAGGCTTCGGATGGGTGTTTAGAAGTTAACGATGTTTAGAATTTTAGAAATGTGTGTGATATCTGAGAGAGAGAAAGAGAGATGAGGTAAAAAATTAAACCGCTATAATGTATAGAACTTGATAATGCAGTTTCTTTAAGAACTATACAGTCATGGTCAAGTAAACTGGTGGCTATGATTAAATAGAACAAATATTAAGGAAATGCATAAGTTTATTCCATCTTGATGGTTGAAACCCAACCATAAACCTAATGCTAATTGATTACCTTGGCTTGCCTCAGCATTGCATCCACTAAAGTTGTCTTCCCATGATCAACATGAGCAACAATTGCTATGTTACGTACATCTCTTCTAGTGTTAATCTTGGTCCTCTGCTCAACTACAGAAAGGCAGCCTGATATTACAATCATTACCTCACAATATTAAAAAATAACTAAATAATTCAATATACTGTGGCTCTTTTTGGAATTATTATGTTCTACAGCTAGCAGGAATTGTGGTTAAGAACGACAATTTCCTAATATGTCTGGACATAACTGAATCTAATTCAGGAAAAGTTCAAACCCAACAAAACTAATTTAAAAAAAAAAAAGAGGATTAGAAAATGTATTCAACACACCTTTTGACATTCCAATTTGATTGCTTTGATAACTTTGTCTAAGTTTCAATTTTTTAGTTAAATAAATGTTGAAGTTTGACAACAAGAAAAACAATTGCATCCTAGAATATTAACGTGTGTGGCCATAATCAAGGAATGAACCAACGCATTTTGGGAGTCAAACCTTAAGCCACACCCATATTGGCAAAGATAGACACATGGTTGATACATGTTTCCCACATAAAACAAAACTATGACAAACTCACAGCTATTGAGAAGAAATTCCTGGCAGGAATAACAGTAAAATGAAATCATTGACTCATCAAATCCATAAGCTACAACTTTAGTGCTACTTTGACGGAACAAGAACCATATACTGGGAACTGGAGAAAAATTGGAGAGCTGTGAACTTCTCCGATCTATGTCAGCTTCACTTGTGGATAATAGAAGTGCAAGCCATAGACGCAGGCAAATAGAAGCAGGCAAGATATATACCTGCATGGGTAAGAGTTGTTGCAAGAAAGGAACACATGATCGCTTTTTATTTGATGAATTCCATAAGTAAAATATTAACAGGAAAAGCGGGAAGAAGTCACCACATCAGGAAATGATCTTCACGAGAACCACCAGATCAGTATCATAACATTGCTACTTCTAGCGAAGATTAAAAGTAGTGCTCAAATTTTTTGTAGTGCGTTGGTTTCAGTGAAACCATGGAATTATAGAAAAGCAAGAGAAGCCACACAGCATCCAACACTAGCCCTCTCGCGACGTACTCCCTTCAGAAAATAAAAAACAAATTTAACTCAGAAATCAAGTCTTGTTCAAAATGAGCTCGTCCAGGTTATGTAAGCAGACTAACAATCGTAAAATAGGTTCCTCTCACGCTCACCAGAGTCCCCGCCCAAACCCCAACGAAGATGATTAGAACAGTAGAAAAAAAAACAAAGAAAAAAATCCAGCAAATTAAAATGAATTCAGGAAAATGTATACTTAGAAAATCCATCCAATCTAGCAGAGAAGGCAAATGAAATAACACAAAGGAAAGAAACTACGCCAAAATTACTAGATGAAGTTGGACTACCAGTGGCGGTTTCAACTGACGAAGCGGAACAATGAAGGATCGCGGAACGCCTGTGCCGGTTCGCAAATTGGATCGGGGGCACCATGACTGGAGAAGAAAGTGTCGTGCTGAAACATGGAAGCGGAGTGGCGCCGGAATGCAGGGATGGAACCCTGGAAGTCGGCTGCTGCATGGGGAATGGAAGAGAAGGACTACAAATTCCCATAAACAGCGCCATTCTCTCTCGCCCAATGAAGATGGGAACAAGAGAGAGAAAGGACGAGCGGCAGCGGCAGCGGCAGCGGCAGCAGCAAGTGAGCTTCGTTATCCCCTCTTGTGTTTTTGAACGAACGTTAGGTGACCTCGTCTTTCTCTTCCTACCTCATCTTTGTGGGTCCTATGCATGAGGCTGCATGGCCACTCATGCGCACATCTGCCCCAGAACAAATTCGAACGGCGGTTGGATGTATGTCTCCCCAACGCGGCGGCGGCTTCGATGATGGAGTGTCGAACGTTCAATCCGATGGCAGGGGTGGACCCAGATCTTTTACATGATTCTGAATGACAATTTTTATAATTTTTACATATGTTAATTAAAATTTTTAAAAATGTATGCATAAATCTCCTTTTCTAAAATGTGAGGGAGGCATGGACCACCGCGGCCACCTCCTTCTCCTTGCCCTTATCCCCTTCACCTTTCCTCAAAAAATCTTTTTTTTATTTAATTTATATATAACTTTAAACAAAAAATCATTTGTTTTATATAAAATTTACTTGCGACAATGCTCCCAATATTGTAAACACCCAGTGACCTCCTTCAAACACAGTATAATACTTTTATTTGGGCTTTTTCTTCGACACCGAATGAATTAGGTCCATATCATGATAATGAAAAATAATTTTGCAAGGAGAGTCAACACACCTACACATAACAATATATTAAGTAGTCAATGGAATACACTTACTATTCTAATAACCAGTGAACATTTGAATTGTCATAGATGTGTGCAACTCATCATTCCATCCTCGCTGAGTTGTTTGCATTGCAACTTCATGTTTACCTATGAAAGGTGAAAATGATGTCATCTCATTTGATGAACCCTCATCAACATCAAAGTGCTTAGCATTAGGATTGTGTTCTAAAATGATACAAGCCGCTAGTACAATCTTAACTTGTTTACAAATGGATATTATGCTTGACATTTTAATAGAGGAAACATCCTTTCAACATTCCAAATGTGCTTTCAATTATCGCTGAAAAGCTATGACCGTCGATGATTAAATAGTTCCTTTGGAGTTCTATTACTATGTATCCCAGGTAGGTTAAATTCATGTACATGATAACGAAGACGTCGATAAGGAGTTAATAGGCTGAGAATATTTTGATAACCACCATAGGTAAGATAATATTTTCTCACATAATATAAATACATTATCAATACATGAGATTGTTAAAATGCAGTTTTATGTACATAGTAAATAGTCATGCAAAAAATAAACTTATTTCACCTCTAAGTATGACGAAGGGGTCTCTCAAGTGCACTATACAATAACATTGAATCACTTGTACTTTATTCTCATCTAGTCAGTATATAGTGGAATCACATGTCAAATCCACTACACCCATCACATTCTCTGAAAGAAATCCATTTTTTTTTGGCATCTTATTATTTTTGTTGATGGTACCCATACTGATATATGTGTGTCATCAATTGCGCCTGAACAGTTCTATGTGTATTTGAAAGATACTAGATGTGTAATATATGACAATTATAAATGGTTGACAAATGTATGTTCACATGAGAGTACGGATAAAAACTACTAGTGCCTCAAATTTGTTGTGGAATGTCTCTATTTAGCCGTCAAATGTATTCTTTTCCCAATCGATCTGTATTGCATGCAATACACAACTGACATACTTGCTAATCATTTACCATAAATGTTGAAATGTGTTATGATATACATGGTTATGCTCATTATGTCCAATGGTTAGAATGAACATGGATACTTGTTCTTCTACATTTATGTCGTGAGAATCATCCAACAAATGTCATTTTTTCAAGGCACCACATAATTTGACAAATGTTCATTGGTCCATCTGCAGATAGTCCAAATAATTCCTTGGATGACTATTGATTGTGTGATTAACAAATTTAGATCCAGTGTCTCTATATGGATAGACAATTTGCATATGTTATTGTAGTTGTTTTACAAAGAAAAAACTGATCCATTTTATCATTTGAATAATTATTTTTTCCTCCTTTCACTCCTTTGTAGACATGGCTAGGACACCGCATGATGCAAAAGTTAATAGCATTCACATGCAACTGTAATATAATCAGACAATGATATGCCACTAACAACTATGAAATAAACACATTCATTGCAGACTAGTAAATAATGATAACAAGAGCACACAAAAAAGCATATGACATATGTATCACAAATGAAAAGGAACACATTCATATGTATAGCACACATGATTATTGTGTGATTCATAAACGATTCACTATATCTCTCTAGATGCACACAACTCATGAAGTATGCCAGCAACCTTCTCATATTGCATAGATCTCGATGCTTGACACCAATTTTGAACATTTTCAGCAATGTTGTGGAAGACATTAGAATAGTCTTTATAGACTACAAAACTTAGTGGTTTTTTGGAGGACGACTGGTTGTTTCTACCATTTGATATGCACGAGTTGTGTGGTTATCGTGTCTAAGGTGTGGGGATGGTAAAGGAGATTCATCATTCAAAATTTGAGTGAATGATTAATTATTGTCAAATTGAATTTCAAAGTCTATCGGTTGGGTCATATGTGTGTTGGGGACTGTATCACAATCTTTATCAGGAAACATGCTACTACACATGTTACTAGCTTAACCCATAGTTACAAATCCATACTTAAGATCCAAATATTTCTCATTAAAGATTCAAATATTCAATGTTTGGATTTGAAATCTAAAGGTTCTATGATCCAAATTCAAAACTTTTAGAGTTGAGATCAAAGTTCTATTAACCAATGTCATTGTCAAGCTCCAAATCATAGACTTTATCTAGCTTCAATATACTAGTTAGGATCCAAACCAATTTCAACAAGATCCCAACCTCCAAATTTTAAAATCTAATATCGACTTTTCTGAGATCTAAGATCTATTGCACAAAGTGCTGATTTGAATTTGGATTTATATTTGCTAGACCTTAGGGCTTTAGAATGAGCTAACCTGGTTATGGTTTTAGGTTGGTCAAGATAAAGTCAACTTGACTATGGTCTAAGTCATGGTGAAATCAACATTACTGTGTTTTATTCTAAGCCAATGTTTGGTTTATGGTAGTGGACTGAATGCCAAGTCTTAGTTCTAGGCATTAAGAGAAACTTAGCCAGGGTTGGCTTGGGGAATTAAGTTTAAGATTTTTGGATTCCATGTAGTGGGTTCTACAGCTAGTCAAAGCTAGGCCCCAGAAAGACTTAAAACATGGGTGGGTTCTAGGGTAAGTCTTAATCATGTATGCACCTATGAGTTCTGGATAACTTTTATGAAAAGGGTTTGGTATTAGAAAATCATCTACTCTATAATTTTGAAAGTGTGTTCAATTAAAATGTTACTTGAGTTAGGGTTTTATATGTGCAAACTACCATCAAAAGTACATTACTGTCCTAATTCTTCATACTTTCTACCTGATATGTGCATGTGCATAGGTGTAAAATCAAATATGTGTGATCCTGAATCTAAACAATATATGATTTAATTAAAATGAGAATATGATCGATGCATGTATAGAGCTTGAAAATAAAATTTGAATTAAACTTAGAATCAAATGAAGGGGAGGGAAGAAGAAGGCATCGTGACCCTCATGAGTACCCTAACTTGCAAGAATTTAAAATCTAACCTAAAAGGACACTGAACTAAACCATTGTAAACATGCGAAAAGAAATTAAACTAAATTAAGGTTCAAGCAGAAATACACTAAGCTAGGCATGGGAAAAGAAATTACACTATACTAAAGAATGCTTTAAACAAATCTAAGAACTAAAGTAGAAAAACTAAGGTAAGCATGCAAAAGCAGAACAAGAAAACCTAAGAATACTTATAGAAAAACTAAGAAAATGAATAACTAAATTGCAAATAAGAAAATAAAGAAAGAAAAAAAAGAATTATTAGAAATGATGACCTGTTCCCACAGTGGCTTTGGAAGTCTGGTTTGACTCTAAGTGGAACAACACCAAAAACCTAACTTATACTGGGACCTAAACAAACAAAAGTATTCAACTTTATATGCAAGATTAAACTTTGGAGAGGTCCCCCTCCAAAGCAAATCATTGGTTAAAACATTAGAATCTTATATTCTACGAGTTCTTCAAAAAAAAAAAAAAAACGTTCATATCGAAATCATACAGACATCAATTTTGATTCCATCTAAACCAACATGCTTACTACAAATTTTTGCAATCGCGAACATTTATACAAGATTGACATCTGGCATAATGAATGAATGAAGCACAATTCTCTATATGCACTCTTATGCATTTGGACTTTGGATTGTGATATGGTTTTGTTATTTAGATCATGATCCAAATCTACAAAAAATTGTAGAAAACATATCTACATCTAGAGAAAGTTATAGAAAACGGATCTCAGACGTGATAGGAGATGAAATGGTGTTTTTCCCTTGGGAATGGGTAAGAGATTCAAAACGAAATAACTATTTGGCCCTTGGTTATAGATCTTCTCTTTTTAATGTATTTAAAATGAAAATGAAATTTCAAACTAGAGCGCTGGAGATCTGAAAGTGATAACCTTGATGAACTTAGGTATATGTGACATATAAACCTAGGTTCAGTGAAAAATATGGATAAAAAAATAACTTGTTTACCCTTGGGTGTGATCTTGGATTTAAATAAGTTGAAATAATGGATTTGGTTCAATCTGAAGCTCTTAAAATCAAGAAAAATGATAAAATCTAGGAGTATCTAAGATATGACTTGAGTTTATGTATAAAAATGAGATTGGAAAAAGAATCGACTGTTTTACCTCTAGTGTACATGCATTTGACTTGGGATAAAGCTCTAAGCATCAAAGAAAATCATAAACTAAGGTATATATGACATATGTTTGTGCAGAAGAGTTTGGTAAAAAAGGGAATAACTATTTTGCCCTTGTGTATGATTGCAGAGTTTTGGATGAGTGGTCAGTCTGATTAGACCGTCATGTGGGCCACTTCTAGATCATCTTTAGTTAAAATTTCATTAAAATTTACAAGTTCAAAATGCCAAATTTATAAAGGGAAACTGTAGGGAGATTAAAAAATCAGGTTATCATTGAAATTTTTACTAGTGGATCTGGTGATGCTTAGATTAGTCACTTATCAGTGAAAATATATTGAAAGATTTGAAAGTTGGATATGATTTTGCAGAGTGTAACAAGTATTAGGCTGATTTTTAGAACCTTAGGAATTGAATTAAACTCAAATGTAGATAAATAAAGTAAAAAAAAATAGAAGGAAGATAAATTTAAATATGATGAACATGATCATAGCTTAGTTTCAGCTCACTCCATCGGGTTGAGTTCAAATTGAGCTTAGACCCCTAAAAAACAAGACAGAGTGGGCTTCATAAATGTTATGACTGAATTAAACTCAAACTGAGATGAAAGCATTCACACCAAACTGAGAGAAGATAAATTTAAACATGGTGAACATTGTCCTAACTTGATTTGAGTTGACTCAACCCGGTTGAACTGAAATTTAACTCCAACCTTGTTAAATAGCAGAGAGAGTGACCCGATGGAGACATGTGAATAAGCCTAAAATTGAAATTTGGCTTTCCTAACTCAAAGGAAGTTAAATAATACTAATTTCTCTTGAAGTAAGACTATGTTGAGCTCACCTAGGCCTATAGTTATATGGTTGAGCTAAAAATTATAGTTTTAGGTTCCGATGGGTTGATTTGAGCTAGAGTGAGCTGACTTATTTTGTTCAAAGGCTAAAGAGCTGATTTTAATTACCCTCAAAGATTTGTAAAGTTAAGAATTACCCTATTTAAATTTGTTCTAAATCATTATCAGGATTTCTAAGATTTTTTGACATTCATAGGCAAAATGAACATTGGACATGATGGAAACAGCTTGGGTGATCTGATCTAAGTATCATGTGACTAAAATAAGTTAGGTTTGACCCCAGTTTTCTGTGATTGGCTTATATATTTGAAATCATTGTTGAGAGCTCAATTCAAAACATTCTTGTAAATGGCTAAAATGGTCATTTAGTCTTGGTAAAAAGCTTGGAGGTTGTAATCACCCCAAATTTTTTTTTTCAAAAGACTATGATGTTTTATCCAAGTGCGAAATTCAAATTTAAGCACAAGATTCAAATCCAAAATGCAACTCTTAGATCCAAATTAAATCCAAAATACAAATTTTAGATCCAAATTAAATCCAAAATACAAATTTTAGATCCAAATTAAATCCGAAATACTACTTTCAGATCCAAAACCCAAGTTCAG
>JAANDH010000394.1:121915-138924 GCA_011799765.1 Nymphaea thermarum
CTTTTATTAAATATAGCATCGTTTCTCTTTCTACATTTTCTTCTATTTTCCTCTCTTCCTCATTTCTCCATGGCCAAATGAGATAGCTCTCAATCTCTATTTTAGAGTCAAGAGGCTATACTCAAGTGCACCGAGAACATGGAAAGATGAGATGATCTTTCATTCTAATCATATTCTTTCTTTTCATGAATACATTCTTCTTGTTCTTTTGCTTCCTTCTATTTTCCTCTCTTCCTCATTTTTCCATGGCCAAATGAGATAGCTCTCAATCTCTATTTTAGAGTCAAGAGGCTATACTCAAGTGCACCAAAAACATGAGAAGATGAGGTGGTATATCATTTCATAGTTACATCATGTCCTTTCTCTTAGTTGAATCTTTCTCTTTTCATCATCATTTTTCTCTCTTTCCTTCCTTGAACATTGTTCATATGTTATTTACGCATAGTTATTTGGCTTTCCATTTACATGTGAATGTATGGTGGGAATGAGAGTGTGGTTTGAGAATTCTTTATTTTCATGTTGATTTTTGAGGTTGAGACTTGTCCAACCCGGGATGAACCCTTACGAAAATGTACATGTTAATATGCATTTTGCATGTCATTTTGCGCTAGTTTCATTCTTAATCCTCCATGAGGAACCCTAATGAGTGTATCGTTATGTTGCTTGTTTTCTTTCATACCCAACGGTGGAAGAAATATATCTCTTACAACAAACTAAATAATAACATTCTATGCTTATATAGATCATATTTTCCAAAACATTTTGAAAAAGAAATCTTCTAACATGGCCTTAGGGACTTAGCTTAGACTCTTGCATGAGTCCAAGCTCCCCTCCGGCCCACATTAAACTTGAAGTTGGTAATTTTAAACTATTCATTGATTTTAATCTTGTGAAGGTATGGATGCATACACATGTTATATGCATCTATACCAACATGATGATCCCCCCATCTTTCTCTCTCTATGCTTTCACTCTCCATTCTATAAATTCTCATATGTGCACAAATACGTATGTACATGTGCTCAATTTCATCTCTTTCAAATATTTATTCCCCTTTTCAAGACAAATATATTCTCTTACAAAATTTATTATACATACCTATATATATGTATGTATATTTTTCTTTTCCTCTAAAGTCTCTCTTTCTCTTCAAATTAATACGTCTTTTCCTCTTAAACTTTCATATATGTGTATATGTGATGATATGTATACATATATACATGTCTTTCTCTATCTCTCTCTCTTTCTTTTCATAAGAGTGTTTTATCTCTTCTATTCTTTTAACATTCTCCTCTCACGATCTTTTTATTTACCAACTTTATTAAGACCACAAACCAAGTAATGACCCAATATTGGAATCAAGCTTGATGGTCTACAATCTCAATCTCTTTTTCAAAAAACTTTTCTTTCTTATGTATAATAATTATAACAACAAAAATCTTAGATGTATGTTGTGGTAGGAATGACTTTAGATGAATGTTGTGGTAGGAATGTTTTATATTATTCTAATCATATAGGACAAACGCATCCATGCATTCTCACCCACTTTATTTCACTTATGATCACAAGCACCTCTCCAAAAGAACTTAAGCAAGAGGGGATGGAGCTCTAACTAGGTGGTAATCGAATTAGAGCAAAATCTCAAACCTACTTAAAGTCTTAAGAGAACACTAAAGTGATTTCAAGATTTCACAAGCTNAGAATAAAAAAGATGTTTAAGTTAAAACGAAATGCATCAATGATAAACATAGCCCTTGGGTTGATTACCCCCGGTAAAGGCGCCGGGAACGGTCGACCCTCGTACCGACGGGCGAGTCCCTTTCTTTCCTATTTTAAAACAAAAACCTTATTTTTCTGGAGCACTCCAAAACCAATGAAAATTTTGGGATGCAAACAGAGGTGTTCACACACGAGAAGGCAAACAAACACCTAAAGAGAGAGAGAGAGAGAGAGAGAGAGAGAGAGAGAGAGAGAGAGAGAGAGAGATGCAAATGTACCTAGTTTGTTCTCCTCACCAAGATTTAATAGAGGTGAGGGTGATTGTTCCTTCTGTGCAGCGACCTGCAATGAGAGAGAAGCGAATTGGTATTTTATGCAGTTGAAGAACAAGCATTGTCTTGTGAAGAGATGAAGGATAGAGATCGAGAGAACAACAAACACAAGCCCTAACAAGCAAATAAATTTTACAAGGATTTTGATGGCACCCCTTGTAGGTGGATTAAAAATCCATGGATTGAATCCCAATTTTACATCTGAAATCTAGGATTCCATTCATGCCTTTGCCTAGATCTTGGATTTTTTGAAAACAAGGATTTAGTTCCCTCTTGAACAATGAAATTCATGCATGATAAACACACATACATGGAAGGGTCTAACTTTTTACCACAATTTTGTTCTTCGAGCTGTTAGACCATTGACCTTGCCTCTATGTAGCATCAACCCTAACATTCCTTCTACAAGCTATTTCTACCACCAGTTTTGTCCTAATGCATAGCACCATCATCAATTTTGTCCTCCCCCTCCACAAACCCGTTCTTGGATGAATCCATCGTTTGAATGTCAACATCTACTCAAAACATCCAAGGTTATACAAGAAACCTTGCTTTGTGGAGACAATGTTGTGCGTGTGGAATTCTTTGTGCAAGTCCTCATCAATGCTTCTTTTGCTACAGTCTCTCTCTAGGAATAAAGGTGCATAGTGCCCACCAATGCTTGGAATCATGTAGGTTCTACAATCATGAGGCAAAACCTGCCCCTTCTTTGTTCCTATATATCATACATACCCCAAGCCATTGCTCTACACTAAAAACTTGATCCTTGCCCTCCTACTATACCGGATGCTGCTTCTACACAATCCCCTTGCTGATAAACTGGTTGAGCTGTATTATGAAGTCATTCTGTTTGACAATGCAAACAAACTACTTGATGAGATGCCAGAATCAGATTTGGTCATTATTACAGCCTTGACCAGCATTTTCTCCAACCAAATGGCAAGGATGCTTTGTGCCTCTTCTCCTGCATGCTCATGCATGATGTTAGACCCAACCACTTCACTTGTGGCTCGGCCTTCCATCTCAGCACCAACCTATAGATTCTCAATGTGGAAAGAAACTGCCTACCTTAGAAAAAATGGGGTTGCACTCATCAATAAAAAAGTTATCCAAGTACATTTTTGTGTACATCAAGCACAAGCTTAATTTGGAATTGTGGAAAAATAGCATATTCCAGGAAAATTTTCTTGGATGAAAAATTATTGAACTTTTTCAGTGGCCTTCAAATTCTCGTTTAGTGTTCTCTTTCCCTTCCCTATGCACTGCTAAAGTAATTGTGGTATTAACATGCAATGAGTTGCTCCACATTTCTTGGTCCTCCTTAATGCATGAGAATTTGCTACACAATTGACTAGCACCGACTACAATAAGGACCTTTACTCCTTGGGTAACATTGGTTTCTTGCCTTAACTTCCACTCCTCTGAAGAAAGTGTTGTGCTACTCATTGTCATGTGGTTATAATGTTTAATATTCGAATAGTGGAGTTTCAGAAAGAAGTCTTGTACTATTTACCAGTGATGGTACTACTTGATTGATCTGTTAGTGGAAATGTTCTTCATTCTAGATAATGAAACCAATTCTATTACTACCAATTCATGGACTAGGGTCTGTTCAGAAAAAGTTTTCACTCAAAACTATCAAATGCCAAGGTGGGTTCTTTGAAACATCATTGTTAGAAAGTCCACAAAAAGACAAGAGGGCTTTGCTCTGACATGACCTTATTCAATGATGCCAAACCATCATTCACTTCACATCATCATTGACTCTTCACATATGAGGGCCAAAGAGGTTTGAAAGGATTTGTTAGACATTGCTTGCATAATGCACCTTCCATGGTCCTCATTCTATGGTTGTCTACAATGTGCTACCATGATTTTGCTAGCAACCACTTTGCTGCTTGTGATTATCAGAAGCTAAAGGCATTGAAGGTCTGCACTTTTGTCCATCTCAATGCTGCTACCAAATTCTAGTAATTTGCTAGCATTACATAGCAAACTATACTTTGCCCACACCAGTCTACTAAAGTATTGCTAGCCATTAGGATGCCCATACTCTACAACTGCTACCCACACCCTTCTATAGTAGCAAATGCTGCTTTTTTATTCACTATATTTCATTCATTTATAAAATTGCTTTATGTAGTACATCTCTCTATTTTTTCATTAATAAATTGCTTAAACCATGCCAATGGTTTGAGCACAATATTTTTATTTTGTACATGTTGCTTTTCTTCTGATGCCCACATAAATTCTCCCTCATGTACCATTGAAACTGACCTACAAAGACAATGAAAGTGTTTCATTGTTTGAATTACAATAACAAAACCCTATCAAAACACTACAAAGAGGAGTAGACAAATAGGGAAAACACACAAAAATATCATTTTTTTCACCACATTCTTATGGGAAAATAGTTCACCACATTCTATTTTTCACTTTGTTTTCCAATGTCAAACTTTCATACAGATGGCTTCTGTATGTATATAATGGGTAGTAGATAAACGAGTGTGGCCACATTACACTAAAAAATACTTTTGTAACATCCCGCTATAAGAAGTTTAGTTTCTTACTGAAAATTGATGGAAATCCTCGAAGGTTTATAAGGGGAAAGTGATTTATTATCCTAGTTACTAGCATTTTTGGGGCTAAACTGAAGCTACTAAGTGTGAACACCCCAAATTTTACTTTGATAAAAATCTTCATTCTGCATATAACCCAAATCTTATATTACTATTCTATGATTAACTCAGATCATGGATTCAAAGCCTCTCATTCAAATACCAATTCTATCAAATTTTGATTCCGATCCTAGCACTAGGCACAATTCGGATGTAGCAAAAGCCTACATGTGCTGGCCATGGCCTGCCCTAACCGACCAGATTCAGCCTTGCCTAGCTCAGCCAGGATGGCCAAAATGGTCATTTTACTCACCCATCCCTTGAATTGCTGAGTCTAATGGATAAAAATGACAATTGACCTGGTTAAACTGTTTAAGCATGGGAAGGAGGGGATCCACCAGTATAAATACCACCTACTTTCCTAGGGCATCAATTAGTCCATTCCCTTTATTCTTCAATTCCATCCTCTCTCCCTAGCACATTTTTTTTCTCTTCCCTTGTTTTGAAGTCTTTTTCTCCCCCCATTCTTAGCCTCCATGGACGACACTTTTAGGTAAATTTTTTCTTTCTCCTCTCCTCTTCATTGTTTTATTTTCATATTGATTATAACATTATGTCTTGGTTAATTTTTATTTTCCTTCACCATGCCTAGATTAGGCTAAAATTTAGTTTCTTTGTTAACTAGGCCATAAATGGGTTAACATAGTCTTCTCTCTCTTTTAGACTTAATTTTTCTTTAATTAGTTTGCTTAAATGTGATTTAAGAGTGATTAATCTCATAACCATAGTATTAATCTTTGTTTAAGGAAATAAAACATCATATCTTAGAATCACAAATAAGCATATTAATTTACTTTAATTTCCTTGTTCATTAAGGGCAAGGTATGTTCCCCTCAAGCTAGTTGTTAACTTATTTAGTCTTCAGTTTACTTAAATCTTTGCATACACCATGCTTAGCGAGATTTAAAAGTAACTAATTCCCTAGCAGTGGTACTAATTTTGGTTTAAGGAATAGACAATCATTTCTAACAAACATCAAATGTGCCCACTTAGATTTACTTTCCTTGTCAGTTAGGTAAAATTTAGGGTTATGTATGCCCCCATTATTTCTCACTTTTTTTTCCTTTCTCAATATTTTTCTTTGTTAATCCCCCTTTCTTTCTTTCTTTCTTTCTCTCTAAAACATCCATCTTTAGTATATGTATTTCATTCAGCTTATGTTTAATCATGGATCTATGCATTTCATCTATGCTTATGCATTTCATTGAACTTATCCATGCATTTAATTGGGCCTATTATTAATCTTTAATCTGTATTTATGTTTTTCATTTAGCTTATTCCTGATATTTGATTTATGCATTTTATATAGTTTATTTTCTTCCTTAATCTGTTCATTGAAAATATCTATACTCACTAGTTTTAATTGAGACTCAAGGATGGTTATCCATTAACTCTAGTGTCACTCTTAGTTTCTGAGTAAGTATTTATCTTTGAAATCCTTAAATGAACTGACATAGATTATACATGCATTGAATTTAGTCTAAGCACCTTTAGATCACTATAGCACACAATTCACCTCTAGTTAGAATCTAAACAGGCTAAATTTAATATTATACTTTAAGCAATAATTTGGGTGTAGAAAGTAATCCAAACTTGATTAAATTCTATCAATATTCATTGTCAGATGTATTTAAGACGGTCATTGGTAAATAACATCCATGTGACATTTATATATTCAATACCATGTTATACGTTTATAATAAAATCAATCAAATCAAACTTAATAAACGAACATGTTTAAGATGATCAATGATAAATAATTTCAATGTAACATTTGGTAGATAATATACCATGTGACATGTTCATAATCAAATCAACCGAATCAATATTCATTAACAAATGCATTTAAGATGATCAATGATAAGTGACAACAACATAACACCTATGAAGGCAATACCAATTTATGCGTCCATAATAAAATCAATCGCATTGATTTTCATTAATAAATGTGTTTAAGATTATCAACAATAAAAACATAAACAAAACTTTTACGCAAAACACACTAAGTTATATGTTTGCAATCAAATCATTCGAATCAATTTTCAGTAACAAATGTGTATAAGATGATCAATAATAAATAATATCAACGTAAGATATACGTAGACAGTACCAAGTTATATGTTCGAAGTTGAATCAATCAAATCAATTTTTATAAACAAATATATTAAAGACAATTGATGATAAATAACTTCGACCTAACATTTACATAGACAATTTCAATGTATAATTTTGTAATCAATCCATTCGAACAAATATTCATTAACGAATATGTTGTTGTTGATCGATGACAAATAACACTAACATAACATTAATGTAAACAATACCAAAATATATGTTCTTAACCAAATCAATCAAATAAATTTTCATTAACGAATGTGTGTAAGCTAATCAATGATAAATAGTATGAATGTAACATTGACTTTGACAATATCAAGTTACATGTTTGTAAGCAAATCAATTGAACTATTCTTCTTTATGATAGATGATCAATAACATCAACATAACATTTACATAGATAATTCTAAGTTATATGTTTATTATAAGGTCAATTGAACTCAGCTTCATTAACAAATGTATTCAGGATGATCGATGATAAATAACATGTACATAACATTTTTGTAAATAATAACTAGTTACGTGATCAAAATCAAATCAATCGAACCAATCTTCTTTAACGAGTAACTTGTTGTCGGTCAACGATAACTAATATCAACATTTACATCGAGAAAACCAGGTTGTTTGTTCATAATCAAGTCAATTGAACCAATCTTCATTAATGAATGTGTATAAGATGATGAATGATATGTTACATCAACATAGCATTTACAAAGACGATAACAAGTTTTAAGTTCGCAATCAAATCAATTACATCAATCTTCGTTAACAAATTTGTTTAAGACAATCAATGATAATAAATCAAAATAACTTTTATGTAGGCCATACCAAGTTATATGTTCACTATCAAATCAATTGAATCAATTTTCATTAACGAATATGTTTAAGATGATTAATAATTAATAACATCAACGTAACGTTTATGTAGACAATAAAAAGTTATGCGTTCATAATCAAATCAATCACATCAATCTTTATTAATAAATATTTTTAAGATGATCGATGATAAATAACATCAACATGATCTTTACTTAGAAAATATTAAGTTATAATTTGTAATCAAATCAATTTTTATAAATGAATGTGTTTAAGATGATCGATGATAAATAACTTCAACTTGTCATTTATGTAGACAATTTCAATGTATATGTTTCTAATCAATTCAAATGAACCAAACCTCATTAATGAATATGTTGGTGTTGATTGATGATAAACAACATCAACATAACATTAATGTAGATAATATCATTGTATAAATTTTTAACTAAATCAACATAACATTAACGTAGACATTATCATGTTATATGTTTGTAATCAAATCATGTGAATCAATCTTCACTAATGAATGTGTTTGAAAAGACCAGTGATATATAATATCAACATAACATTTACTTTGACAATAACAAGTTGTGTATTTGAAAGCAAATCAGTCAAACCAATCTTCTTTAACAAATATGTTGTTGTCGATGAATGACAAATTATATCAATATAACATTTATGTAGAAACCTTTAAGTTATATGTTCATAATAAAATCAAATGAATTAATCTTCATTAACGAATTTGTTTAAGAAAATTGATGATAAATAATATCAACATAACATTTACATAGACGATAACAAGTTACGAGTTCATAATCAATTCAACCAAACCTATCTGCTCTTGATGATAAAATACTTTAACATAACATTTTCATAGACAATACCAATACCAAGTTATACATTTGTAATCAAATCAATCACATAAATGTTCATTAAGAATGTGTTTAGGAGAATCGATGATAAATAACATGAACATAACATTTTCGTAAAGGATACCAAGTTAAATGTTTGTAATTAAGTAAATGGAACCAATCATCATTAGCAAATGTTTTTAAGATGATCGGAGATAAATAACATCAACATAACAATTATGTAGATAATACCATGTTATATGTCCGTAATGAAATCAATTGAATCAAATTTCAATAACAAACATGTTTAAGATGATGTGTTGACAATCAAATCAATCGAATGAATCTTCTTTAACAAATATCTTTATGATGATCAACGATAAATAATGTTAACATCACATTTACTTAGACATTGCCAAGTGACATGTTCGTAATCAAATCACTCACATCAATCTTCATTAACAAATGTGTTTAAGATGATCGATGTAAATAATATAAACATAACATTCTTGTAGACAACATGAGGTTATATGTTTGTACTCAAATAAGTCGAATCAATCTTCATAAACAAATATGTATATTATGATCAACAATCAATGGCATCATCTTAACATTTGCGTAAACAATGTCATGTTATTTATAGGTCCATAATCAAATCAACTGACAACTAACCCAATCTTCAATCAAATCAACCAAACTAATCTTTATTGATGAATATGTTTGAACATCGATGATAAATAAGATAAACATAATATTTACGTAAAAAATACTAAGTTATATGTTCGTAATCAAGTGAATCAAATTAATCTTCGTTAACAAATTTGTTTAAGGTGGCTAAAGATAAATAACAACCATAACATTTATGTAGACAATAACAACTTGTATGTTTGTTGGACACCAATTATTTTTATTTCTAAAATGACCATTTTACCCCTCTTGATGGAGGTTTTTGAGTTGATTATGTCAAAATATATTTCAATTGCTGATGCCAAGGATCACATAGACATGAGCTTCATCAACCAAATGTTAGGTAGTTGCAACCATACCACCCAACCTGCCACTAGTGAGAAATAACTATATTGCTTCTAATTGCCCTCATTTTGCCTTAATTTGATCTAATTTTCATGAAAAGCTCTATAATCTATGAGAATTATTTTCTACCATTTCAATTATGAAGATATTCACTTTTGCAGACCACCAAGAGCTTCGCTAACCCTTTTTTAAATTCACACTTAGTTGAACTTTGCTCAAAATGGGCCATTTTTTGCTATTTTTTAGCAATTTCTTCACACAAGATCATTTGCTAATCTTAAATCCCTTTTCAATGCCAGCAAACTATTTTCAGTAATACCCCCAATTTTTATGGCTAAATTCCTATTGTAATCACCACATTTCCATCTATTTCAGCTAAAATGAACTCAATAGAGCAGGGATTCACATAATTCTCAGCACTGACACATTGTCTGTATCTGTGGAGCTCAAGTTAATGTTCTCTTGGTGCCAAAAGAGTATTTTCAATTGACTCTTGTTAATGAGCTCTCGAGAGTTGTCCTAACACCAAAGTCACTCTCTCTCCTCCATTTTGAGTATCTCAGCTGAAATTCTCTAAATTTAAGGCTAGTTAGCTTGTGTCAAGCTAGTAACATGTTATTTGGTATCAAAACCGACTATCTTGAGCTCAATTCAGATTCATTCATGAAAAAATTAGTTCATTCTTCAATTCCACTCATTTCTCCTACATGTCTAGACCTCTTAGTGATAGCTCAAACTTTTGAGCTGAAATGCTCACAATCCGAAATTTGAATTGCTGATTTCATTGCATGAATGTGATCAGAAATATCTCAACAGAGTATTTTCAACTCCAGGATTCCAATTTTCAATCCGAGCACACCAATGGACTCAACATCACTTAAAGAGAGTATCAATGTGCCTATTTCCCACAAAGAAGGCCAAAATCACTTTTTTTCGTTTTGCCCTCCACATTTTCAATGTAGAGCTTGGTTTTGAAAATTCTAATCCAAGGGAAAATCAAAACATATTTCCATAAAATATTACATGAACACATATTTTCACATTGTCTTTGACCCTACATAGTTTAACGCCCAACCTAACTTGCAAAACATGGATTTTGCACTATGGGAAAAATCATCATTTGGCAAAATGTGCATTGTTTTTACCTTTTTCTAAGTTAGAAACCACATAAACCTAACTTAAATATTTCATGCATCAAGATTGAGCTCAGCATGGCTCATGCAGAGCCTAAACTCACCTTGAACCCATCATGGAGTCAATCAAGTCAGTTTGACCGAAAACGAACCCATTTGACTTAAGCCCGGTTTGGACCTACATCCAACCTAGCCCAGACCTGGAACAAGCCTAGGCCAACCTCCTAACATTGAGCTTAAACCCATTTGTGCCCATGTCCTACACATGAATCTCATATCTTGAATTTTTAAACTCTAAATCTATAATCTATATCTATAATTGCATTGTTTCAGATCTCGATCTCATATCTGAGATCCAAATCCATTTTTCCTGATCTAAAGCAAGATATAAACCTCTGATCTAAATCCAAAATTCAAATCCATGCTTGATAATTCATATCAAAATCCAGATCAAGCATCAAATCTTCAATCTAGAGCTCTTAAGTGATCATCGTGATCCATATCGATCTTGGCCATTCATCCTAGTGCTGGCTTGTATTTTTCATCATTTATAAAGAACAAACCTTAGGAGTGCCACCCCTGACTCTTATTTTCTTGCTAATTAGTTCAGAAATTAAAATTATCTCGTAAAATGTGAGACTTTGATTTGATTTCTAAGTTGATCTCAACCATTGATCAGTCTAACACCTCATAAATCCTTGTTTTCATTTTCTAAAATTTTAGTTGAATATAATTGGCTGAAAATTAGCCAAAATCATTATAAATAGGGGTGGGGGATGTCGAAACCCTTCATTCCCCTGTTTTGGCATATTTTCCATGGTGAGTTCTCCTATCTCTATCTCATTTTAGGTAGTTTCTTTTCCTTCTTTTACAAATACAAGATTACCCTTTTTTAGCATATTTTTCAAGGTTTTATAAGGGCTTTCCAAAGGATTTGGACATGGATCAGCAAGATAAAAGGAAGAAGGAAGAAGAAAAGAAGAAGGAGAAGGAGAAAGAGAAGGAAAAGAAGAAGATAGGAAGAAGAACAAAAAGGCATCATTTCTCTCTCTCTCTCTGTGTGTGTGTGTGTGTGTGTGTGTCTTATTTTATGGATCTCACGTGGACATCATCAGTCTTCCACATCCCTTCGTTCTTCATTAGAGTTTTCCTTGCACATAGATCAGAATGCACATACACACACACATAGTTCTTGATTTCCATGCATACGCTTTGGCTTTGCTTGATTCAAATTTGTGTTTAGTTTGATTTATGTATTTAGATGTTTTTTTTTTTTTGCCTTTAATTATAATGTGAATAACTGATTGGTTCATGGGGTTAATTTTGTCATATTTTGGGATTTCTATCAAATCTAGTCTAAGAGATGTTAAACTTTGAGTTAGGTGAAAATCGGACTTGCTATCTTATGTGCAATTTTTACCTAATTTTAAATAACTATATCTCTCAAACCAAAAGTCATTTTTGCAATCTGTAAGAAAACCTAGTTCTATGTACGTGTCTAATGTGTTTCTGCCAATTTTCATGCGTTTTAATTAAAATTTGACCTCTCAATCACGTTGATTTTACAAACTGGTGTTTCTGTCCCAAAATTTCTAACAGAACCAAATCCTGAAACATTGTTGGATTAATCAGCTTAGTTCTTCCAATTTGGAAGTCCAAATTGAGTTATGTAAAATCCAAGGGTTCACCTTAAGTGTCTAGTTCCTTTCCTAAACTTGTATATCATTTACTGTGGATTTCATTCCTTAATATAGCGTTTTAGTCAAATATGTTTTATGCAACTTTCTGCATAACTCTGTAGAAAACAGTATTTCTGCTTAACTTTGCACATGCATTACTTTTTATGTGGATTCTCTATTTCGATTATTCTAATTTAAATAATTTGTTAGTCATGTCATGAGTCTATCTCTAAATTTTCATCCAAAACGAAGTTTTTTGTCCCTTTCTGATAATCACAAATACAGGTGCTTGAATAGTTCACTATAAAAGAGATGGTTTTTAGTAACTTTGCCACTTTCTCATTTTAATATTTGAAATTCTTTTTCATATTATAAATTATTGTAGATTCTTTGGTATGTAGACAACTTACAAAATACATTTAAGATCAAGATAGATTTTCTAACCCTACTTACATATGTGTGCAATTCATGATTTGAACTATTTTCCTATTTTTTGTTTTCTCTACAGAACTACTTAATGGCCCATGTTTTTTAGTCTATATCTTTTCATCCTAAAAGGCTCTTCCAAAACTTTTAAATGTGATTGGAAGTTTGATATACAAAGAGTAAGTATACCAAGTTTCATGATCACTGGACATCATTACATTAACTTTTGTATTCGTGCAAATGGACTATTAAACTATTTTGATATTTTATGGTAGCCAAATTTATGACTTCGTCTACAATTTGTTATTTCTATGTCAACTTTGCAGATTAATAAATTTTTCACCTCTTGTTATGTCTTGGATTTAAAGTCCTACAGATTCTCTGTTGTGTCAAGAAGCCACATACCAAATTTCAAGTCAATCTAAGTTGTTTAGATATGTTTTAAGCCGTGTAGAAGTTGTAGTAGTAAAATTGTTTTCTACTTTGTTTGGTGTTTTTTCAGTTTGACCTGATTAACTGATATGGAGAGATTTTTCACTCAAAATTTCGTGAAGCCATTTGCCTATCTTTTAGGACCAATCAAATTAGTTGCAGAGAATAAATAGCAGTTTTCTAGGACCAGACCAAATTTTCGTTTCCCACATAGTCATAGATCTTTCATCTAATTTTTTATCTTTAAATTAAATATTTTTACTTTCTTGGTGGTAAAATCTCAAATTTACACGTCTTGTCATTCTATCTACATGCCCTAGTTCATTCCAACCAGCCTTGATCCATATTTGGAAAGCTTAAGTACTTAACTTGAATATGCGGATCCTTAAGCATGTCAAGTTATTTGAACCCATCAGTCCATGAATTTATTGAGGCATTTCTCTACGTCAGTACGATGGATGAAGAAAGACGGGCTGCTATTGGCAAGATCATCAAAATTGATATATTGTAAGTTTAAAATCCCAAAAGCTATTATATGGATGCCAATAGCTATGTCAACATATTGGTAGCTTGTTCATGGTCAAATATAAAAAAATATTGATCTATATATATATATATATATATATATATATATATATATATATATATATATATATATATATATATATATCCGTTTACATTGTATATCAATAATCATTTATTGATATGTTGATATGCTGGACTATTTAAAAATGTTCATGCATTTGAAATTTTCTATAGCATGTTTCATCATTGAATATAGTAGATCTCATGTTTGATGCTGCTTAGTTGTATTTGTTCTAATGCTGTCACAGATACCTATGTTTCTGTAAGGCCCTGTTTGGTAGCCTGGGATCTCAAGGCGACATCCATTTTTATCAAATATTGGATCTCAACCAAAGATTTTAATTCCTCGCTGGGGTAGAAATCCACGAATTTGAGATCCAACCCCTGCATCAGCCATGCACACACACAGAAACCCTGGGTTTTGTCGAGGGCTTCAGATAAACCCTCGGTTTTGTCAAGAGTTTGAAACCCTCAATTTCGTCAAGGGTTTCTTTGTTCGAGTCTGAACCCTCGTCGAGGGTTTCTAAACAATTTTGAAACACTTGTCGAGGATTTCAGAACGACTTTGAAACCTTAGTCAAGCGTTTTAGACCTGTCAAGGATTCTGGCGAGAGAGAGAGAGGGTCACCGTCATCCTCATTGTGGTCGTCCGTGGGTTCTCGACTGCCTTGGCTTCGTTGTTGAGGGCGCAGAGAGAGTTACATATATATATGTTTGATGCATCAAACGAGGTTTTTAAAAACCTTGGCTTTAAGATTCAATGATCTTAGACCCCTGGATCTTAGTCTTCCCTGGATCTAGGATATGAGACTATCAAAACTACCAGAAGGAATGGTTGACAACCTGCAAAACAGAGAGTGCACTTAGTAGCATTGTTCCATGGGAACGGAAAGGCTGCTAATCTGACATTGTATCACAGCAAAGAAATCAGTCATGAGCTTGTAAATGTATAACTACAGCAATAAGCACAACTGCAAACTTAGACGCAACCTCATATTAGAAAATTCATTATTTGTACACTCAATCTGGTCCAACATTGCCTATTTGATACACTCTTTTTTATTCATAAATGAATGTTTGCCAGTGCCATCCTGAAGAAGTTACATTTGCCGATGCATCATGGGTAGTGTCGTAGAGAACTGGGTTGTTTACAATATATATCAATTAATGGTGTTCTTCAGATATTAATTACCAGTTGTATCGGATGTTTGAGGGGAGGACGGTATGATGGTACAATGCTAGTAAAGTGTCTGTAAAAAAATTATAGTTCTGTAGGTTCAGAAGAAAAGAAGTGTAATAGTACAGTGCATAACTTGTATTTACAGGTTTCACCAACTGCTGGTATATGCTTGGAGTCACCTTTCCTAGGCTGATAGAGAGACCATTTGTAGAAACCATGCATGTCTAGTTTTTCCATACTTAAAAAGGACAGAGAAAAGCCAAATTATTGAATACTTCTAAGAATACAAGGGATTATCTCTTAGTTTACTTTAGACAATACAAAATGACAATCTATGCCATATAAGCCAAACAAGCAGCAAACTCAGAACAAGGACAAACTTTGTGCTGAATCACTATCATTGTCATGCAGTACCATTTGAACCACATTCCTACCTATTAGAGCAAACAGCAAAGATCAAGAATTAAAGCATGCAGTCCAGATAACCGGCAAGTAGCCACGAGATGGGCATGCATATATACCAGATCGATAGTATGCAGAAGCCCATATAGCCATGTACCTAGTGTAACCAGACCATTACTTAAAGCCTTATAGCTTCATGCAACGAAATCAACGAATCATTCCGGATAAATTGATATTGTAAACAACCCAGTTCTAACCATAACATATAAATAAACTATGACACTACCTGTGAGATGGGCATGCATATATACCAGATCGATAGTATGCAGAAGCCCATATAGCCATGTACCTAGTGTAACCAGACCATTACTTAAAGCCTTATAGCTTCATGCAACAAAATCAACGAATCATTTAAGAAAAATTGATATTGTAAACAACCCAGTTCTAACCATAACATATAAATAAACTATGACACTACCTGTGATGCATTGGCAAATGTAACTTCTTCAGTATGGCATTGGCAACCCTTCAATTGTGAAAAAAAAAAAGAGAGCATCGAATAGGCATTGTTGGACCAGATTGATTGCAGAAATAATGATTCTTCTGATGTGGCACTGTGTCTGAGTTTCCAGTTATGCTTAATTTCGGTAATTGTAACATTTAGAAGCTCATGACTAATTTCATTGCTGTGATACAATGTCCAATTAGTAGTTTTTTCATCCGCCCATGGAACAATATTGTTAAGTGCATTCTCTGCTCAAGGTCATCAAGTTGTTCCTTCAAGTAGCATTTGATAGCCTCAGATCTTAGGTCCGAGGCTGATTTATGATTTGAGGATTTGAGATCCTCTAATATTAAAAACCGAGGTTTTTAAAACCATTCCAATTGACCTTTAGAGGGCGTTTGATGGCCACAGGACGTGCAGAATGGAACAGGTGTGTCTTGTTTAATCGATTTTTTTATCAAACACCGTCCATAGTACAAGATGGACACAACGGACGATTGGAATGGGGTATAAATTATCCTCTGTTCCATATTGTTCCGAGCTAACCATCGGAACAACGTGGAACAGAACAGGCCTCCCTCCCCCGAGCTGCCCTTGTCTCCACCCCTGAACTGCCCTCGCCCTTTCTATTTCTCTCCTTCTTCTCTGTCTCCACCCCCGAGCTGCCATCACCCTTTCTCTTTCTCTCTTTCTCCTCCGTGTCCACCCCCAAGCTGCCCTCGCCCTTTCTATTTCTCTCCTTCTCCTCTGTCTCTGTCCCCGAGTTGCGGTTACTTTTTGTCTTTCTCTCCTTCTCCTTTGTCTCTGCCCTCGAGCTGTCCTCGCACTTTCTCTTTATCTCCTTCGCCTCTGTCTCGGCCCCCAAGCTGCCCTCACACTTTCTCTTTCTCTCCTTCTCCTCCGTCTCCGCTCCCGAGCTGCCCTCGCCCTTTCTTTTTCTCTCCTTCTCCTCAGTCTATTGTATCAATGACTACTGCATCCATCACTGTGTGTGCATTGTCGTCTTCGTGCGCTATCCATATGAAAAAGAAGGTGAAGCGGCTGTCGGAGATGACAAGCATTGGCGAATGAGATAGAGTTTCATCCGACAGGGGCAGAGCCAGAATTTTTTTCAGGGGCAG